>JAJOZX010002496.1:0-412500 GCA_023014485.1 Bathynomus jamesi
GAAGTCCAAGTCATTTCAATGCAGTCAATTGAATTCAACTTTTTCTTTGTAAGTTAAGAGAATTTAATTTAAGAAAATGTAATTTAAGAATTTATTCAATTTTTTTTTGTGTTGTAAAGAGAATTTAATTCAACCTGAATTGACCGGGTTGGGTCTTTAGTTAACCTTTCTTTGTTTTGTTGTAAGAGGGAAATGGACGATTTGTCTTTTCCTTTTCATGCCATTGTTGCGTTATAAAAAATATATGTAAAATGACATTTTATTGTTGGGAACCAAAACCGTTTTTACAAATGTTGTTTAACGAGTTTTATAATTATTGCGATTATATGATGACAGAAATAGTGTAATAATTAATCGATCATGTACCTAATTTATCTGTTCGAAATGCTTTCCTTCCATTTCAATAACACTTTTTATTCTTGGCCGAAACTCATCTAAGGTTCGATTACTTTTATTTTTAAGAATATTCTAAAATTAGTTTAGCTCATAAAATGCCATAATTGATTTCTATTTTTAATTTGTATTCTTAATTTTCTTAATTCAATTATCGTACCGATACTTCTGGTTAATGTTAATGGTTATATAGTTCATATATAGCTAGAATGTACTAGTCGAATTTAATTCCATCTTCAAAATTCAATTTTTAAACGGTGAGTTTACTTTCATCATTGTAAGTCCTCTAAGTACATTTCTTTTATACCTTAATTCGTGTAATGATTAATTAAATACTTAAATACTACCTTGAACTTAAAGGATTTTTAATAATAATGATAATAATAATAATAACAACAATAATTGACTCAAAAGATTTTATAACCCTAAAACCCATCTTAAAATTATTTACATTATTTTAAACTTTGTTAATCAAAAACCTTCAAATCTCTACACATAACACACGCATGTATGCAACTATATATACTATATACAAACTTATTCTAAAATCATTCGATATCACAAACTATTTCATAGCGTGTAGTGCTAACTTGCTATTTATATAGTCCTAAGCCTTTTGCTTACTATATAAATTTTTGCTCAGGCATTTATTCAGTTAATTTAAGAATCCTCTCCGCTAATCTGTCCTCAAAGTTATGATACACACTTTGTATCTAATACACACAAATACACGCTAGACCACAGGTCTATACATCATCCATTACGTAATTCGATTTTTTACCTACAATAGTCAATAAATAGTTATATACTGCACGATCAGGTAACTTTGGAAAATAATTTATTTTTTTCCTTTTACCTACTATTCATTATGACATAATTTTTTCCCACAGAAAAATAAAAATTTGTAAAAAAATTTAACAATATCATTCTTGTCTAGCGTAATGTTTGTCTAAAATTGAAGTATTAATTTTGAATTTTTTATATTATATAATAACTCACTTGCTCTGTATAAACATTGTAAGTAAGAAAAAAATTCGTCATCTAAACTGAAGTAGTTAGGATGTATTTTCTCATTTGTATTGTATTAATGGTACCCTATTAGTATTGTAAATATCGTTTTTTTTTTTAAAGGGGAGAGCAATGTAAAAATGAAATGAATAATCAATATTCATTTTTACATAAGAACCAAAATCGCTTAACGCGAGTTTGGATAATAATTTTACTTGTGGCTTCCATTTTGATCGTGTCAAAACCCTACGATCTACCATACCTATGGTTTAGTCGTATCCATTTTCATTTGTTATAGAAGTTATTAATTAATTAGGATTGTCTTGCATCTTACCCTCGTCCCTAGATTATGCATACACATTGATATAACAGGATTGGAACCCGCAGTTGTACTTCTTAGTCATTAATACCCACTCTTGTCTCTAATTCGTTCTTGTAAATCTTCTAATAATGATTTGTATTATACGTAAATTCAATAACTATGACGTCATAAAGTAACTTAATTCTCTTCACGTTTTCCATACCTTGAACACTGAATCACGTGTAGTATTTGGACATCTTCCGTATTGAATGTATGGTAAATTCCTTAATAATAATAATAATAATAATAAAAAGAAAAAGAAACTTCATTCTCTATACATCATTAGTTATGTTGTTTCCTACCTATTGTCTACTGATACCTATCAACCTATCAGTCCATATTTTACGCGTCTCTATATTACGCACACAATCTATTGGATTATGTACATGTAAAATACGTCCACATATATTTTTTTTTATTATTTTTTTTAAGTGCGTTCAACCCTCACAAGGCATTCATTAGGCTTACAGTAGTTAAATGCTCAAATTCGCGAATCAGCAGAACCGAACGTTTCTAAGATAAACAAAATCTTTCGCTCTGATCAAATTTATAAATATAATGTAATATAACAGATTATGTTGTATATAAATTATCTTGTCATGTCTCATGTACTTGTGTTGTACTAATAACCATATATATAAACCATATATAATCGGACCATATAATCGACCATATAATCGGACCATATATCTAACCATATATATATATATATAAACACTGTAAGAATGGTAACGACGTAATGTACTTCAATGAAACTATAATTGAAGTAATGACTTATATATAATGTAAGAATGTACTTTAATAGAATTGTAAGGGACAATCATAAGCGAATGGGAAGAATCCATAATCGAAATCATAATTAAATAAACCAAACAAAAATGTACTCAGTCATGTACTTCAATTGTACTGTGTACGACTATGAAATGAAATCGCCTTCAGAAATGAAGACGTGGCAAAAATAAGATTAGTTTTTATTTTTTTTTTTTTTTTTTTAAATCTTTATTGGAATCTTTCAAACACCTGATCGTGTTTAAAAGGGGGGAAACTTAACCTCCAACTGCCATCCCCCAACATTCAGGCATATTTTATACATGTATTTGTAAAATGAAGGACACATCATTACGAGACTCTGCTTTGGTCACTGCTAAGAGATTCCCCTTGTTAGCAGCTTCGCTGCGGGGAGGGGCGGAGGCCCCTTGCCTCCTTAATATTTTTAGATTCCGGCCTGAGCTATGGTCGAAAGAGGTCGAACCTCTACCCCTGTAAAATTCAGACCACTACCTGTAAATTTTTAAGAAGAAAATTACAGTAAGAGAAACTTTTTTTTATTTTCCCCCTCGAGTTGGGCTATCTTCAGAGGAATTTAGTCAAGAAAGTAGAGGTATCAGAGTATTATTGAAAGAAAAGAATTAACAGTGTCGACCCCATAAAGCGAGAGAAAAGAATTAGAAAGTTATAGAAGAAAAGTATATAGAAGAAATATCCGTTGCTTGCCTCCGAACCAGAACCCCCCGTCGAATCCGAACCGAATCAGGGCCATAAAGGGGGGGGTTAACATATATATAAAAATATAAATATATATATATAAAAATATAAATATAAATATATATATATATAAAATATAAATATATATATATAAAAATATAAATATATATATATATATATATAAAATATAATATATATATATAAAAATATAAATATATATATATATTAGTGATGTAGGTCACATCCGCATCCGCATCCGCGGAACATCCGCACATTTCTCGCATCCGCATCAGCACTTTGGACTGCGGATGTCGTGCGGATGTGGACCGTTGAGATAAAACGTCATTAATAAGCGGAAATTATCAAATTCTACTATATTAATAACTAGTTCATTGTGCGCAAAAGTGATGCAAGCGACAAGACGAGAGGCTGTTTTGTATGAAGTTACTCTCTTGCAACCTACTTAGATCCACGTTACAAAGCTAAGTTATTTTCATAGTACATTAGAACGAGTTAATCATCACTTGGCAAAGCAGTTTGAAGAGCTTCAATCTCTTGAATCTGTCGCTTCGCCACCTACCAAAAGAATAAAGTTTCAGTGACAGAACCAAACCTTCAAACAGCAAATCTATCACAGAATCTGTCTCTCAGTTTCTGAGTCAGCAGCAATGACGAGACCTACGCGATGTCAAAAGATGTAGTAAAATGATCGAGAGCTATCACCAGAAAAACGCCTGCTGCATGTGACAATCCTATTAGTTGGTGGAAAAATACGCAGCATATCTATCCATACTTGAGTAAACTTGCAAGGAAACATTTAGCCTGTCCTCCACCAAACGTACCAAGCGAGAGATTATTTAGCAGTGCTGGATTAATATATGATGAAAAGAGAAACAGACTGGCAGCAGAAAAGGCAGAAAAATTAATGTTCCTTAAGCATAACCTTCCTATAATTAAGTTTGAACATTAAACGATGAACATCTTAGTTTACTTTATTTTAATTACTCATTATAAATATGCCTAATAAAACTTTTAAACTTAATATAAATAGTTATCAAGCTAATTAAAGATCTCTTCTATAAGGGTGGAGGTTGGGGAAAGGTCGGTCGGTGGGGTGCATTTGAGTTGGGTTCACGTCCCGCATCCCTGGTAAAACAATTATGGTTTCTAATTGTGACTGAAACTCAACAAAATATAACGAATTTATTTGCAGACGAATTCACTAATTGATTTCTATATTAGTTAGATGCTTGATATTATTTTATATGTTCAGAGAAAAGTACAGCAATTATTGTACAATTAATCAATTATACTACATTATAGCTACAGCTCTCTCTATATATAACTTATTATATACGTTTAAACACAACAAATCTCGAATATATCCTAAAAAAATAACGAAAATGTAGACATCCGCATCCGCGGATGTTGAAATCAAACATCCTCATCCGCATCCGCACCCGTGGATGTGAAAAAAATGACATCCGCTACATCACTAATATATATATATATAAAAAATAAATATATATATATATATATAAAAATATAAATATATATATATATATAAATATAATATATATATTATATATATATATATATATAAAAATATAAATATATATATATATATATATATAATATAAAAATATAAAATATATATATATATATATATAAAAATATAAATATATATATATATATATATATAAAAATATAAATATATATATATAATATATATATATAAAAATATAAATATATATATATATATAAAATATAATATATATATATATATATATATATATATATAAAAATATAAATATACATATATATATATATAAAAAATATAAATATATATATATATATATAAAAATATAAATATATTATATATATATATATAATATAAAAATAAATATATATATATATATATATATATAAAAATATAAATATATATATATTATATATATATATATAAAATATAATATATATATATATATATAAAAATATAACTATATATATATATAAAAAATAAATATATATATATATATAAAAATAAAATATATATATATAAAAATATATATATATATATATATATAAAATATAAATATATATATATATATATATATATATATTATATATAAAAAATATAAAAATATAAAATATATATATAATATATATATATAAAAATATAATATAATATATATATATAAATATCTATATATATAAAATATAAATATATATATATATAAAATATAAATATATATATATATATATATATATATAAATATATATATATATATATAGCTGTGCTATATATGTACAGGAAGGTCATATGACAGAGACGATAATAAGTAAATCAAACAGCTATGTGGAACTCCTAGCAGTGAAAATAGAAAAACTAAACTTGATAGTAATAGTTATCTATAGACCTCCAAGCACCCCAACCGAAAAATTTTCGGAGGCCATTGATGACATTAGAAAGCTAATAAAGGCCATAAACCGTCCATCCCCCAATATAATGATCTGCGGAGACTTTAACTTCCCATTTATAAAATACAAAAAGGTGAATAGGAATATATATATTCACCAGGACAAGGGGGGCACAAGAGAAGATCAGGAGCAAGCAAAAATGTTGATGGCTCTCACAAACGAGTTTATGCTGACACAGGAGATAACAGAAAATACCAGAAAAAATAACTGCCTGGATCTGGTATTCACGAATAACACGAACTTGATTGCTGATATAAAAATAACCCGAACCATTATCTCAGACCACAACTTAATCGAGATATCAACAAATATGATGTGGCAGCATTAGAAGACAATACACATATTGTGGAAAGAAGTAAGTTCGGGGCCTTTAACTTAAACTCGAAGACTATAAATTGGGAAGCAATCAGATCGCACATGGCCCAAATAGAATGGAGAACAATTTTCGAGAATAAAACAACGGAAGAAATGCTAACAACTTTGGAGGAAAAAACGCTGAGAATTTTAGAAAAATATGCTCCGAACTCACAGCCAAAAGGAAAGAGGAGCTGGCTAGAAAGGCAAAAGAGAAGACTATTCCGCAAAAGAAAGAGAGTGGAGGCGAAGTTAGGAAACTGCGGAGATAATGGCAGGAAAATAATAAAAGAAAAACTGGAGGGTATCGATAGGGAAATACAAGCCTGATTAAGGACCATACAGAGAGGGAAGAGGAAAAGGCGGTAGAAGCAATAAAGGAAAATCCAAAATATCTATAGCTATGCAAAAAGGAAAACAAAAACGCGCGCCGCTATTGGGCCCTTAAGGACAGGAAATAATGAACTAACCGACGATCCAGAAGAAATATCTGATACATTGAGAGCTCAATATGAATCAGTTTTCAGTACCCCAAAAAGTGATAAAGCGATACCTGACATAAATGCATTCTTTGAAGAGGAATGCAAGGAGAGTATATAACAGACTTTGAGTTTACACCAGAAGATGTAGCGAGAGCTATAGAACAAATGAAACTACATTCAGCTGCAGGTCCGGACAATTGGAACGCATTATTGATTAAAAACTGTAAAAATGAAATAGCTACACCTTTATACTGGATATGGAGAAGATCCCTAGACACTGGGGAAATACCGAGCATCTTGAAAAGAGCAAACATTGTCCTATATATAAAGGAGGGACAGATCTCAAGCAAAGAACTATAGACCAGTGTCATTGACGTTCCACCTCCAAAGTATTTGAAAGAATAGTTAGAGAGAAAATTTATGATTTCCTGGAGACACGGGAAAGATTCAACGAAAATCAGCATGGATTCCGATCAGGTAGATCATGCCTATCACAACTAATAGAGCACTACAACAATATCCTAGATGCATTGGAAGGCAATGACAACTACGATGTTATATACACAGATTTTGCTAAAGCTTTCGATAAATGTGACCATGGTATAATAGGACATAAAATTAAAGACATGGGAATAACAGGCAAAGTGGGAAAATGGATCTACAACTTCCTTAGTGATCGCCTGCAGGTCGTCAAAATTCAAGGTATATCATCATCAGAATCGGAAGTACGCAGCTCACTACCACAAGGGACAGTACTGGCCCCACTCCTGTTCATTATCATGCTAACAGACATAGACAGCGGAGTAAACAGCAATAGTATAGTAACATCCTTTGCAGACGATACAAAGATCAGCAGAAAAATCAGCGATGTACATGACGTGGAGGCCTTGCAGAGGGACACGAACAAAATATACAAATGGTCAGAAGACAACAACATGTCATTCAACGCCGAGAAATTTCAACTCTTGAGATAAGGTAGAAAAGAAGAACTTAAACAGACTGCATATTATGCTCCAGATAGACAGGAAATTCAGAGAAGCATGAAAGCGATTGATCTCGGGATAATAATGACAGATGATGTGAAATTCGAAACACAAAATCAGATAGCGATAAATAAAGCAAAAAGAGTCGCCGGACAGGTTCTAAGAACGTTCAAGAGAAGGGACAGGACAGTAATGATTCCCCTGCTAAAAACACTGATTATACCAAAACTTGAATACTGCTCAGTTTTGACGTCCCCATATAAAAAGGAAGAAACTAATAAACTAGAAGAAACGCAAAGGCATTTCACAGCCAAGATTGATGGCTGCAAAGAACTCAACTACTGGGAAAGACTACGTAAACTAAATCTGTACTCACTGGAAAGAAGGAGAGAGAGGTACATCATAATCTACATTGGAAAATGATCGAAAAACTGGTACCAAACCTAAAACTAAACCCAATTACCATTCAAACAACACTGGAAAATAGGAAAGGCAGAATGTGTAGTGTTCCCAAATTAAAAGCACGACAAGGGACCTCCTCAACCCTGAAGGAAAATAGTTGGTTGTCAGGGGCCAAGACTTTTCAACCAGCTTCCTAAGGACCTCAGAAACGTAACGGGGGTCAAAGTTGAAGTCTTCAAGAAAAGACTGGATGCCTGGCTCAGGACAGTACCAGATGAGCTGGGCGTGCCTGGCTATGTACGGTGGAGAGCGCAAGAAAGTAACTCGCTCCTCCACCAGGCCAGACCTAGAGGCGGGGCCACCAGCTTGACCTCCGTGTGAAGAGAGACCAACACACGAAACAACATAAGGTTCATAAGGTATATGATACACACAGACTGTGCATGGAACAAGGAACTCTTCTGGGATAATTAAATCCACTATAGTCCGAATAAGTAATGGTAAATGACAAATACCATAGTTTTTCTTTTTCATGATGCTAGCCCGACGTAGCAGGGCTAGGCTGCTTTAAACCCTAGATCCATTTCCCAAAGCTGGATCCTGTCTGCTGTGCAGATAGCTGATGAGGGAAGCTATATTTATGGGACCTCTTTGCGAGTGACCCGTTGCCCACGTCGGGCTAGCATCATGAAAAAGAAAAACTATGGTATTTGTCATTTACCATTACTTATTCGGACTATAATGGATTTAATTATCCCAGAAGAGTTCCTTGTTCCATGCACGGTCTGTGTGTATCATAAAAAACTCAGGGTACCATTCTGAGTTCATTCCCATATATATAATATATATATATATATATATATATATATATATATATATGATGAATAAAACCACGAAGGAAAGGAAACACAAATGGTGCTCAAGCGCTTTCCTGAGGATGTCATTAGACGAAAGCGCTTGAGCACCATTTTGTGTTTCCTTTCCTTCGTGGTTTTATTCATCATAAATATTTTTCACGTGTTACTTTCGTGAAATAATTTTCATATTATATATATATATATATATATATTACGTCCCTAATAATCCGACCCCACGATATTCCGACGCTCCTTCATTCCGACTCTAGTGGTGGTGATTAATGACCTGTTTGCATTCCTTGTATAAAAAGATGGTGTGTATATGTATATGTTAGGGTTTCTCGTTTTCAGGGATTTTCACTGTCCCGTTTTTCCGGGACAAAATCGGCCATCGTCCCGGGATCCCGGGATTTCCCGGTTTATAAAAAATAATGATAATAAAGTCTTAAAATGTTTAAACATTAGATACATGTAGATTAGTTAGTTAATATTAAATATAAATATATAAATATTTTAACACAATAATGATAAATATGATAAAGGATAGAGCCTAGGCCGAGTTTCAAACACTGCAGAAACATAAATACGGTATATAGCCTAGGCGGCTGTGCCTACAATGCTAATTTGCAGCTTTGCACTTCAACAAAAATAAATTATATTATAGTGTAATTTATACGAACACACCTTTTATATACTTCTAACTAATTTTTAGTAAAAAAAATTATGAACAACAAAAGGTGGCCAATGAATTGGAAATAATAACCGAAATTAAAATCCACTAAAACGCAAAATGTTCGATTCAAGGAAATCAAATGACTGGTTTTCAGTCCGAGTGAATTATCAAAAATACCATTCATATTACACATGCACACCATTATACAGGGCGGGCATATTATAGGCACTATTCGAGTTGTACAACGCAACATGATTCGTGCTATTATAAACTTGTCATCAAAGTCTTTGTTTGTATTTTGTAGATACAGTAGTAATTTGCGATTTGACGAGTTGTTTGTATTTATACAGTATGTACTGTACTTAATAGTTTTTTGTTATAATTGTAATATTAGTCTGACATCTGAAAGTGGGACGTGTCTGAACACATAAATGTCATAAAAACAGCCATTCTTTGGAAACTGGGTCGACAAAGAACTCACCATTTGGCGCCGATGAAGCAAATCGTCGTCGCCTTCGCAAAATGTCATAGAATATGAGGAAGTTCTCAGTGCTTGTCTTTGACTTCTTCGGTCTGGACACAAATAGAAAGGTTCAGGTCTTTTCGATTCCATTATCATTGAATTAACATTCGATTGACGATCTTTCCTCGCCTCTGCTGAGTGAGTGAGTGTTGCTTCGTTTCTTTCCGCTGCTCCCTTGGTTGACGTATTTGCTTTCCTGTGGCAGTTTCAGCAGCTTACCACCCGCAAAAGTGGTAAAACATGCGTCGTGTCCTTTCTTCGAAATGAATTGTTTGAAATGTCTTTCACCTGTCTGTCACTCCAATGAACTTTCTACGCAATCCATTTGCGGATGATGAACGTTCGCTCCTTCCTCCATTGCCTCGCGGTAGGCACTTGCGCGGATCGGTCTACCACACGCTGTTCTTCACTGTCATCAACAACACAAGCCATTACCTTTTTACCATACAAATCTGAAATCAGAACCCAATAGGCCATAAAATGATATAAAACATTTGGCTACGTGTTCCGTGAGATCCCGCACCCCATGTATAATATAGCAGGAATTCTATAAACTTTTATAATATCGCACCCCCTCCCCCGTATAATATAGCAGAAATTCCATCTATCTACCTATCTATCTATCTATCTTGCGCCTCGGTGGTGTAGTGGTTAGCGTCGCTGACTACGAATCCATCTGCCATGGGATCGAGACCCGTTGACGGCAGGCAGCAAAACCCAGCTGTTCATCATCCCACACAATAAAGAAAGTGGTTGGTAGATAAATGGGATCACCTGAAGATCAGGGCCCCCAGCCTTCTTTAGTT
The DNA here is from genome assembly GCA_023014485.1 of Bathynomus jamesi. NCBI lineage: Eukaryota > Metazoa > Arthropoda > Malacostraca > Isopoda > Cirolanidae > Bathynomus > Bathynomus jamesi. The sequence continues at coordinate 10,809 of JAJOZX010002496.1, forward strand.
AGCTTTATAAGGCTAACTAACGAAAATATCACGCCCTAACCAGTCTTCAAGGGCGTACAGTTCACTTAACGATTGGTTAGGTTAGTTCGTGATATTTTTGTTAGTTAGCTTTATAAAGCTAACTAAAGAAGGCTGGAGCCCTGATCTCAGGTGATCCGATAAATGAGTACCCTGGGTAGCAGGGTTGGGTCAATTAAGTTAATTAACTTTTTTGCCGATTAACCGATTAAGTTAATTAATTTAACTAGTTAAATTTTTAAAAAAGCAACTTAATTGAAATATCTCCAAATTAATTGATTAACTTCAATTAATTTTCAATAAATTTTCCTATAAAAATGCTGTTTTTAATCTTTGAGTGAAATGTAAGGATCACCTGAAGATCAGGGCCCCCATGTATTCTTGTTTTTTGCTTTACAGTACTAAATATAATAAATTAAATTGAATGCCCGGATAGGTCAACTGTACGCCCTTGACGATTGGTTAGGTTAAGTCGTGATATTTTCGTTAGTTTTAACGTAGATATCATTTGGTAATTGAGGCTAGGGGCCCTGATCTTCAGGTGATCCAAATGTAATAGGCTAAGAGATGAAAGGTTTGAGACCCTCATCTTCTGTAAAGTTAACAAACGTGTTTAATTTGTAAGTGAAGTATATATTTTATGTGTCTAATTTGACTATTGTTGGTAATGAATCTGGATTATGTTCAGTGTCAATAGTGTACAATATAAATATACAGTTTAGAAAACAATTTGTTACCAAATTCATTTTGCCTTCATTTTTACAATGGAAAACTATTACATGCCTAAAAGTTGAGACTCGTTGAGAAAAGTTGAGTTGAGACCATAAACAAATTTAATTTATTTATAAAAACCAGAAAAGTAATAAAAACTTGTAGAAAAAATTATCCTTATGTCTTGCCCTGTATAATATGCCAAAAAATTACATATAATTTATCAGACATTGACAACTACACATACAAGGTGATCCCGCATAATTACAGGCTTATCATTACCTTGATTAGTTGTATATAATGATGAGTCTACAGACTACTTCCAAGACAGAAAAAGTTAATGGATTAACTTTCAAAATTAACTTAGGTGCTTTCCTGTTAACGGGAATACCCAACCGCCCGCCATCATCTGGACTCGTATCTTGTGGAATTCATGTGGCGACAACGTACCGAAAGCAGCGATGTTTTTTCTGCAATTTTAGATGACATAAAGTCATTTTGGCCCCCTACTAACTGATTATCGCTTACATATTAACTAATTTCATTTAAATTATTAATAAATTCGGTACTTACGTATTATCGGGACTACCTGTTAGGTTAATTCAATGCCCGGTTAGGTCAATTGAATGCTTGAATGCCCGGTTAGGTCAACTGTACGCCCTTGATGATTGGTTAAGTTAAGTTGTGATATTTTCGTTAGTTTAAATGAAAATGACGAGAGCAAAAATACATAAACAGTTTGGTGGCGGGCGGTTGGGTATTCCCGTTAACAGGAAAGCACCTTAACTTAATGCAAATTTTAAAAATTAACTAGTTAACTTAATTGGTAAGAATCTCAAATTAACTTCACTAGTTAATTTTGGAAGTTAATCGACCCAACCCTGCTGGGTAGCTTAGTGATCAAGACGCGCGCTGGGCTGCTGGTGGGGCGTGGTTCAGATTCCACGTTAAACTGTAGGTCTAAGGTGGACTGAAAAGCTTGACCTTCGTCAGAATGAACAATTCGGGCGTAAGCAAACCAAAGGTTATAGCAAGCGTAGAAAAGGAAAAAGATTTAAGAGTTATCGTCAATGGTGATTTAAAAGTGGCGAAACAAAGTACATCAGCGGTCAATAAGGCGAACAAGGTGCTAAGTTTTATAGCTAGGAATTTTGAGTACAAATCGCGCGATATTATTGTTCCTCTTTATAAATCATTAGTTAGACCTCATTTGGAGTACGCGATCCAATTTTGGAATCCGATATATAGATATAGATAAAGATATAGATAAAATCGAAAGAGTTCAAAGACAAGCAACTAAGATGATTCCGTCGCCGCTTAGGTCGAAGTCGTACGAAGATAGGCTTAAGGAGTTAAAATTGACTACACTCGAGACTAGGAGGCTAAGGGGTGATCTAATCCAGGTTTTTAAAATTATGAATGGGTTCGATAACGTAAATAGAGATAGCTTTTTCGAAATATCACAATATAATAGAACTAGAAAAGTGGGTGTAAGTTGACAAGTAGAAGGTTCGAGACAGCAGTTGCCAAAAACTTTTTTACGCATAGAATAGTAAATAGCTGGAATAGTTTGCTTATATTGAGGTTCTAAATGTAGCTTGGCTAGGCTGCTTTAAACCCTAGATCCTGTCCCAAAGCTGGACCCTATCTGCTTTGCAGATAGCTGGTGAGGGAAGCTATATTTTTGGGACCTCTTTGCGAGTGACCCGTTGCCCACGTCGGGCTAGCATCATGAAAAAGAAAAACTATAGTATTTGTCACTTACCATTACTTATTCGGACTATAGTGGATTTAATTATCCTAGAAGAGTTCCTTGTTCCATGCACGGTCTGTGTGTATCATAAAAAACCTCAGGGAACCATTCTGAGTTCATTCCCATATATATATATATATATATATTATATATATATATATATATATATATATATATATATATATATAAAATTTATATATATATATATAAAGTTTATATATATATATATAAAATTTATATATATATATATAAAATTTATATATATATATATATATATTATATATATATATATATATATATATATATATATATATATATATATATAAGGAAGGAGCAAGGAGCGCCACAAAAATGCCTTCCCTCTATATATGACGGAGAGAGCAAAATCAAGATCTCTGAGACCCACAATACCATTTTATGATTTTTTTTAATAAATTTTGAAAAGATTGTGTAGTGTGCAAAATGCATGTATGCGTAGTGAAGAATAGAGGGAGAAGTGTGTATTTGAGAGCATGCCAGACTGCTCACAATGTAGATGAAACACGGAAAAGATCAACAAAAAAGGACAGTGACAGGAGAAACGGGAGTTCCAGCACTCCTTGTCTCCTGCCTAATGTCCTCCCAAGAGTACTTCCCTAGTCGATTGGTGTCTATAATCTCTTCTCTTCCTCTCTCCTCCTCATATATATAGCCTGGTCATAATAGAATAGATACCCACCCAAATTTTGTGATATTAACCTATTTACTTGATTTTAAAGGTAAGGGAGAGAGGAAACCTTGTTAAAAACATTTAATAGTATTTTGTAGACTTGCCACCAGCATTTTTCAATGCAAGAACTCAATTTGGCATGATTGTGACTAGGTTATCAATGTCCACGTGATTCATTTTTCCCACTTATTCTTGAAGTTTCTAAGTAAATCTGTTTTTGTAGCTGGTTTCTGCGGCAGTTTTTTCAATGCTCTCCCAAGTACACCCGAACGTGGTCTGTCGGATTCATATCGGGTGATTGTCCAGGCTATGGGAGGCGGGAGATGCCATTTTCAACGTGCCACTTTTGTGCGGCATGTGCAGTGTGAGCAGGTGCCCCGTCTTCCATAAAAGTACTGGTCTCTTTTTATAGTTGACCAGTTGAATAAATTGATACCAGACTTTTCTTTAAAATATCAATGTCTTTCTGTGAATTGACCATCCCTTTAAAAGCTACGAAACCAGAGCGTCCACCAACCTAAATAGCACCCCACAGCGGAACTGAAATCCCTCCATGTTTTTTTTGTCGCTCGAAGATGACGCGATGAAAACTCTTCTTCTGGACGTCTCTACATCCACGCACGGCCATTGTCAGAAAACTGACAGAACCTGGACTCATCGTCAATGATGATACTGTTCTAAAAGTCTTGATGTTTTGCCATCTCCTCTGCCCACTTCTTTCTGCGTGAAATATTCCCTGGTGTCAACAGGGGTTTCCTCGTGTTGTTCGGCAGTTGTATCCCATGCTATGGAGGTAACGCTGAAGTGTTTTCGACACTCGGTGTGTTTGTGCCACCTCATATGTTGATTGACGAGATTCTTTTCAATGTCTTTTTTGAAAGCGCTGAGGGTCATCTGGGCTGGTTTTGGGCGCCCTGTTCGCTGTCCTCTCGTGGTTTCACCACTAGTATTTAACTGCAAGATTCTTTGATATGTGGCGTTGACTCCATCCAGCACCAGATTGCCCAGCAGTCTTCCATCTGACAAAATCTGACAACTCTCTAGAATTAGCGCTTCTCGGCATTATCAAACCTGAAATTAGATTGATTAAGCAGTTAGAAACATTTTTAGTTTAATAGATAAGGGTTTACACTACTTCAAATTAGACTTTATCATTTTGTCTCTTCTTTTTAGTGTCTATTTAATTGACTAGGCTGTGTGTGTGTGGTGTGTGTGTGTATATATATATATATATATATATATGTGTGTGTGTGTGTGTGTGTGTGTGTGTGTGTGTATGAGGCGTCGCGAGTATGACGGGCGAACTCGCCACATTGGCGAATTTGCGATTGTTCCACGAATGAATAGTTTAACCCTCCCTCATCACAGACAACTTAGTATTGCCAAATATCCCACTCGTACACTCAAAATGTATGATAGTTATTTTCAATGCGTGTATTTTGGCTATGTGCCCCTCGTACACAACAGCCACAAAGTTTAAACGCGTTTATCTCAAAACTGGTTTGGCGAGTTCGCCCCTCGTACTCGCACCACCTCAATTATATACAGTAAACCTTCGTCCAACGCGTGTTTGTCCAGCGCGAATTTGCTTATACACGGAAAAATAAATGCGAACAATTATTTGTCGAAAGCGGAAAATTTGATTATACATACACGGTCCGCCAAGCACGCTCTAATACAGTAGTACTGTACGCGTGTCAATGCGCGCTCTCGTGTTTTCTCCTACACTCTCCAACACTCCCGCATCTCCCTCCCTCTCTCGTCACTCCTCGCATCACCCTTTGTCTCAGTCCCGCTAACGCGTTAACTTCAGTGAAGTTGTGTTGGATTGTTTTTGTCGTATTTTGCCGTTGTTTTGCTATTACCCTTAGACAGCAGTATGGAACCAAAACGTAAAGCATCTGCGAGTGATAGTGAAGAGAAGAAAAGTCGTAAGGTTATGACATTAGCCGAAAAAATAAAGATTCTAGATAAGTTGCGTGGTGGTATGAGCATAACATCACTTGGCCGCGAGTATCACGTGAATGAGTCGACCATACACATCATCCGAAAGAGTGAAGAAAAGATGCGTGCTATTTTCGTTTAATATATTTTTATTTATTATACGTAAATATCATCATGTTTATGATTTTATTATGTTCTTATTTCATATATAATATAGGTAGGGAAATTCATTTGTGTGTGAATAAAAAATCTACATATCTAAGCATTAATGGGAGACTTTACGCAGCCGCGTTCACGTATTCCCATTTATCCCATAAGGTATTAAGTTTGTCCAACGCGGATTTACCGAACGCGCCGTTCTCGAGGAACCTAATCCCCGCGTTGGACGAGAGTTTACTGTACTCAGTGTACTGTGTATATAGTACAGGGCGTCCCATAAGTCCGGCATCATAGGAAAAATAATAAAAAAAGGCAAAACAAAAGCTTTTATTTACAGAACGTGCTCAATATGTCCACCATTGTTTTCAATACACAAATTCAGACGTGATACCCAGTCAGCAAGTACACGGTGAATGATGTCAGGAGTAATGGTGTTTCATGCCCCAATAATACGCTGCCGCAAATGTTCAACACTCCAGTAGCGGGTGTTCTGTCGATTTACCTCACCATTTCCATAAAAAAACAGTCTCGTCACTGAACAGAATGGTGGACAGGAAATTGGCATCCCGAGCATATACATTATGGCCTGTAGAAAGAGAAAAATATGAATTATGGTTTGTAGAAATAGAAAAATTTGAATTTCTCCTATGATGCCGGACTTATGGGACACCCTAGTAGTATAGCCGAAAAAGGGGAGAGTGCAAGAATGTTGCAGGTTATTATGTAATGTTGCAAAGGGGGTGGGGGTTGTTGCAAAGGGGTTGTTGCAAAGGGGGGGGGGAACTTGGAGGCGGCGTTATCCCCCAAGAGAAAGGAGGAGGAGAGGAAGGAGGAGGAGGAGAGGTGTTCACCTGGCAGGAGCCAAGTGCACATTAAGACTTCAGCCGAGTTGGCGTTGTTTTATAGGCTCCTAATCAGCCAGTTGGCGTAAATGGCTTGAGTTGCCAGATACCGCGATACCATTGTATACATTATTATAGACTCCTAATCAGCCAGTTGGCTGTAATTGGCTGCCAGATACCTCTTTTTAGCAGTATTATTGTATACATTATTATTATATACGCCTAATCAGCCAGTTGGCTGTAAATGAGTTGCCAGATAGCGCCATGTATTCATTTAATCGAAGACAGAGTTCCATATACCATTGTATACACTATTATAGACTCCTAATCAGCCAGTTGGCTTAGAAGGCTTAAATATTGCCAGATACCGCAATACCGTTGTATACATTATTATATTTCGAATACCGGTAGTAGAAGGCATAACAATAAACAACATTGCATCATTCTTTTTATTATAAATATATAGAAAATAAATATACATTTGAGGAATATGCGTATAACAGAAATATATACACACAATTATGGATATATATATAAAATAAAATATACATTTCAAATAAATATACACTTCAATAGAAATATGTACATAACAGTACAGGAGAAATATACACACACACACACAATTATGGTGATATATAAAATAAAATATACATTTCAAATAAATATACACTTCAATAGAAATATGTACATAACAGTACAGGAGAAATATCACGCAAAATATATATATATATATATATATATATATATATATATATATATAAACACAAATCAATAGAAATATGCGTATAATCAGTACAGGAGAAATGTCAAGCAAAATATATATACAATTCACTTTTTTTTCAAAATACTAAACTCGGTCTTAATCGAGTTTACAATTACATCATTATTGCTCTGCATTACGCAGTATATGCGGCTTAATAATATTTCACCGTTAAAGTATAGGGAAACCTGTATTCGATATGAAGGGCTTTCATATCGTTCAGTACTATTTTTGTTCCCACTTTACAACCGGTTGGTAAGTCATCTTTAAACACGTCTAGAATACAATCAAAAGCACGCACAAAGAGTTCATCGTTAGCTACATTATTAAACACAAGTTTATAAGAACGCTTTTCCAATCGAGGGTTTATTTCTACCGACTCGAGCTTTTCAATCGTGAACTCACTCAACATAGCGGCAATTGAAATAATCTTCTAAATCGTTACGACAACTGCGCGTTATATAAAGAAATAGTTCTTCAGGGTGAACGGTGTAGGTGAGTTCAGCCTTGTACCGATCAATTGCTTTGTACCAAAGTTCATGGTATTTCAAAGAGTCTAAACTTTTTAAATAAACATCCAGCACTAGACCATTCTCACCAGCCCTACACTCGGTAAACCCATCGAGCAGAGCAGTGTATGCGTATTCAAGTACTGTATCAAAATAAAACATATCCGTAACACGCGCGTCTAATATAGGTTTCAGTTTACGGAATCCGACGATTTCAAACATTCTGTCGAGGATGAAACGGTTTCGCGTAGGAATAAGAGCGTTATCATCAGAAGCATTCTTCCACATCAGCCTTATATCAATGCACGGCCGATCGTTATTTATACACAACGTACATACAACGGCGTATGAGGGTGCGTCACTAATCTGCTCTCTTCTTGTACCTACGTTAGCAGGTATTTTATAACGATCTTCACTCCACTTCTCAACTATCACAAAGATTCTATTCATCTCCTCGATACTTAAATAAACCCGTTTGTTTGTCGGTCTACATTCCGTTTCCAGTACATAGCTAATGGTACCGGAATTACGCCTGAACACGCGCAACGATTTCGTCACGGACACATCGTACGAGGCGTTGAGAATGCTGCTCAAAGGAAGTTCCATCGTATTCGAAGAGCGCACGTCCACTCGGCTCAAGCTCTGAGATAACTATGAGCCGTGTGAGGCACGCAGGTAGGCAGGAATGGTTCGACGGGCGGCTGACTCGATGATACGTGAATGGGCTTGTTCCGCGAGTCGAATTGTTGTACCGGTACAAGAATATCACTACCAGCCTACGCACCAGACATTTTGGATAAGAACTAGGAACATTTTACTAAACATCTCCACACTCAGGCGCACTATTTGAGAGGAACATATGTTCATATTTTTCCTTTCTGCCCATCAAACGATACTCGTCTCTAAACTCTGTTAAAAATTCACGCAGGGCACTAGCCACAACCTCACTACGAACCTCATCATGATATACGTTAATATAGTGATAAAAATACTTAAGATTGTCCATGATCACGAGATTCACATTTCCAGTCGTAGGGTATGAGTAATCGACATGGTGTAGCATGACGTAATACCGCTTGTCACACCACCCATCAGCAAGACTCATTATCCATACCTGCTGCTTCTCTTCTGCACGCGTTGTTTCTTTTACTTCACGGTGTATGTGAGACTTTATAAAGTTTAGCTCTGCAGTATACTTCAGCACATCGTCTGTGCAACGAAAGCCTTCAACGGTCTCACCAGAACATCCGTAGAGTATTTGTACATCTTGGAACTTCGCACAATCCAATGCGTTTTTAAAAGAGGCATAGGAGGGATGAATAGGAAGTTTTTTCGGTATCCACCACATCCTGGCACTTTACTGAATACCATTTCGTAAACGTTGTACAAGCAATATTAAAGGTAGCCATTTGAATACACGTCTGATCTGAATACACGTCTGATCTCTCGGGCTTACTGCGGTCGACTGACCACGCAGGGATTCCCAGATAGTAGCATGACTCACGGTCTTACAGTGGGCGGAGCTTAGAACTTTCACCTACACACACACACACACACACACACACACACACACACACACACACACAAAGGAGAAAGTGAAACGCTATTTGAAACATGATTTATTTAATAAACGAGATATTCAAGTTATATATATTTACAAATACGATTTAATAAACGAGATATTCAAGTTATATATATATATATTTATATATATATATATATATATATATACCAAAGCTGGGCACTTGCGTTTTTTTTTGCGGTACTGCGGTACTACCAAACCGGTACCGCATAACGCAGTACCGCAAAGGATCGCTGAAAGTACAGCCTGTACTTTCAGCGATCCTTTGCGGTACTGCGTTATGCGGTACCGGTTTGGTAGTACCGCAGTACCGCAGTACCGCAAAAAAAAACGCAAGTGCCCAGCTCTGATATATACATATATTTACAAATAGATACGATTATATACTACAAGACGTGTGAGTTAGAAGCATCATTGGTATCCAAAGGGTACGGTATCATAGGTACCAGGTAACTGGTAACGTTTCCTATAGGTGTTACGGCACACCATCGTACCCCTAAGTTCCTTCACGCCCCCCAGCTTCTGCGCCCGAAAATTGTGGGTGCCTACAATTAGTTGGTGAGGTTGTTCATCCAAACATACTAGATCCTTCAACGACTCAAAGTTAACAACCTCCCGATTCGCATGGTTGAGCGTAATACCCTTTGCCTTCACGATATATTTCATTTCATCCCCCACCCTGACCCGTACCCCATAAGTCTTAGGTCCTGTTGAGGCAAAAGAGTCGGCGTATGCGTTGTCCCCATACTCATCCTTGATCTCATCAGTGAGCTCGCCGAGGAACTCCCCAATAGTGGGCATGTATTCACCCTCCCTCTCTGTGAATATCACGCTATCTGTATCGGCATACAATACTCTCCGCCCAAGAGAATGCAATAGACCCCAAAGTTTTATACGGGCGTAGGCTGTTGTGAAGCTGGCCACAGGTATGTTTGTAACCCTTGAGGTATCTGTGGCAAATTCAGTGTTGTTGTACTTTATTACGTAAGTATTACCTACATTTACGATCTCCATGACCTCTTTATAGGGGGCATTGGCATAATCCCAGACATCGCTATAACTTTGTGCCAAATGAATGCTCCCTCTGCCGGTATTCTGCGCAAATTTTCCCCATAGACTGTTTAGACACAACTTTGCACTAAAGCGCTTGCCAGGATTCTTTACAATTTGGACACGATCAAGTTGTATACCTTCGCGGTCGCGGTAACGTTGAATATAGGCAGACTTTTCATCTTCGGTATCAACTCCTCGCGGATACCCTGATGCCTCAACCTTATCCTTCAAAAAGGTGTTTATATATGGTGTGAAAAGGTTGGGTAGCTTCTGAAACCTCCACACCTCATGTATCTTCAGTATTCTATAACCATGGCGCAAGGCTAGGGCCAACTCAGGACTTGTATATACGCCTCTGATCTTACGCTGGTGGGGTATATGGTTACATTCGCCGTTATCCTCTTCCGCGCACTTCACGCACAGGGGAAACATGAGCTTGTCGTCGATAACGACAGGTAAGATCGGCATCCATAAATTGCGTGGGGGGAGTACGTCTACGAAAGAGATCCCAAAGTAACGATCATTCAAATTTTTTGAAAATTCATTGATGGATGGTAAGCTAGGCCCCACCAGTTTCTCAGGAGCGCCCACGGGGTACGGATTGCTCTTCATCACGTACGGGTATAAAAAGAAATCGTCGTAGTAATGGAGCTTCACGCCCTCCATAGGTGGGAAGTATAGTCTGAAAGGATTTGTACGTCCTCCAAACAAGCTATTACCACATTTGAGAGGATCCAGCACCATTGAACGCTTGATCGCTTTTATTTCCTCACGGTACACCTCGTCTGTCTCCATCCGTGCATCATATTCATGCTCCCACAAGACTTTGTGAGTGAACTGTGATCCTATAAGTTGATCGCGGGTGCGGGTCGATGCAAGACAGTCGGCAGGAGACCTACCGTTGATATCTCCGGTGACTCCGCACTCAGGACGGGGGCATCCATGCCACCAGCAACCGTTAAAGGAGTACACAGTCTTCACACCAGTGACACGGTTTTCACTTAACCCATCAACCCAAAAAACACGTCCATTAATCTTAATGGGTACTTCACCCGTGTTGCGGGCGTGCTTTATGTATACACCTGTCTGTTGCTGTAGGTGTATGAGCCAGTAAATAGCCTTGTGCCCGTAACTGCGGGGATTGTTTCGGTGAATAATGGCTAAGGTGTCTTTCGGCATGAAGTTATTCTTGAACACCGTAAAACATAATGATGCGATGGTGGTTGCGACTTGCAGTGGATCGCATTTGAAACGGGCTATGTACATCCTTCTAAAGGCCTGGAAACATACTCTAAGCACGTGCACATCATTCACGCAATAACGCTCACATTCATCAGCTATATTATAAGGGTTACTTTCATTAAAACTGTCGTAGTATCGATCAAAGTCTTCACGTTCATCCATGCAGTCAAAATAATGTTTGGGGGTGGTGGGCCTACGTAGTTTAAAGTCTCGCTGGTGAGGAAAGTGTATAGGAAGTATCCTTTGGAAACTTCAGCTGCTACTCCCATCACCTTGGGTAGCTTTGCTAATTTACAAGGTGTGAATAATAAAGTATCTTTAAATTGTACATTGCCTCTTATCTGCATCTGTATTAATTTGTTGCCTCTTTTCAATGGATCACCTGTAAATATCTCAGAGGATTCGTGTTCAAGCAACTCCTTATAAAGGAACTGCGTGTCAAACTTTGCCCCGTTATGGGCGAGAATATACACAGTCATTTTTTTGAACTTGTCGGCTAACTTGACAATATAGGACACAAATAGTTTCACAGGACTATCGCTGACATTCGTTTTAAAAACGTTTGTCCGTTTACCACATTTGGGGCACTCGTCACATTCGATATCCATACACTCATCACAGATAGTCTGGCTCACAAGTAAATGTGGAATTACCTCTTTGGTTTCAGCGTTCGTATATGTTTCTATATCGTAGTATACAGTTATACAGGGGTTATTTTTAGGCTTAGCATCTTTCATATAACATACATGCTTTACTCCATCCGCCTTATATTCCTCCTGGCATGTAGGACAGTGAATTACGTCACACTTGTGCTTAAATTTTCCCCAATTATCCATTGTGTGAAACATACCACATTCACAGATTCTCATTTTCCTGCACGTGCCAATTGATTTATGGAAATCAAAACAGCTATTATTGAAAAATGTGCGTCTACACACATCACAGTCTCTCTTCTCAGCTTCAACTACACGGCTTTCACATTTGGTGCTTTTACACTGCTCACATACCATGTGACATTCTTTACAATGTCTCACTATATCATCCGCAAACTCGAGGCACCCCTTACACAAATCATGATGTCTCCCATATTTTCGACTTTTGTCATAACTCGCGTAAAGCCACCTTATATTACGGATGGGGAGATACGTTGTCCCTCTGACAATCCTAAAAAATAAGTAGGGGCCTTGTACGATCTCTCACACAGCTTTTAAAAACATACACAGTCCTACGACGATCATCCAACCCAAACACAACTATGCGGACATTCATTTCCTGTTCTACCCTTCTCAGCTCTTCAGGACCCATATTACAGTCAAATTCAAGTTCACAGTCTTCAGCTAGTTTACGGGCATGCTCCACGACTGTAGGCAACCAAATTTTTTGAGTTCGTGTATTTTGTACAGTAAACATACGTGCTAAGAGTACTGCTATAAAGCCGCAACCACGATCGACGTTTATATGCCGTCTATAAATAGCTTGAGAATTGAAGTTAAGAGTATACGGTATGGCACTATGACCCGCAACACGGTATACATGGTCAATATTTACCGTGAAGTTGTCCATATTGAAGGCTATACTACTTTGGGCGGCTTGCATATACGCCCTAATATATATTCTACATCTTCAGCCGCCAAACGTCTAAATGGCACTATCACCCAATAATCGTCTACATCACCGTCATCTGACCCGAATCCAAAGGACATACTCGTCCTGACTTCACGCTCGTCACGATTCTGAAGAGCAAACTCTATAATACGCTCTACAACCCGGCGTAGTCCGCGCTCAATACCATTGCTATACATGACTCTAGGGTCGACCCTGACTCTATACCGATTTCTAGTCAAGGCTGGGGTCGGGGCTGCGGATCGCACCAATTCCAGCGTTATACCATCCTCAACAGAACGGGGGGCGGATGAATTAGTGGATATATTAGCGGAAGGTGCTGCTGATGGGGGCCCTGTTGCGTAGGAGGTTGATGGTTGGGGCTCTATTATTGTAGACTTAACAGAACGGGGGGCGGCGGATGAATAAGGGGATATATTAGGTGCTGCTGGGGGTGTTGTTGCGTAAGAGGTTGAGGGTTGGGGATCTATTACCGCTGCAACAGACGCGTATTTCGGTCGCTTTATACCTGACGTGGGTATCTCATACCTCCGCTTTGGACGTGTTACCGGTATCGCTGGTGAGGGTTCAGGGGGGAGATCACAACTACACTGTCGTCGAGGTCATCCGTAATGATGGGCTGCCTACCTCATCGTCATTCACGGTTCTGTGGGAGAAGAAATATAAGGATCAGCACTCAAAATTTGTAATATTTTGTAAATGACTCGCTTAGGAGTGTGACGTGTTAGAAATGGACTCTGTAGAAAAATTCAGATTCACGAGCCCATCCACATGTATTATATCTGGACCTACAGGATGTGTTAAAACTGTGTTTATGCTTAAAATCATTAAAGAAAAGGGGGAGATGTTCTCGAAATTTGTGCATAAAGTTATATGGTGCTATTCAACGTATCAATCAGTGTTCAACGAGTACCAAGATGATATTTTGTTCCACAAAGGCGTATATGACGTTAATTCGTTAAAGGGAAATGAACATACAGTCATTGTAATTGACGATCTCATGTTGGAGATGGATAAAACGTTTGCCGAGACATTTACAGTATTCTCCCACCATCTTAACATAAGCGTGTTCTTCATCAATCAGAATCTATTTTTCAAAAATAGATACATGCGCGATGTGTCGTTAAATACGCAATATCTAGTCTTATTCGCGCAACGTAGAGATGTATCACAAATTGGGGTATTAGCCAATCAAATGTTCCCGAATCAGCGTAAGGAGTTTTTGGAAGTTTATAAAGAAGCTACAAGCACGTGTTACGGATATTTGCTTTGCGACCTTCACCCGCGAAACACGTTTAGAGTGCTTCTGCGAACGAATATATTTCCAAACGAGCCTGAAACGGTGTATATTCCAGAATGACAAAGAGACTAAAGAATACCGTGAATTAATAAAAATCTATCATCGACTGCCTCGGGCAATGCAGCAGATGTTTATTAAAAATATCGATGCCGACTTTTTAAAATGCATCTGTGAAATCTGTCTTAACGTTATAAATTGCAATGTATCAATGAAAACCCATCAGAAGGCTCGCCTACGCCGCTACAAGAACATAATACGTGCACTCGCTCGTAAAGCCAAACTGTAGCGAAGAAAAAGCGAATTATTGTACAAACAGGAGGGTCATTTCTCCCCATCTTATTTTCAGTTTTGGGTCCTTTACTGACTAGATTAATATAATGGAGAAAGTGGTAGTGATTCTCCACGAGGTGTACGCCTCACTGCAAAGGAATCCAGACACGTATCTAGATCCCCGTAAAAGCAGACTTAAAAGAATGGAAAGCGAATTGTTAGCCCTATTAAACAGTGAAAAAACACCTGATGAGAAAAGAATCTTATACCAAGAAGCTCTGCAGAAATTTCTTCAAGGTACGAAATTATAAGAGCCCTACAGAGATTCCTGTGGTTATTAGGCACAGCACGGGGGACGATGGCGACATAGGATCTGTACCCGGCGACACAGCTGACCAACCAAAAAGATTAGCCACACAACATATCGAACATGTATTAAAAAATACCCTCCCACTTACATTGAGGAGTAAAGGCTTAAGTCTTTATAATCTATTGAATGAGGATCCCGCCATACAATGGACCGATACAGGGGAGATCATTGTGGAAGGATCAAAGGTACAGGGATCGAATATCGTAGACATTGTCCATGATCTGGTGAGAAAGTGGGATAGGCCATCACCATCAGGATGGAAGCATATTAAAGCAAGACTACAACAAATAAATGTCCCTAAAACGTTGATAGGAAATCTGAACAGGTTAAAAGACTTGGAACATGCAACGCCTGTGACACAATTGAAGGCGCCGTCACCCCCGGCGGTAACACCTTTGAAGAGGAGCAAGAAGAGGTTAAACCAACCCTACCCACGTGCCTCTAAAATACGCAAATGGCTAACGTATTAACTAAACGCTATTATGACATTTCTACCCCATCCTCTTACGGCGGCGTAGATAGACTGTACAGAAGTGTTTACGGAGTAGGAAAAAAAGATGTTGAAAGATTTTTGAGGGAGCAGGACGCTTATACGCTTCATAAGCCTGTGAGAAAAAGGTTTAAAACAGCCAAGACAACGGCTTCCTCGATTGATTCTATTTGGCAAGCAGATTTAACAGACATGCAAAGATATTCTGTGTATAACGATGGTTACCGCTACATTCTATTCATAATAGACGTGTTCTCTAGATATCTGTGGCTAGTTCCTCTGAAAAATAAATCACCTGAAACAGTTGCTAAAGCCACCAAAACGCTAATGTTAAAAGAAAACAGGGTTCCTGGCTATTTTTGTACGGATATGGGGAAGGAGTTTATAGGCCGTGCTTTTCAGAATATGTTGACAGAGTTTAATATCAGCTATTACACAACCAATTCTATACATAAGGCTTCTTTAGCTGAAAGAGTTCAGCGCACCATAAAGGAACGCATGCACCGTTATTTTACACATAAAAACACATACAGATTTCTAGACATTCTGGAATCATTGGCATCATCCTACAACCGCTCACACCATCGCACGATTGGGGCAACACCTAACGAAGTTTTAGAAAGAGGTACGCTCCCGAGAAGAGATGGATCACCACCACCACCACCACCACTCTGTGCGCTTCAAAATCAATGATTATGTAAGGCTGTCGCGTTCGGGGAATAAATTCGCAAAGGGTTTTGAGCAAGGATGGACACGCGAGATTTTTAAAGTTAGGGCTGTGAGACCTAAAGGTGTGATAATGATGTATTACATTGAAGATTTGAATGGGGAAGAAATCTCAGGAGGCTTTTACCGCGAGGAATTGCAGAAAGTTGCGTTTAATTTAGAAAAAAATGTGTTTAAAATTGAGAAAATTTTAGGAAGCAAAGGTTCAGGAAGGAGAAAAATGTACCTGGTGAAATGGCTAGGGTACCCAGAAAGCTTCA
Organism: Bathynomus jamesi; assembly: GCA_023014485.1. Taxonomy (NCBI): domain Eukaryota; kingdom Metazoa; phylum Arthropoda; class Malacostraca; order Isopoda; family Cirolanidae; genus Bathynomus; species Bathynomus jamesi. The sequence goes on from JAJOZX010002496.1 coordinate 27,130, forward strand.
ACACCTATATAAAAGCTGATGCAATAATGAAGCTTAAATAGTATGCAACATGGCTCCTAACCATTTCTACGTCACACTCCCGTCCTCCTCGTCCCTGTCTGTACACCCTAACAACACGCTAGCCAACTTTGTAACAGAACTCCATGGGCACATTGAATTGGGTCGTGATTCGTATGAGGTGGGGATATGCGAAATTCAGCTGGACACCGTCTTTTTAAATATTGAACATAAAGAAACCGTTTTTACGATTCTTAGAGACATTGACGAGTGTGAAAAAGCTGGGGTAGCTATGGATGAAACTATGCGCATCGCTCGGACTAAGATTACACGGTATTACAGTACAGAAGTAAGACTAGGGCCGGGTCAATATGGTTCGGCCGAGGATGTTGTGAGAGGCTTAAACGTGAGTTTAAGAAACTCAAACCTTACGAATGATTTAGTATATGAAATCGTAAACAACCCTGCACATACACTAATCCTAAAATCAAAGACTAACAGACGTCTTAAAGAACATAGAAAGTTCAAAATTCTAACCAACGGCCGATATAGCGCAGCCTTCCAAAGAGACACATTTCACGAGACACAGTATAACTTGTCCAGATTAATGTATCAATTGAAGATGGAGAAATTGGCTGAAAGGTCCCCAGACATGTGCTATATTTACAGTAATATAGTGGAGCACCAGTTTGTTGGGGATACCCAGGCACGCCTGCTGCGCATTGCTCACATCCCCAACCATAGAGGAAGGAGTTTGAGTATTACATATGACAGGCCCCATTATGTGAATGTCGCAACTAATTTAATAACCAATATCACAATATATATAAGAACGATTGAGGGCGAAAACTTCCCATTCGGTAACGGGAGCTTAACAGTGAAGCTACACTTTCGACGCACTGAGTTATAATGGATAGAAAGCCTTTCACCGTCTATCGAGGGATGCGATACCAGCGCGGTAGTGGACTTGGATCCATTTTTTCATCCATACTACGTACGGCTGTTCCTTTGCTGAAGAGGGGTGCCAGATACCTTGGAAGGAAAGCGCTACAATCAGGCCTTAACACTGCAGAAGACATATTGGCCGGGGCTAAACCTAAAGAAGCTCTAAAAAAACATTTAAAGCGTACACGGAACGAAATCATCAAAGATGCAAAGAGAAAAATGCGTGGTGGCGGGAAGAAGAAGAGGGCTCCCCGGAAGAAGAAGGGGTCACGTGGTATTAAACGTAAAAGGCTATCAAAAAAGAAATGCTGTAAGCGAATGAAACCTATGGTTGACCACTTTTTTGACTGATATAAGCTAAGGATATTGATCTCATGAATCATAGTTTGTTTACCACTTGTCGAGAGAGGAGTCACTATTTCGCCATGGCACGCTTCATCCACCCATGTAGTTCACAATGCTGTAAATCGGAGCTGTCCTTTTTTGAGCTCCCGCCAACCCAAGTTTCTATTGAGCACAGTGACTTTATTACAATTAACCCTTTAAACACAATTAGTTCACCGAGTGCACCTATAGAATTCGTGATACCCAGCTCAGGTCCTTACTTTTTTGATCCAAGCTGTGTGCACATGTACGCTAAGCTACGTATAGCCCATTCTGATGGAACGGCCTGCGATGACAAATATGCTGTATACCCTGAAACAAACTTTCTGCACGCCATATTCAACCAGTGTGACGTATATTTAAATCAGACCAACATATCGGCAGGCACGGGGTACTATCATCTACGAGCCTATTTGGAAAATGTCCTCAACTTTTCCAAAGAAGCGAAGGCTACCTTTTTAAGTGCGGAGGGATATTATCAAACTAAAGATGAAAATAGTATAAAGGACAAATTTAAAAATTCTAAAAAGAAAATATACGAGTGTTTTGGACGGTTGCACACAGATTTCACTTTCCAGGAGAAGTTGCTTGTGAACGGGGTGGATATGAAAATAAAGCTCACCCGCACGAGTCCTGAGATCTGCTTAAATCTGGATGCGAATCAAGAAGAGGGTGCAAAGTCCGTTGTGGTTCACATTATGGACACATACCTCCGCGTACGGCGAGTGAAATTAAGTTCACCAAAACAACTAGAAATTGAGAAAAATTTACTAAACGCTACAGTGAAATATCCTATTAACAGAGTGCAGATCAAACTATATACGGTTCCTGCAGGGTTGGCATCGAAGCAGATAGAAAACATTGCCCTGGGAAATCTTCCTAAAAGGATATTAATCGGCATGCAGGACCACGCTTCGGTGAATGGAAAATATAAAAAGAGTGCCTTTAAATTCGAGAATTTCGGACTTAAAAATATAACTCTATACGTTAATGGCACTGCTTTGGGTGGAACAATGGGTACGGACTATTCATCAGACGCTGTGTTACCTCTTTGTGCCAGAGCCTATAGTAATCTGACCCATATTGCAGGTGATTGTGATGAGCTTGGTAATGGGGTAACGCAGGAAGAATTCATTGATCAATTTAACCTTTATCCGTTTGACATTACACCTGACTTATCTGCTAGCGTAAATACCCATTTAACACCACAGCAGAGCGGTAACATCTCAGTGCGGCTGGAATTCGCCAAGCCTATAGACGCTCCTATTAGTGTACTAGTATATCTCGAATCGCAAGCCCTAATAGAAGTAGATAGATTTAGAAGCGTTATCACTGACTTTTAAAATGGATGCTAATACACTTCAGAAAGTAATGGAGCGAGTCACACGTTCCAAATTTATCGGCGTGTTTGCGAAGAATGAAACATTGAGTTTGCCAAGTACGCGAGAATGCGGTAGTCTTATTGTGAACACAGACATCATCGGTAATGAAGGGATTCACTGGATCGCTGTCTATTTTAAAAATAGACAGCGCCTGTACTATTTTGATTCACTCGGTACTCAACCCTGGAGTGACCCTATTATTGTAAAATTTCTCGCTCAGTTACATATTCCCGAAGTTGTATGGAACCCATTTCGTATGCAGGGATATTTTACTAATGTTTGCGGAATGTACTGTGTCTCATTTCTCATGCATATGTCAAATGATAAAGAATTTATAAATTTTTTAAATTTATTTGACCCGTGTCACACTCACCGAAACGATGAAATGGTATGCAGACAGATAAAAAACCGTTTTCCAATTGTACGTACTCGTTGTATATTATAATGTTTTTGTTCGTATATTTGTAACGGTATATTCGTTTATTGTACTGATTTCTTTCATTTAATAAATTTATGAAAATATATTGTGTCTTCTTATCCCAAAAAGATCGAAAAACACTTACATTATTTCGGTGTGACATTGTTGACTGATCAGTATACCCTCCCTATTCCGAGATTCTTCAAAAGATTGTATAACTCGTGTCAAATCCTCATCGGACCTTAAAGGAATAATGCTTTTAAAACATATACAGAGTATACAGACAGACAGATCCCCATTATGTGAAGATATCTTTGGTTCGAGGAGTGAACGCCATAAAAATTTCGATTTTAGCATAATGGGGAAATAACACTGATTGACATTTTTGGCGAGTATCTATTTGACGAGATACTACAACTCTCCATATATATATAAAATTCTAATTATAGACACTTACATTTCTATGGTAGTCCCTTGCGTCGGGTTGTAAGGAGCGTCACTGCAAATATCTTCTACGGTTTGCGTTGAAAATAATTCGCCACAATCAATCGCATTGAAAAGACTAATTGTGGTTAATGCTGCAGTATCACGTTCTTCATACAAGTCTGGGGAGACGTACAGGTCCATGGTGGAGGATGTGTGACACTGCTGACTGATCAGTATATCATCCATATTCCGAGGTTCTTCAAAAGATTGTATAACACGTGTCAAATCCTCATCGGACCTTAAAGGAATAATGCTTTTAAAACATATACAGAGTATACAGACAGATCCCCATTATGTGAAGATATCTTTGGTTCGATTACCAATTTCGATTTTAGCATGATGGGGAAATAACATTGATTGACATTTTTGACTAGTATCTATTTGACGAAATACTACAACTCTCCATATATATATAAAATCGAATTATGGACACTTACATTTCTATGGTAGTCCCTTGCGTCGGATTGTAAGGAGCGTCACTGCAAATATCTTCTACGGTTTGCGTCGAAAATAATTCGCCACAATCAATCGCATTGAAAAGACTAATTGCGGTTAATGCTGCAGTATCACTTTCTTCATACAAATCTGGGGAGACGTACAGGTCCATGGTTGAGGAATGATTATTCACTGATGCGAAAATAGCTACTGTTACTCCCAACTGAAAATATCCCCTTTTATATGCACATTCGCCAAGCTCCGCCCAAAAGACCAGATGTTCGTCGTGATTGGCTGCCGATGTAGCTGGGTGGAGCTATGACGTGTACCATTCCGCTATAACGGGTACGGACGAGTAATTGCATCTTTATATTTTCACTAATAGAATTAATGCTCTTATTCTCCTTTGAAAATTATTTGGTGATTCGTATAGAACTTTTGATATTGATTCCAAATATGGTTTCAGAAGTTTTCTATCACCCATAGTTTTCGAGAAAATAATATTTCCATTTACTCAATTTCCCGCATCATTAGTCACTAATGTAATCGAGAGGGTATAAAGAAATATATCATAATTATATTTTAAAAATAACATTCGGTTTCAACGTTAAACTGTAGGTCTAAGGTGGTCATTACACATAATAAAATAAAGTGGTTGGCAGATAAATGGGCACCCTACGTGTCCTAGTGGTTAAGACGCGGGGCTGTTGATGGTTCGGAGTTAAACTGTAGGTCTAAGGTGGTCATTCACATAATAAAAGAAAGTGGTTGGCAGATAAATGGGTACCCTACGTGTCCTAGTGGTTAAGACGCTGGGCTGTTGATGGTTCCACGTTAAACTGTAGGTCTAAGGTGGAGTGGAAAGCTTGACCTTCGTCAGAATGAACAATTCGGGCGGAAGCTAACCAAAGGTTATCCAAAGGGTATATATATATATATGGGATGAAATTCACAATAAAACACGTGAAATGAATGAATGCTGAAAACAAGGAGTGAGGTGAGGTTTTGTTTGATTTGACTCGTAGAAAGGTAAAATATGGTCGACCGAGTTGGGCAGATTCTCGGAAATCCTTTCCTCTATCGGATTATGTTTTGGGTATTTCCAACTTTCTTCGTTTCTTTAAATTTCGTTTTTCAATTTTCTTCGCAGGGATGAAGCTCATGTGTTTCGAATTGTATCGCGGAATCATGAAAATATTTTAGAGATCTGGTTTTAAAGCTTTTGTTAATGAAGAATATTAAATATACTCGTATTTATAGTAAATATTGATGTAGTCTTATGATAATACAATAACTAAAATTTTAGTTATCTCATTCACATTAATTGGAACTCTTTATTCACGTTTGCTATTATTTATTGATTGGTGCATAATTAGTTGGGTATCCCTTATAAAAATCATTTCTGTCTAACGATTTATTTATTGGGTAACTTTACTAATTCTATTAACGCGTAAATCTTTCTGAAACATGAAATCATTGTTCAAAGGCTTTATTTGCTGGATCTATTTAAACTCCTTCGCGTGCAGTTTAGGTAATTACATTTATTCAAGTAGAGTTTGCAACCTCTCCTTTCTTCAAGCGAATACTGCAACGTTATACATATTGATGCAGCTTAGATAATTTTTTTTTTTTGGTTATTTCCAACTTTCTTCGTTTCTTTAATTTCGTTTTTCAATTTTCTTCGCAGGGGATGAGGCTCATGTGTTTCGAATTGCATCGTTCTATAATTCTGTTTTCTATGGTTGGTTCGATAACTACGTTATTTGTTCCGTCTTTGAATCTTCCAATTGAATATCTATATAAACATATTGTTATTTTATATGTTTGATTCTTCCAACTGATTAACTATATAAATATATATATTGTGGTTTACGTATAGTTTAAAATAATATACGTTTGGTATGATTTTCATAATATATATATATATATATATTATATATATATATATATATATATATTTCTATAATTCTGTTTTCTATGGTTGGTTGGATAACTACGTTATTTGTTCCGTCTTTGAATCTTCCAATTGAATATCTATATAAAGATACTGTTATTTTATATGTTTGATTCTTCCAACTGATTAACTATATAAATATATATATTGTGGTTTACGTATAGTTTAAAATAATATACGCTTGGTATGATTTTCATAATATATATATATATATATATATATATATATATATATATTTCTATAATTCTGTTTTCTATGGTTGGTTGAATTATGGATAACTACGTTATTTGTTTCGATAAGTGCAACTTCAAGGAAGCTCAAGTTAATGTTATATTTTGCATATAATCCACTATATACATCTATTGTAAAACACTATATACATCTATATTTCAATTAAGTGTGTAATTATTTAATTCATCTACCATATTGTGGTACACAATGCTTATTAGAATACATGGTGCGATCTGGCAACTCAGCACCCCAATACAAGGCGTGATCTGGCAACTCAGCCAGAATAGAGGCTTATAAAAGATCGAGAAGCTGGTGAAGACTCATTCCCAGCTCGGCTCCAGCCGAGCAAGGACCTCTGGTCCTTCTTTTTTTGGCCCTTTGGTAAACCCCTTAGTGGCCTCTTAGGTTAGGAAAACGAAAATAATATGCCTTAAAGGCAACTACTCTCTCTCTCTCTCTCCTTCAGGCGTCTCTCTCTCTCTCTCTCCTACAGGCGTCTCTCTCCCTCCTTCAGCTCTCTCTCTCTCTCTCCTACAGGCGTCTCTCTCCCTCCTTCAGCTCTCTCTCGCCTGCATGTGTAACTACTGCATGTGTACCTCCTGCATGTGTGCGTATGTGTGTGTACCTCCTGCATGTGTACCTCCTGCATGTGTACCTCTCCCCCTTGGCTGATTAGACGTATATAATAATAATGTATACAATAATACTGCTAAAAAGAGGTATCTGACAACCATTTACAGCCAACTGGCTGATTAGGAGTCTATAATAATGTATACAATGGTATCGCGGTATCTGGCAACTCAAGCCATTTACGCCAACTGGCTGATTAGGAACCTATAAAACAACGCCAACTCGGCTGAAGTCTTAATGTGCACTTGGCTCCTGCCAGGTGAACACCTCTCCTCCTCCTCCTTTCTCTCCTCCTCCTTTCTCTTGGGGGATAACGCCGCCTCCAAGTTTCCCCCCACCCCCCTTTGCAACAACCCACCCCCTTTGCAACAACCCCCACCCCCCTTTTGCAACATTACATAATAACCTGCAACATTCTTGCACTCTCCCCTTTTGCGGCTATACTACTCACCCTGTATAAACGAAATAAAGATTTGAAGTTAATGGTTAATAGAACATATTTGCATTCACAATTATTCTACAAAATAACTTTTTGAAGAGTTATTTTATTGTACTTTTATTTTTTAAGTCTTTAAATTAATTAAAAATTTTAATTAGGAATATTTGAACCTGAATTGACCGTAACTATAATTATTATTATTTACTTTGAGCGCGTACAATAATAAATATCAGGAATAGACGGCGTAGTTTAGGACTCTCTCTCTCTCTCTCTCTCTCTCTCTCTCTCTCTCTCTCTCTCTCAGGTCGTTCAGTTCTGATATATTCATTTCCCATAAATAAATTCACCACATGCAAACAAATGCATTTTTTAAGAGGGCATTGTGCTTGTTATATATATATATATATATATATATATATATATATATATATATATATGTATGTTATAGTCAGTCTAAAATTAGGCATTTTACAGATTGACTGAAATTTTAGGCAATGTGCCAAATGCTCGATTTACTACCTAATTAAACCTAACCTAGCCATGAAATTTTAGGCAACATATTAGGAAATACCAGTAGGCATGCATATACAGCATTACCAGAAAGGTTAGGTAGGTGTGTATCACCATTCTGACACACTGCCTGAATTTCAGTCAATTTATAATTGCCTAATTTTACGTATTGACTGTAACACACAAAAATATATATTGTTAAAATCCTCTTTTTTAATTAAATTTTCTAAATTAAAATTTGTATCCCAAGGACACAAAACTCCCCTTTAAGTGAACATGGTTGTGTATATAAAATCCCTTACACAATATGTAATAAATTTTACATTGGCCAAACTGGTAAGACCCTTGAGTTACGTATTAAACAGCATCAATACAGTATAAGAAGTGGCCAGGAATCTAACGCCATTTTCATTCACGTAAGAGATTCTAATCATCCCATTGATTGGAAAAATGCTTCCAAACTAAGGTTTAGTAAATCTATTGTGAGCAGAAATATATTGGAATCAAGTGTGATCAAGAATAATGCGGATTTGGTCCTTAATATTAGCCCTGGGTTGTACAAATTAGATTCGTACATTGTTAGTAAGCTGGCGAAGGGCCTACTGTTTTCTTAACTGCATTTTTGCCTCTTAATGGTTTGCCCTGGTTAAATAAATAAATATTATTGTAAGAACTGTTAACATTCTTATGTGTCTATTTTAATTGTAATATTTCTTTCGTGTATAATCTTTGGTTGCTGGGGGGTTTATTGGATTTTTGAAGTGGGTTGCTTTTGGGAAAACAATTTTTCCAGACTGTTTGTAGAAATTTTGTAATAATCTGTAAGACGATGGCAACTTTCCCTTTGTTTTCATTAATTTCGGGCCTCTTAATTTTTCCTACTTCAATTAAATATTAGTGTTAATAACCATTATAATAATTTTTGTGTTCTGTACTGGTGTTTTGTCTAATTTCATCTGTATAGTAATTAAGCAGCCTACAGATTGTGTTATCTACGTTATCTATTTGTTTTTCATTAAATTCTTGCCAATTAATTGCCTGTTTTAATTAAATATTAGTGTTAATAACCATTATAATAATTTTTGTTCTTTTTTTTTTTTTTTTTTTTTTTTTTTTTTTTTTTGTCTAATTTCATCTATACAGTATATTTTTTTATATTTAGTAATTTAGCTGCCTACAGATTATGTTATCAATGGAGAAAAAATCTTTAGAGGGCTTTAAGGCCTTTAATTTGAGGTGCCGATTGTGAATTTTTTGCTTGTCTATTTAACTCATTTACTTTGTAATCTCCGTCTATTTTCTGTTCCTCCTTGATAATGTGAATATATCACGAAAGCGCTCGGACTTTTTGTTTCCTTTTCCTTGTGGTTGTTTGCTTATTAATAAGGTCACGTGTTATTTTGTGATTTTAGTGCATATATATATATATATATATATATATATATATATATTATATGTGTGTGTGTGTGTGTGTACCGATGTATCTGTATCGGCGGTATGGCTTGTTTTGCCAGTGTATCGGTATTGGTGAAATTGCGGCCGATACTACCGATACCACCGATACTTTATAAAAATATTCAATTTTGATTCTTAAATTCTCAAACTCTGTCATTCTTGATAAGATTCAAATAAAGAAGGATAATTAGTAATTAACACATTAAAACCAAATAAAGCTGCTGGTCCTAATAATAGTTATGCTAAAATTCTCAAAGAAGGGGAGGATAGTTTAGCTGAGGCATTATTTTGTTTGTTACTGGTACGTGGTACATCTATTAATTATGCAGAAATACCTGAAAATTGAAAAAAAGGCAAATGTTTTACCCATTTACAAAAAAGGGAGGTAAAGAGGCGGTAGAAAATTAGTTCAACATTATTGTTAGTTTAACATCATTGGTAGGAAAGATACTAGAATTATAAAGAATAGTATTAAAGAGTATTTGGAAAGTTTTAAATCTTATTTCAAGTTCCCAACATGGATTTAGATCAGGAAGGTCTTGTTTGTCTAATCTTTTAGACTTTTTAGTTTGTAACTGAACAAATAGCTAATGGAAATGATGTACAGGGTGTCCGAGAATTATCTGTACAAGTTTTGGCTGTTATTAAAAGTCAACCATGAAGTGTAGAAATTCCAGTGTGTCCCATTTTACAGAGAATCTCATTAAGTTTTTTCTGATACCAAGTTTTGACAAGTTTTTTAGAAATTCCAGTGTGTCCGAAAATTATCTGTACAATTTCATCTTTTAATAAAATTCTTGATAACACACGTAAAATTCTTAAACAAGATTATTTAGAATCTGTATTTTCAAAAGTTTCTTTTATTAAAGTAACGTTGTTGCAAACATTCGATATGTGCACCATCAGTGATTCGCAAAACATCCAATCGATAATCCAAATGTTGCCATGTACGCTGCAGCATATCCACATCAATTCGCTCAATAGCAGCTGTGATTCTTGCTTTTAAACCATCAATGTCTGTCACCCGCGTACAAAAAAGGAAAAACTTGTCAAAACTTGTTATCAGAAAAAACTTAGTTTCTCTGTAAAATGGGACAACACTGGAATTTCTACACTTCATGGTTGACTTTTAATAACAGCCAAAAATTGTACAGATAATTCTCGGACACCCGGTAGATTAGTGATGTACCAATGTATCGGTATCGGCCTATTTTGCCGATATATTGGTATCGGCAAAATTAAAGTATCGGTATCGGCCAAAATTTTGGTATCGGTACAGCACTAATATATATATATATATATATATATATATATATATATATATATATATATGTATATATGTGTGTATATATATATATGTATTTTTAGGGGAGCGTTGAACAAATGTTTTGCACTGTCCCGCCTAATTCCGAGAGGATTTTTGATACCCGAACCCCCGGCTGATGGATTCGTAGTCAGTGACGCTAACCATTACACCACTAAGGCTTTGATTGTATCTATATATATATATATATATATATATATATATATATATATATATATATATATATATATATATACTTGTGTGTGTGTGTGTATATATATATATATATATGGGATGAATTTCACAATTAAACACGTGAAATGAATGATGCTGCAAACCCACAAGGAAAAAGAAAAACGATTCCAAGGCCTTTCGTGTATTCACCTGACGAGGTGTAGCTCTGAATACACGAAAGGCCTTGGAATCGTTTTTCTTTTTCCTTGTGGGTTTGCAGCATATATATATATATTATATATATGCAGGGTGGTTCAAAAGTCCCTATCTATTTTGTTGGGATAATAGTACTTTAAGATAAAAATGTAGTAACATTTAGATGTATCATATATTTATTTATCAAACTTAGGTCTAAGACTCGACGTGAGCACGATCAGTGTCTCCTCAAATCTGTCTGTCCACTGCATTGCGGAACACATTCTCAAGCATCTCTGGGGTTATTTTAGCGACTGCCGCGACAATACGGGTTTTATAAACCTCAGACTTTATAATGCCCTACGCAAAGAAGTCTAATGGTGTTAACCCTTAACTATCATCATTTCCCATGATAAAATAAACAAATGTACTTCAGGGTCAGAATTGACCCAACGATAGTAGCTGAGGGTTAAATCCGGAGATCGTGCTGCCCAGGGCCTGTTTCCACCACGTCCAATCCACCGATTTGGTAAGAGCTCATGAAGGTACGCCCGAACGATATTTACATAGTGACATGGACCTCCATCTTGTTGAAAGACAACAGTGTTGAGAATGCCATCTGAACGAAGCTGGGGTTCAAGAAACTGCTGATGTCAAGATAAATTGGCCCTGTTACCGTAGCTTCTGCAAAGGAAAAAAGTCCATAACTCTTCGATCTTATCGTATCCAATCAAACATTAACTTTAGGAGAATATCTCTCCCATTCGTGGAACTCGGTTAGTTTTTCATTACCCCAGATACGGCAATTATATCGATTAACCTTTCCGTATGTGTGGAATTTTGAGAATGTGGTTTAATGAGTTTTCGGTATGAATTTTTTCAATCAATTCTGTGCACAAGGCGGCTCGTCTTGGATAATCCTGTTCGTGTAGCTCGTGTAGCACTTAAATATGGTAACTTTTCTTTTTTAATGTTGATTTTTAAAATACTTAGAACAGTCGATTTTTGTATGCTCAGTCTACAATCTACATGATGCTGTGCGAGTTCACATTCTAGAATTTGTTTCAGAGGCATTTCTTATCAATTCGACATTTTCTTGAGAGGTACATGGACATCCAGACATCCTGTTCTTTTAAATTTATTGATTAGCTCGCGAATTGCTTTGTCTGTAGGTCATTGTTTGTGAAATGTTCTTTCGAATTTCTCTCAAATTTCTTTGCACTGCTTCCCTTCGATACGTAGTGTTATTACCATCACACGTTCTTGTACATCTGTAGTGAATACTCTTATTTTAGTTTCAAGATAAATGTTAATTTTACCGTCTTGAATTTCGGAATAGTATAAATTCATTTTAAATTAGTTACCCCATTATAATTCAATTGTGAACCACATTAATACTAATTTTATGTATACTATATTATTTTATTGTATGTAAACATAATTAATTATATATCACAATTGTCAGTTAATCATTTATATTCAAATATTTATTTTAATCTAATGCCATGTCCATTTTGCAAATAAATAATGAAAAACCAAAGGTTATATTTTCCACCTTTGGTACTGTCGTAGTTTCGCCTAACGGACTCAATACGGCTAGTGAGATAATCACTGGTTGGCACTTAACTAGCGCAGTGCTTATGGCTACATCATCCAGGTTAACCTATACCGGATAGATGCGCTACGGTCCCAAGCCGTAGCTTGCCTAGGCCAACGACGACGACGACGTAAACCAACAATTGATGACCCCGGAGCTGGATTACCGGTTTTTGAATTCGACAACCATCCCGGACCGATATCCGGTACCAAATGTCCAAGACTTTACTTCTCTTCTCCACGGCAAAATCTATCTTCAGTAAAATAGATCTCGTTAAGGCTTTCCACCACATTCCCGTAGAGCCTTCGGATATTCCCAAGACTGCAGTTTGTACACCATTTGGGTTATTCGAATTTTTGAAGATGCCGTTCGGGCTACGGAATGCTGCGCAAAACCTTTCAGAGGTTTATAGATGAGGTCACCAGAGGCTTAGACTTTGTTTATGCCTACATCGATGATTTGCTTGTGGCCAGCTCAACGGAAGAGGAACTAAGGAACATCTTTCACTCCTCTTTCAACGCTTAGAACAATACGGTGTTACTATTAATGCATCTAAGTGTGTTTTGCACAGCCAACCTTGGAATTTCTTGGTCACACATTTCTCAGCACGGAATTACCCCCCTTCAGGACAAGTGTGAAGTGATAAAAATTACCCAATGCCAAATAATCAGCGTGAGTTACGTCGGTTCTAGGTTTGGTAAATTATTACCACAAGTTCATTAAAAACTGTGCCAGGTTCTTGCTCCTCTACACGCTATGATCACCCACAAACGCAAGGTAACGAAATTGGTATGGTGTAGCGATAGTTTACAGGCGTTCGACAATGCCAAAAATGCTATCAATAGTGCATTGTCTTTGTCATTTCCTATCAGTGATGCCCCCCTAACTCTGACGGTCGATGCATCAGATGTTGCGATCGGTGGAGTGTTGGAACAAACCATTAACGGTCAACAAGCACCCATCGCGTTTTACTCGAAAAAGCTGCAGCCAGCCCAAACGCGTTATAGTGCTTTCGGACGTGAACTTCTTGCTATTTACTTAAACGTGAAGCATTTTCAACATTTCCTTGAAGGCCGAGAGTTTTGGTTTTTACCGACCACAAACCTTTGGTCACTGTCTTCAATAGAAACAGCTGTAACCACTCTCCCAGAGTCATCAGGCAACTTGATTATATCTCGCAATTTACCACAGATATCCGCCACATCAAAGGTGTCTTGAACACTCCAGCGGATGCACTTTCAAGAATAGAGATTACTTCTGTTACCCTCAGCTCTACACTGTGGAATGCTATTGCACAGGATCAAGATAAGGATACGGAACTACAAGACCTGCTCAGAGAAGACTCCACTCACTCTCACTTTCCCTCAGAAAATGAGTATGCCAGGATTGTCTGTGCCCCTCTATTGCGACGTATCAACAGCTGCTATTCGCCCTTATGTCCCTCCATGTCACAGAAAAGCAGTCTTCACGGATCTTCATAAGCCCTCCCATCCTGGTATCCGTGCTTCGCAACACCTGGTTACCTCTCGCTTTGTTTGGCCCTCGATGCGGAAGGATGTCAAACATTGGACAAAACGTGCCTTGCCTGCCAGCGTGCCAAAAGTCCAAAGGCACACCAGGTCCCCTTTGACGCATTTCCGCCCCCATCCCAGCGATTTGAGGTAATTCATGTAGACATTGTTGGCCCTCTTCCAGTGATTCAAGGCCAACGTTATCTGCTCACCTGTCTCGACCGCTTTTCCAGATGGCCTGAAGCCATCCCACTTCCTGATATCCAAGCGGACCTGTTGCAAGAGGCCTTTCTTCATGGATGGGTGTATCAAGATTTGGATTGCCGACAAAAGTCATCACTGACCAAGGTCGCCAATTTGAGTCTTCGCTTTGGAAGAAGTTTACCAGCTTGTTGGGTACAGTACATGCGCATACCTGTGCGTATCATCCGCAAGCTAACGGCCTCGTCGAACGCTTCCATCGCCAGCTGAAGTCATCCCTTATGTGTCACGAAGACTCCCATTGGATGGATAAGCTTCCACTCGTTTTGCTTGGTATTCGCTCTGCATTTAAGAGTGATCTGAAGACTACAGCGGCTGAACTAGTCTATGGAACAACACTGCGGCTACCAGGTGGCTACTTCACTGCAGGGGATAAGTCATGTGATTCTACGGAATTCGCTCAAACACTTTCCTCTCACATGCAGTCCCTTCAGCCTGTTCCCCCTCGATTGACTAGCCAACAGAACATCTTTATTTCCCCAGCCCTCCAGTCTTGCACCCACGTTTTCGTTCGTGTACCTGTCCCAAAACGGCCTCTCCAATGTCCATATGACGGACCCTATGAAGTTCTCCGACGTACGCGCAAATCATTTCTCATCCAGCGCGGTTCCAAGGTCGACAAGGTTTCTATCGATCGTCTTAAGCCTGCGTTTTTGGAATCAACCTTAAGTGAGGTACAAGTAGCTACCAAAAGGTTCAGCGGAAATCTGTGTCGTTCGGAACTCTTTGAACTTCCTCTCTGGTGGGGGAGTGTGTAGTGAATACTCTTATTTAGTTTCAAGATAAATGTTAATTTTACCGTCTTGAATTTCGGAATAGTATAAATTCATTTTAAATTAGTTACCCCATTATAATTCAATTGTGAACCACATTAATACTAATTTTATGTATACTATATTATTTTATTGTATGTAAACATAATTAATTATATATCACAATTGTCAGTTAATCATTTATATTCAAATATTTATTTTAATCTAATGCCATGTCCATTTTGCAAATAAATAATAGAAAACCAAAGGTTATATTTTCCACCTTTGGTACTGTCGTAGTTTCGCCTAACGGACTCAATACGGCTAGTGAGATAATCACTGGTTGGCACTTAACTAGCGGCAGTGCTTATGGCTACATCATCCAGGTTAACCTATACCGGATAGATGCGCTACGGTCCCAAGCCGTAGCTTGCCTAGGCCAACGACGACGACGACGTAAACCAACACATCCATCATCTTTGGCCTGTAGAAAATAAAATAGAAATATTATTTCAGCAAAATAGATAAGGACTTTTGGACCACCCTGTATATATATATATATTATATATATATATATATATATTTTTTTTTTAACTGCAAACAACACAGTATAATTAATGTAAAGAACGACGCTTGTATAGAAGAACGTTCCGCACAAGATGAGGAGGGAGAACGAACAAATGAAAAATGAGGTAACCACCCGGGAATCGAACCCGGGATCTTCCGATTGCCGGTCAGATATGCTATCCACTACACCATGGACCTCGATTAATCAGAAGTCGTAATTCTCCTACATACGAGCAGAAACCAATGCCCTGAGGGGGCACCCCACGCATGCCGCACATATATACATTTTAACTGTAAACAACCCTCAGTATAATTAATGTAAAGAACGACGCTTGTATAGAAGAACGTTCCGCACAAGATGAGGAGGGAGAACGAACAAATTGGTTTCTGCTCGTATGTAGGAGAATTACGACTTCTGATTAATCGAGGCCTATGGTGTAGTGGATAGCATATCTGACCGGCAATCGGAAGATCCCGGGTTCGATTCCCGGGTGGTTACCTCATTTTTCATTTGTTCGCTCTCCCTCCTCATCTTGTGCGGAACGTTCTTCTATACAAGCGTCGTTCTTTACATTATATATATTTATATATATATATATATATATATATATATATATATATATATACAAACATATATATATACTTACTTTAGGTTACTTTAGGTAGGTTCGAACGACGGTTCAGGATCGACCTATGGCCGACTCCTCTGCAGCATCTCGCCTCATTTGCGGGATTTGGTGAAGGAGGGAATTGCTGTCTGATCTCCTCCTGCCCTCATAGCCAGCTACGCATGGCTGGTGAGGGACTTTGCACAGGAATCTGTCCAGCTGGTTCTTGAAGTTATTCAGGTCGGTGTGCTGGAGATTCCTCACTTCTTTTCGTAGGACATTGAAAAGCTTTGGGCCTCGTGTTCTGAGGGTATTTTCCATCCTCGTTTTAATGTCCCCTTGTCCCACCTCAGCTGGGATCGTACAAAATCTGCCTCTTCTATCATTCCAGTTTGTTTTTATTTCATTTCTAAGGTTAGGGACAGAGCCCTCAAGTATTTTCCATATGTATATTATTGTGAACCGCTCGCACCTTCTTTCGAGAGAGTAGAGTTCCAGGGATTGTAGTCGAGACCAGTAGTCTTCACCTTCCATTTCCTCTATCTTAGACGTAAAAGTCCATTGTATAGCTTCACTGTTTGCAATGTCTCGTTTTCTGTATGGGCTTGTGAGTACTGAGCAATACTCAATTATTGGTAGGACTAGACTCTTCCATAATTTGAGCATGATGTTTGCTTTTCTGCTGCGGAAGCTCCTCCAGATGATTCCCATTATTTTTTGAGCCGTTGTAATTTTGATGATATAGTGCTCTCTGAATTCTGCATCCAACGATATTATTACTCGCAAGATCCCTGACTTTTGGTGTTATCTGTTTGGCTTGCAGAGTTTTGTACCCTTTTTTCTGTAGCTCCTTATTATTACCATATCTTAGAAGTTGGAATTTTTCTTTGTTGAACTTGATTGTTGTCTTCTGCCCACTGGAATAATGTTTTAACGTCGTTTTGTAATTTCCTTATGTCACCTTCGTTCAATATTTCCTTGCATATTTTTGTGTCATCTGCGAAACATGATACAATGCTGTCCTTAATATCTGCATCAGTATCTGCAATCATTATTATGAACAGCAAGGGAGCTAATACTGTCCCTTGTGGGACAGAGCTCACGACTTCTGAGACTTCCGATTTAACTCCGTTTAATACCACTCTTTGTGTTCTTTGCGCCAAGAAATTAAATATCCATCTTCCTAGCTTTCCAGTAATTACTGTATTCTTAAGTTTGTGTGCTATGATTCCATGGTCACATTTATCGAAGCCTTCGATTCGAAGGCTTTAGCAAAGTTCGTATATATTACATCTATGTTTTGTCCTCGACATAATGTTTCCAATATTTTCTCCTGGTGGTCTAGTAACTGTGATAGGCATGATCTTCCAGCCCTGAAGCCATGTTGATTTGGGTTGTTAAGTCTTTTTCTTGTAGCTAGTTGGCAGTTTTGCCTCTAATTATACGTTCAAAACACTTTATAAGGTGTGAGGTGAGAGCCACTGGCGGATAATTCTTGAGCATTGCTCTGTTACCACCTTTAAATAGGTGGGCAATGTTCGCGTTCTTTAAGAGGAGTGGAATTTGTCCTGTGTCGAGTGATTTCCTCCATAGTAAGTATAGCAGTTTGGCAATACTCTTTACATTTCTTCAGAAACGTGGCACTGTATGTGTCTGGCCCTGGCGCTGAATTGTCTCGCATCTGTGATAAGGCCGTAATTACATCTCCTTCCGTGAACTCTAAGTCCATTAATAGGTTTGTGTCGGAATTTGTTTTTGGTTGATTTGTATCTTTGTCGAAAATTTCGTCTGGGTTTTTCACTTCCATCTCGGACTTAGGGTGCTAAACACAGAGTTAAATTGTCCCCTAAGCAGTTCGCTTATTTCTTTCGGGTCATTTGTGCATTCGGCCTCCCCGTATATATATTATATATATATATATATATATATATAATATATATATATAAGGTTGTAACATATATGTATTCTGCTCGATTTTTTAGTTCATTCAGAACAAAAATTAAAGGACTTATAAAGACAAATTTGCTCGAATTTTTAGTTTATTCACAACAAAAATTAAATGACATAATGACAAATTAATCATCAATATAATTCCCTTCTTTTTCTATAACCTCCTCCCACCTGTAGAAAAGTTTTTATGCCACGTTCGAAGAAATCCCTTAGTTTCGAGTTAAAAAAAGCTATCACTTCGTTTTCGATAGCTTCCCTGGATTGCAACTTTTGTCCATCTAGGTGGTGTTGCAGACTTCTAATAAATGGTAGTTTGAAGGTGCGATGTCCGGAGAATAAGGTGGATGAGGCATTTTTTCCTAACCAAATGTCTCCAATTGGGCAGCGGTGATTCGAGCAGTGTGAGGGCGCGCGTCATCCTGCTGGAATAGAACACCTCTGCGATTAATTAATGCAGGAGGTTTTTCTTGTAATGCCATCTTCAGTCGTTGGAGTTGTTGGCAGTAGACTTCAGTTGTGATTGTTTGGTTATCTGGCAGAATCTCAAAATGAATAATTCCTTGCATATCTCACCAAACGCATGGCAAAATTTTCTTTGGATGGGGTCCATTCCTTGGCTGAGGTTCAGGCTTTGTTTCACGGCTGAGCCACTGATGTCGACGCTTAATATTGTTATAAAGGACCCATTTTTCATCCCCAGTGACGACTTGATTAAAAAACGGTGCCTGCAGTTGCCGAGAATGCATTGATGTGCAAATATCGATTTGATGTTGAAGATTCGCTTGTGACAAATCATGCGGAACCCATTTTCCAACCTTCACTACTTTTCCTAACAGCTTCAGATGACGATGAATGGTCATATGGCTAACGCCGAGTTGCAGACCAAGTTCTCTTACAGTTACCGTTGGGTTTTCCTCCACTGTTGCTTTCAGCAACTCATCTAACTCATTTGGTCGTCCTGTTCGTTGATAATCTTTCAGACTGAAGTCTCCATTTCTGAACTTCTCAAACCATCTCCTACACATCTCTTCGCTCACATCATCATTTCCATAAACTCTCTGAATGTTTCTTGCGGATTCACAAGCGTTAGATCCTTTATGGAACTCATACAGCATCACATGTCGAATATGCTCTTTCGTGGGCTCCATGTTTTTTCAATTACTATAATATCGTAGGGGTGGCGTTGTAACTGTATGAAAAACACCAGAGAAAATATTCATTAACCTAATTCTACACCAGCCTAAGTCATTCTGTATCGTGATAAAACATGTGCGAACCTGTCTCCGCGTGTATTTTGCAACATTTCTAAAACTATTTCACATTATCTTGAGGTTATTCTATTATCTATCGTCCGTTTTCTAATCGAGCAGAATTTATGTTACAACCTGATATATATTATATATATATATATATAATAGGATATAAAACACGCGAAACCAAAGGACAACGAACTTAAAACGCACAAGGGGCAATGCAAAACAAAGAACATAAACATTGTCCTGGCAAATATTCAAGGAATAAACCGAACAATTCCATTGTGCACTCCTCCACTGGTGGAAGTAAATCTTTCAAATTCTGAGCACTTTGTTTGATCTTTGGTGGCCGAAATTCTCTGACTTGCTGTTGAGCAGGTTTGGGAGCTCGTCGAATGGTCTTGATTACATCGATGGCCAATTTCCGGTTTGCTTGATCTGCATCTGCAAGCATTGCCAGTAGAACATTTTCAGGGTGAGCCCAATATGCATTTCTTTGGATCACAGGCCATGTGACAGTCTTGCTAGCTGGTGGAAGTAATTGTAGCAGCTTGATTTGCTCCAGGAAATGTTTTGGGCCATCTGTGCACCTTGGATGGCACTTGATGCTAAACCACATGGGTCCATAGTGGCACACGACAAACTGTGTGAGTGAATACAGTTCATCACTTGGCTGCGCCATCGCTACATATAGCCGACAAATTCTGCTGGCAGTTGTAACCCATCTTGCATGGGAGATTGGTCCAGGCTTCTCTCGTAGAAGATCTTCATTAATGACACCAGTCCTTATCGCTTTCATCATTCTGTAGAGATAGGCTTGGTCACGACTCAATTCAGTAAGGTCAACATCCGGGAGAGTGTGGCCATCAGCAATACATTGAATTCCTCTAAAGTCTAGAGGAAAGTGGCAAACTTTCACGTGTGGCCAAAGCTTTGACAATTGGTCCTTTCCATTGAGTTGCAGATTCTGTTGGGCCGATGAGTTCCTTGCACAAGTGGCGCAGTGGGAGTTAATTTAAATGCAGACTACAGATGAACCAGTGCAAAGGGCGACCCAAGCGGCACTCTAGCAGGTGTATTGCTCCACTTCTGTGCCCTGTGTTTGTGGCTGTGCTGTCGGCTCCCACTGCAATTATCTTGTCTGCAATACCCATTTCTTCAATCGCATTTTGAAGTCCATCCGCAATGACAGTGCCAGTTCCTCGTTCCAGTGTCAGATGGCTTAGATAGAAGGTTCCAAGCTCTCCGACCAGCACATAGTGGTCCTCAACTTTCTTTGTGCTGTACCATTTGTTCCCCTTTTTCTCTTTGACAAGTGTCATGTCTTTCCGCCCATCAAAAAATAAAGCAGTGACTTCCACATCGTGGTAAGTTACTGCTTCCTTCAGATCCCTCCGTACCTTCTGCCGTGCTCTCCATACTTTGTGGTGGTCAATTACGTTTATCTGATCATCAGAACTAATGATGCCATAGTCAACCAATGTTGCAGTGCTGATAGCTGCAGCAGCCCTGTTCGATACACCATACCGGTCAGCTTCCAAAGCAACAGTGGGAATCGGTGTGAAGTTCCTGTCCTCCTGGGCACTATCACCCATCTACTCATCACCAATACTTTCACCACTGGAGTCTGCTTCTGCTTGAGCTGATTCGACCACATCTGCAGAGGATGCTACCTCTTGCCCTTCCGTTTTTCTTCTATTCTCTTCTTCTTGTCTTTCTTGCATCCGATCCTCTCTTGACTTCCTTCTCTCCATCATTTGAGTCACATTCGTATCCACCCGACTGATCTGCATGATCCGCGTGGTTCTCTGGTCGATCAGAAAGGCATGCTCTCGTCGTGAAACTTTCATTTCTTTTTCACAGTGGCATGCAGACAGGTCATCGTACTGGCAGACAGCTATGTCAAACAATTGATTCAGGCTTTCCTCGAACTTCTTGGTTTTTGTGGCCTGCTTGCCTTGCTTCGATGCTTGTGAGCCTTTTTCCATCAATCGGAGCAGCTTGGTCTTCACATTCTTGATTGGCTGTGATGGAATGTTAGCACGATTCCAAAGGTCAATGAGTGTTTGGCATACCTCCGGAAGAATCTCCCTGTTGCTGGTGTACTTGTTCTCCTTCAAGAAGAGGAAATTCCTTGCAACTTGTATACGGGTTGGAAGTTAAGACAGAGGAAGCTCTGATAGTGGAGAACCAAAGACAATGTGGCTGGCAGATCCCCGTGTTCTTTGCGTGCTCAATGTACCAGCAAAAAACTCAACAAGTATCACACAGGAACACTGAAACAAAAACACAAACGGAAAATAAAAAATATATATGATTATGAGTATATATATATATATATATATATATATATATATATATAAGGCTTGGTTTATTGGTAAACAATAAGTTTACCAATATATATATAAAAATATACTGCACACATATGTATTATGTATATAAATATCCATGTATATAAATATCTATATATATATATATAATATATATGCATATATAACTGCAATGACCGCGCAGTATATAAATGAATAGAAACGATATAAGTGTTAAGGAACGTTTCTGCACACGAGGGGGAGAGATAACGAATAAATGAAAAATGAGGCGAACCGCCCGGGAATCGAACCCAGGGCCTTCCAATTGCCGGTCGGACGCTCTACCATTATGCTACGGACCTCACTCAATCACAAATCGAAATTCTCCCACATAGGGCAGAAACCAATGCCCTGAGAGGGCACCCTCGCAAATCGTGAATATGCGCATATAACTGCAATGACCGCGCAGTATATAAATGAATAGAAACGATATAAGTGTTAAGGAACGTTCCTTAACACTTATATCGTTTCTATTCATTATATACTACTGCGCGGTCATTGCAGTTATATGCGCATATTCACGATTTGCGAGGGTGCCCTCTCAGGGCATTGGTTTCTGCCCTATGTGGGAGAATTTCGATTTGTGATTGAGTGAGGTCCGTAGCATAATGGTAGAGCGTCCGACCGGCAATTGGAAGGCCCTGGGTTCGATTCCCGGGCGGTTCGCCTCATTTTTCATTTATTCGTTATCTCTCCCCCTCGTGTGCAGAAACGTTCCTTAACACTTATATCGTTTCTATTCATTTATATACTGCGCGGTCATTGCAGTTATATGCGCATATTCACGATTTGCGAGGGTGCCCTCTCAGGGCATTGGTTTCTGCCCTATGTGGGAGAATTTCGATTTGTGATTGAGTGAGGTCCGTAGCATAATGGTAGAGCGTCCGACCGGCAATTGGAAGGCCCTGGGTTCGATTCCCGGGCGGTTCGCCTCATTTTTCATTTATTCGTTATCTCTCCCCCTCGTGTGCAGAAACGTTCCTTAACACTTATATCGTTTCTATTCATATATATATATATATATATATACACAGAGCTGGGCACCGCAAACTCAAAATCACTTCCGCCATCGCAAATCCGCAAACTCAAACCTTACCTTCCGCCATCGCAAATCCGCAAACTCAAACCTTACCTTCCGCAACCGCAAATCCGCAAACTGCTTGCCATTTTTGGTGCCGCAAACGCAAATCCGCAAACGCAAACCATATTTCCAATTTTTACAGTGCTGGGCACTTCCGCAAACACTTCCGCAAACCGCAAATTCCGCAATCGCAATTTTAACTATAAAAAGTATCCAAAACATTAAAGAGGTATAAAAAGTTTTTATATCTTTTTAATGTTTAATGTTTTAGCCTTGTTTTTATTAAAAACAAGGCTAAATAATTTATTACAATAAATCACTATTGTAGAAGAAATAAAAATACTACATATATTGATATATTATATTGAACAAAAACACCTCCTGCAAGTGGGAAATTTGCGAAAAGATTTGCGTTTGCGGTCTTAGTTCCGCAACGCAAATTCACTAATTTGCGATGACTTTGCCGCAAACGCAAATCCGCAAACGAAAAACATACTTCCGCAATTGCGGAATTTGCGGTTTGCGGAAGTGCCCAGCTCTGTATATATATATATATACCCTAAGACATATAACACTTATAAACAATGTAAAACACAACAAAACAAAGAAATGTGTATAATGTATATATCACAAAACGCACCTTTCCGTTAGTACCTTGGGGTTTTTGAACACCCCATCCACAGAAAAAAACACTTGTTTCTCTCAAGCGAGCTAGGTAGAACTAAGAAATTCCAGGGGATGACTCACTAAGCATAATTAGAAAGCTGCCAGAAGTACCATGTCAGTCAGTGTTGTCAACTGTAATTAACAAGAATTTTGTATTTTTTACATGCGAAAAAGGAGGTGTTCTGCTTGTTGCAGAAAATTTTTGATTTCTTTTCTGAAATCAGCAAGGTTGATTGTACAAAACCTGAAATGTGCCTCCAGATCGCTCATGACGCTACACGCTAATCTACATATCTGTGTGAGGTGTCTTTTTCTGCTATGATAGGTATTAAAACCAAGAATCGAAATAAACTGAACTTGGAACCGGACCTTCGAATCGCTGTATCACAAAGTGTCAAACCAAGATTTTCAGAAATTATGAAGCACAGTCAGCCACATTGTTCTCATTAAATTATATTGGTAAGTATATCTTCACCCTATCGTATTTCTGTTGTATACTCTTAACTTGCTAGTAAATAATGAAAGGATATATACAGTATATAAGGGGTTCCAAAAAACCTTAGCCCCCCCATTTGCAGCTTGCATGTTTACTTATATCGAAATAGTTTTTAGTGATTGTAAAAATATATAAAATTCTTTATTTATTGCAGGTATTAAAATTACTCTAGCTGATAAAGTGATAATACAATGGCTTCTCAATTAATTGGTGATTCGGAGAGGCAACGTGTGATAGATCGCATACGAGCAATAACATTTCGGGAAGCTCGTGATGCTGGAGCCACCTTTATAACACGTTCATGGGTTGCCAAAAAGTTGCGAAGAAGTGAGGACTTCGTCAAAAGAAATTGGAATAAAACTTTGGATGAATGTGAAATCGATGCAACCAAATCTGGGCGCCCAAATTTGCCACTCTCTCAGGAAACAAAGGACATCATTGAAAGCGGTACGCGTAAGCGGAAAAACAGCTGTGCTAAACTTTCTAGAGAGATCGAAGTGTTGAGAGGAAAGATCGTTAGTGGTGAGATCATTCGACTGTACCGTCATAGGCAAGGTTTAAAGCCTTGGCATGAACTTCCAAAGCCAAGAAAAACTCAATTTAACATCGATGACAGAATGTGGTATGCCCATTATCTTGAAGATTGGGATGTGGATGATTTCATGCATTTAGCTGTCTCCGATGAATTTTTTGTTTACGTAACACGTCGGCCTAACTACCAAAATGATCGAGTGTGGGCCACAACACCAGATGAAATCGATGACAATGAACATTATCGCGAATTATTAAAGAGTCCAGACTGTGTTGGTGTTTTGTTTTGTTCACTGCAAAGAAGCTCATGTGGGTGCTGAAGCAAATGGTCAGAGTTGGGATGGACAGTATTTTCGTGATATTATTCTATCCCAGCATGTCATTCCTTTTCTAAGAAACCCAAACAATGTTATGGATGTCGATCAGGTCACACTTCTGCACGATAAGGCCCCCTGCTTTAAGGCATTAGCCACGCAACAGTTGTTGCGGAACCATGAGATCGATTTCTTTGGAAATGAAGAATGGCCAGGAAATTCTCCTGACCTGAACGTCTGTGAACACATTGGATCAGTTATAAAGGACAAGGTTGAATGTCTCTTGTTTCAAGAACCTGCAGCAAATCGATTTTCGAAGGATACAATGACGCAACACATTGAAACTGTTTTAGCAAATTTGCGTAACGATCAAGATCTATTCACGTCACTTTTGGCAAGCTACCCAAAGCGAATTCAGGCTGTCTTGGAAGCCAATGGCGGGAACATCAAGTTTTAATTGTTTCTCATTAAATGTAGGATTAAATTCTCTTTTGTAAGGTATGTTTAGTTTTACTGTACCTCTAGTGGTTTAGGCCATGGGGCGGGGGGGGGGGCTAAGGTTTATTGGAGTCCCATATATATACTGTATATAGCTCAAACAGTTCCAAAGAAACACCGCTCCAAAGTTTGGTGGAAAAAGGTACCATACTTGGTCAAAATGGAGGTAGGTATGGTCCACTGAAATGGCTGTAGCATCTATACTAACTTAATCAGCACTAAAAATCTTGATCTAGGTTAAGGTAGACATGTGTATCCAAAATTGGGTGAAAGGAGAAAAAAATCGGTTGTGACATCAAATGACCTACACAAGGTCAAAGGTAAAAAATAAGATCACCTTTTGTTTTACCATTGAGGAAACAAAGGTATAGAAATAAAGTTGTAGATCTGCTTAAAAGCTTTAAAATAGTGTTTAAATAGTCTCTGTAAGTGCAGTAGGAGCTGAGATATTTAATGTTGAAA
This sequence comes from Bathynomus jamesi, assembly GCA_023014485.1. Taxonomy (NCBI): domain Eukaryota; kingdom Metazoa; phylum Arthropoda; class Malacostraca; order Isopoda; family Cirolanidae; genus Bathynomus; species Bathynomus jamesi. The sequence goes on from JAJOZX010002496.1 coordinate 52,984, forward strand.
TGTGGTACAACCTTGGAAATTGACCTTTTTTTTACAAAATTTGAATGGCCATATCTCCGGAACCGTATGATCTAGAGTGTTGAAACAAGTGCCATTCTGTTTTTCTCACCGAGATCTATAAGTGTGCCAATTTTCAAAAACATCGGTGATGGTCACGTTTTTAAGACCCAAAATGCCATTGAACTGACATGGAATGACCCAAATCTATTTCAGACAACTGAATATTTAGTTAAGAAAAGCAGAAATATAAAACAAAGACTTGGAATTATTCCTGAAATTGGACCCATGTCAGAAGGAAAAGTAATAACTAAAGGTACTAAAGATTCTGTTCAGAAATTTTTCGAATCAGATGAAATTAGTCGTTTGTGCCCAGGTGCAAAAGACTGCCTGAGTATCAGAAATGAAAATGGGTATAAAGAATCTGTGCAGAAAAGACTGGTGTTAATGAATCTGAAAGAAGCTTTTAGTCTCTATAAAAATAATCCAGATAGTCCCCAAATTGGCTTCTCTAGTTTTGCCAGCCTTCGCCCCCAGACATTGTGTTTTAGCTGGAGCTGCTGCTACCCATTCTGTGTGTGCAGTGATGGGCATCGATACATGAAAATCGCTAAAGCGATACCGATACATCGATACATGAAGAACGTCTTAGGAGATACCGATACGCCGATACTTTCTAGATGTCTTAAGCGATACCGATACCGATACATGCATCGCCGATACATGTATCGCCGGTACATTTTTATAATTATTCATTTAATATGTAGGTATTAGATATTATTGTTTATACTAGTAATTTGTACGCACTAAGTAAAATCAACGACATTTTAATGGGTTTTATAAATGTAAATAAAAACAATTGCTTTATTTAATGAAAGTATGTTTTAAAAGTAATTACTATTACCCTTCAAAAATACCAACTGGCTAAACATCTGGTCAGACAGTCTATTCCTTTTTGGAGCGTGATTGTGACCAGCCAAACTAAACAACCGTTCTACAGGAGCAGATGGTAGTGGTGTGTTATACTTCAGGAAGACCCGTAGAATTCCTGGGTACTGCCTCAGAGATTGGAGAGAATGACTTCCGTCACCCAGATACTGTAAAACTTCCATCTCAGTGGAATCTTGGGTTGCAGAGACATTAGTGAAGCAGACTCATAGCAGAAGAAATCATCTGCACTTCCGTCAGATGCAGCATCGCTTAGTTGTTGCTGGGGGGTCTGCTCGCTGAGGAATCGCTGCGTTACAAGTATGAACCTGTTTAAACTCAACACCGAGTGGGCGTGGCCAATAGTGTTGCAACACCAATGAGCGTTTCTATAATATTATATGAGCGTTTCTATATTATGGTTAATTAATCTCAATAACACAAGTACAAACGTGTTTAAACGTTGCGCCGTACTGTGTGACGTGACCAGTAGAGTAGTACTGTCATTAAATAAATATTTAATAATATTATTATTTATGTATATTCATAAATATAACTCAGTAGTGTCATATTATAGCATCTATTTAAATATTTAAAAATTCTTATTAATGTATCGATGTATCGAAGTATCGATTTTTTTCGATACATTTAAGAAAATTGACCTTAGCGATACCGATAAATCGATACTTTTGTCAAGTAGCTAAAGCGATACCGATACAAAAGTATCGATCGATACGTATCGGCGATACATGTATCTAGATACTGCCCATCACTGTGTGTGTGTGTATGTACATACCACCAGAATGCCAAAATACAATTCTCAGCTTTGGATGTCAAAGTGTTGGAATACCCAACTCTTATGGAGAAAGCAGTGTGTGATGTCAACAACAGGAATTGCATGATGCAAATATGTAATCTCTGTCCAAAAGAACAAGGTATTAAGAATTTTTTGCACACTTTTCAGTGTTAACGATCCTGAATGTGAGGAAATAAAATATAAACAATGGTTTACTACAGATCGATGCAATATGGTTGAAAAAACAGAATCTGTAGATGATTTTCTAAATTCATTAAGCACAAAAATTGTCAAATTGACACGTCATCACTTTATAGTGTAGTGGGGTTGTCTTGACTAACATCTTGTTTTCTTCTCGTTTCAGGATTGGCCACTATGTAACCCCCATGTTGACGGAGTTAGTTTTGCTTAATGCCTGACTAGTTCAGTAGTTTTGTGTGATAGCGTGGGGTAGACACCCCAGTTAGGTTACTTAGGTTCTAGCAAACAATCAAAAGCACTTACCGGTGCGTTGAATTAGGTATTCCTTGAAGCCTACCGTTTTATTCCTGTGTCCCACAAACAGCCTACCTAACTCTCTCTTACATTACCAATTTAGAAGCTATAGACATTACCCCTAACTATACTTAAGTACGAACAACTTTCTACCCGATTTGTCACCTTAGAAACATCACCTAATTTTACTCAGCACCAAAGATTAGGTCAGATAGGAAAAAACATGTCTAGGCCAGACCAAAGCAATACGAACAGCCGCGTTGGTTCGTTTATGCCTTGCTCTTGCCATTCAGCTTAGATTTAGTGATATTTCTCCTTTAGTGACTTTTAGACTATAAACATATATATACACACACACGTCACCTCACTCCTCCCCTACAAGTTTAGTCTGTCAGGGGGATGAGGGACCCTAGACGACCTGCGGAGCGGGGTTGATGTAGTAGGATTTGGTGCAACCTGTATAGGCGGGCAAGTTGAACCATTTTCCGGAAGGTCAGTTCTCTCTTCCGGAAGACTCTGGTCCTTCTGCACTTCACGTTCCCATATTTGGTCCTGATGGCGTTTAATAGAACGACCATCTTCTAGTTGGCACTTGAAGGAAACAGGGCCCGTTCTCTCCTGCACAGTTGCAGGAACCCATTTTGGTCCAGCCCCATAGTTGCGAATCATAACTGGATCATTAGGTTGCGCTTCTATAACTCTACCTCTTTTAGTGTCGTGGTACAACTTCTGTTTTTCCTGATGGCGTAAAACTCGTTGTTGTAACGTTTCGTTTGGACGTAACAAATCGAAAACTGAACGAATTCCCCGGCCAATCAGAAGTTTAGAGGGAGACACCCCTGTCGTGGTGTGAGGTGTTATTCGATATTTAAACAAAAATTTATCCAATACCACTTGCATTTCCTCCCCACGAGAATGACGCAAGGCCGACTTGAATGTACGGACCATGTTTTCCGCGAGACCGTTAGTAGATGGGTGGAAAACACTAGACCGGACATGTCTAATGCCATTTAGGTGGACGAAGGAACGAAATTCCTCACTGGTAAAACAAGTACCATTGTCGGAAACCAGGACTACGGGTAAACCCCATCGAACGAAAACTGAACGGAGTAAGCGAATAGTAACACCCGAAGTCGTGGAAGTGGTTGGAAAAATTTCCACCCACTTAGAGTAGGCGTCCACAATGACTAGGAAATAAGTATTATTTATAGGACCTGCATAGTCAACATGGATCCTATGCCACGGTATAGTAGGCCATTCCCAAGGATGAAGCGGACTTTTCCTTGGGAGATCTCTTTTCTCAAGGCAGCTTTGACAGGAACGAACCAATGATTCGAGTTCTCCATCTAAACCAGGCCACCAGAAATAAGCTCTCGCCAGCTCTTTCATTTTTGTTGCGCCCATGTGTTCAGCGTGAAGTTCCTTCACTAAATTCGACCTGCCTTCATTTGGAATAATCACTCTGTGGCCCCATAAGAGACAGCCATTTTGAATGGAGAGGCCAGACTGACGCTGATAAAAAGGCTGTAATTCACTCTCAACCTTAGTAGGCCAACCAACTGAGCAGAAATGGATGACCCTAGACAGAATAGGGTCTGATTTTGTCCACTGCTCTATTTGTACCGCAGATACTGGAGTGGATTCCCAAAACTCCACCAAGTGAACCCATTCTGTAGGTATAGGTACACAATCATTTGGATTTTCTAAGGGCAACCTACTTAGCGCATCAGCCGTACCTAGAAGTTTACCTGACCGATGTACTAAGTCAAATTTATAGGCTTGTAGAATCAATGCCCATCGTTGAATCCTACCTGAGGCCATAACTGGAATTTTTATTATGTGAAAATAAACCTAAAAGAGGCTTATGGTCAGTAATTAGTTTAAATTCATGACCCCATAGATAGAAATGAAATTTTTTTACTGCAAATACTAAGGCTAATGCTTCACGTTCCACTTGTGCATATCGTCTTTCCGTCTCGGTTAGTGTTCTAGAAGCAAAACAGATAGGCCTATCTACACCATCAATGTGGTGAGATAACACTGCCCCAATTCCATAAGAACTGCTGTCTGCTGAAACTACGAGAGGAAGTTTAGGATCATAATGCACTAGGAGAGTGGACTTTAGTAGTACGTCCTTGGAAGCCTCAAATGCTTCCTTTTGAGTTTTCTCCCATCTCCACTGTTCCCCAGATCGTAATAGCTTATTTAGGGGTTCAAGGAAAGTCGATGCATTAGGCAAAAATTTCCTATAAAAGTTTAGGAGACCTAAATAAGCTTGTAACTGTGTGATGTTTTGTGGAGGTGGTGCCTTTTCTATTGCTTCTAGTTTATCCACCGTTGGATGAATGCCTGAGGCATCTATGCGGAACCCTAAATATGAAACCTCGTTAGTGACCCATGAACACTTTTCCCTCTTTAGCTTAAGTCCGGCATCCCGGAGTCTTTTTAGCAGAGCTGGGCACTTGCGGCATATTTTGCGGTACTGCGGTACTACCAAACTACCAAACCGGGACCGCATAACGCAGTACCGCAAAGGATCGCTGAAAGTACCGCAGTACCGCTACCGCATTCAAATTTCCGCGTACCGGTTTGGTACCGGTTTGGTAGTTTGGTAGTACCGCAGTACCGCAGTACCGCAAAATATGCCGCAAGTGCCCAGCTCTGCTTTTTAGAACCGTGGTTAATCTAGTTAGGTGTTCTTTTTTAGACGAACCTGAAATGAGGACATCATCTAGAAAGCAAAGTACCCCTGGAATGTGACCTAAAACTTGGTCCATTGTCCTCTGAAAAATATCCGGAGCCGATGCTATTCCATAGCATAGCCTATTGTACTTATATAGGCCTCGGTGCGTATTTATGATAGTTAATTCTTTAGAGTTTTCATCTAAACTTAGTTGAGCATAGGCTTGGGACATATCGAGTTTTGTAAAATATTTACCCCCAGCAAGAGAGCTAAATAATTCATTAGGCTTGGGTATAGGATAGCAATCTAGAAGGACGGCTCTATTTGCTGTTAAACGGTAATCCCCACATAACCGCACGGACTTGTCCGGTTTTAGCACAGGAACTACTGGGGCAGCCCACTTAGCGTGTGTGACTGGTTCAATAATTTTATCTTTTAGCAGCCTGTCAATTTCTAAATCTACCTTCTCCCGCAGTGCATGCGCAATTGAACGAGCCTTACAAAATTTCGGAGTTACATTAGGATCTACTTCTATGCAGACCTGATGGCCTTTTAGGTTGCCTACTTCAGGCCCAAAAACAGAAGAAAACTCCTTTAACAATGAGTCTATGTCAGATGGATATGAGAGTGTATGCACATCTGCCTGACCCCTTGGCAAGATTTTGTCCATCGGTATTTTCAAAGCATCAATCCAATCACGGCCTAGTAGAGTAGGCCCTTGCTCATCCACCACTAACAGGGTTAAGGGATGAGACAAAGTTTTCTGGTTGAGTGTAACTGTGACGTATGCTTCTCCACAAATAGGTATTGTATGTCTCCATATTTCTTCAAGATAGTTTTAGAGGCATGTAGTTTAGGTGCATTTCGGAAAGTTCCCTCAAAAACCTTCCTGGACATGACAGTCCGGGCAGCACCTGTATCCAGTTCTAGAGGAACTGTAATTCCATTTAGGCCTACCTCTACAATATATGGGCCTGTATTATTCCCACTTTGTTGCTCATAAAATAGGTACTCCACTCCAATGTTCGAAGTATTTCCCTTTTGAGGATTTACACTAGAAATGTTAAAATTAGAATTTTCACCCTTCGTTTTCTTTGAAAAACACACTTTAGCTATGTGGCCTATTTTGCTACAGTTTCGGCAAACTGCTTCTTTAAAAGGGCAGTCCTTCTTCCAATGGTGTTTTCTACACCCTGTACATGGCTTGGAAGGCTTAGTAGAATTAGTAGGCTTAGTCGTATTCGCCTCATACCTTTTATTTGCCTGTCTAGTAGGCTCATTAGGTCTGCCAGGCCTAGAAGATTGAAAGCTATTTACGTGGTGGGCTTTACTACTATGATTTCCAAACGCTCTAACATCTTTAGCAGCTGCTTCTCTAGCCGTAGCTATTTCTACAGCCTGACTAAAAGTTAGGTCCTGTATGGCTAATAGGGCTCTCTGGGTAGACTCCTCTTTGAGACCCATTACAAACCTATCTCTTAGCATTTCATCTAATTTGTCCCCAAATTTATACGTACGGCTATGGCTTTTTATTCCTGCAACAAACTCTGCAATGCTTTCATTTCCCGTCTGATGCCTTGAATAAAATTTGAAACGTTCATATATGAGAACTACTCGGGTTTGTAGTGATCGGTTAGGGCCTGTACCAATTCATTATAGGTGCAGGTTTCCGGTGCTTTAGGAGAAACTAGGTCCATAACTAAACCAAACGTTTTAGGGCCTATTATAGTTAAAAAGGTAGGTACTTTCTTAGCATCAGGAATGGAATTTGCGTCGAAAAACAACCTCACCCTAGTGGCATAAGCTTCGAAGTCCTCCCCAGAGTCTTCGTAGGGGCTTATATGGCCAATCACCGACATGCTAGAGCAAAACCGAATTAGGCCAAATCACGTGAAGTAGGTTAGATTAGGTTTAAATTTGATCTAGTTACTCCCCAGTTAGGGCTGAATAGTGAATTGTATTAGAGTTAGGGCTGAGTAGGAATTAGTTTTAGAGTTAGGGCTGAGTAGGAATTAGTTTTAGAGTTAGGGCTGAGTATGAATTAGTTTTAGAGTTAGGCTGAGTAGGAATTAGTTTTAGAGTTAGGCCCGCGGGACCTACGCTATAGTACGGTAGCTTACCTACACAAACAAACCAAATCGGACGACCCACTAGGCTACATCCAATCTTCAAAACAACCACTTGAACCCCATAAGCCAAATTAAACCCAATGAACAAAATTTAACCAAATGAGCCAAGTCCCATCCTCGTCGCCAAATGTGATAGCGTGGGGTAGACACCCCAGTTAGGTTACTTAGGTTCTAGCAAACAATCAAAAGCACTTACCGGTGCGTTGAATTAGGTATTCCTTGAAGCCTACCGTTTTATTCCTGTGTCCCACAAACAGCCTACCTAACTCTCTCTTACATTACCAATTTAGAAGCTATAGACATTACCCCTAACTATACTTAAGTACGAACAACTTTCTACCCGATTTGTCACCTTAGAAACATCACCTAATTTTACTCAGCACCAAAGATTAGGTCAGATAGGAAAAAACATGTCTAGGCCAGACCAAAGCAATACGAACAGCCGCGTTGGTTCGTTTATGCCTTGCTCTTGCCATTCAGCTTAGATTTAGTGATATTTCTCCTTTAGTGACTTTTAGACTATAAACATATATATACACACACACACGTCACCTCACTCCTCCCCTACAAGTTTAGTCTGTCAGGGGGATGAGGGACCCTAGACGACCTGCGGAGCGGGGTTGATGTAGTAGGATTTGGTGCAACCTGTATAGGCGGGCAAGTTGAACCATTTTCCGGAAGGTCAGTTCTCTCTTCCGGAAGACTCTGGTCCTTCTGCACTTCACGTTCCCATATTTGGTCCTGATGGCGTTTAATAGAACGACCATCTTCTAGTTGGCACTTGAAGGAAACAGGGCCCGTTCTCTCCTGCACAGTTGCAGGAACCCATTTTGGTCCAGCCCCATAGTTGCGAATCATAACTGGATCATTAGGTTGCGCTTTATAACTCTACCTCTCTTTTAGTGTCGTGGTACAACTTCTGTTTTTCCTGATGGCGTAAACTCGTTTGTTGTAACGTTTCGTTTGGACGTAACAAATCGAAAACTGAACGAATTCCCCGGCCAATCAGAAGTTTAGAGGGAGACACCCTGTCGTGGTGTGAGGTGTTATTCGATATTTAAACAAAAATTTATCCAATACCACTTGCATTTCCTCCCCACGAGAATGACGCAAGGCCGACTTGAATGTACGGACCATGTTTTCCGCGAGACCGTTAGTAGATGGGTGGAAAACACTAGACCGGACATGTCTAATGCCATTTAGGTGGACGAAGGAACGAAATTCCTCACTGGTAAAACAAGTACCATTGTCGGAAACCAGGACTACGGGTAACCCCATCGAACGAAAACTGAACGGAGTAAGCGAATAGTAACACCCGAAGTCGTGGAAGTGGTTGGAAAAATTTCCACCCACTTAGAGTAGGCGTCCACAATGACTAGGAATAAGTATTATTTATAGGACCTGCATAGTCAACATGGATCCTATGCCACGGTATAGTAGGCCATTCCCAAGGATGAAGCGGACTTTTCCTTGGAGATCTCTGTTCTCAAGGCAGCTTTGACAGGAACGAACCAATGATTCGAGTTCTCCATCTAAACCAGGCCACCAGAAATAAGCTCTCGCCAGCTCTTTCATTTTTGTTGCGCCCATGTGTTCAGCGTGAAGTTCCTTCACTAAATTCGACCTGCCTTCATTTGGAATAATCACTCTGTGGCCCCATAAGAGACAGCCATTTTGAATGGAGAGGCCAGACTGACGCTGATAAAAAGGCTGTAATTCACTCTCAACCTTAGTAGGCCAACCAACTGAGCAGAAATGGATGACCCTAGACAGAATAGGGTCTGATTTTGTCCACTGCTCTATTTGTACCGCAGATACTGGAGTGGATTCCCAAAACTCCACCAAGTGAACCCATTCTGTAGGTATAGGTACACAATCATTTGGATTTTCTAAGGGCAACCTACTTAGCGCATCAGCCGTACCTAGAAGTTTACCTGACCGATGTACTAAGTCAAATTTATAGGCTTGTAGAATCAATGCCCATCGTTGAATCCTACCTGAGGCCATAACTGGAATATTTTTATTATGTGAAAATAAACCTAAAAGAGGCTTATGGTCAGTAATTAGTTTAAATTCATGACCCCATAGATAGAAATGAAATTTTTTACTGCAAATACTAAGGCTAATGCTTCACGTTCCACTTGTGCATATCGTCTTTCCGTCTCGGTTAGTGTTCTAGAAGCAAAACAGATAGGCCTATCTACACCATCAATGTGGTGAGATAACACTGCCCCAATTCCATAAGAACTGCTGTCTGCTGAAACTACGAGAGGAAGTTTAGGATCATAATGCACTAGGAGAGTGGACTTTAGTAGTACGTCCTTGGAAGCCTCAAATGCTTCCTTTTGAGTTTTCTCCCATCTCCACTGTTCCCCAGATCGTAATAGCTTATTTAGGGGTTCAAGGAAAGTCGATGCATTAGGCAAAAATTTCCTATAAAAGTTTAGGAGACCTAAATAAGCTTGTAACTGTGTGATGTTTTGTGGAGGTGTGCCTTTTCTATTGCTTCTAGTTTATCCACCGTTGGATGAATGCCTGAGGCATCTATGCGGAACCCTAAATATGAAACCTCGTTAGTGACCCATGAACACTTTTCCCTCTTTAGCTTAAGTCCGGCATCCCGGAGTCTTTTTAGCAGAGCTGGGCACTTGCGGCATATTTTGCGGTACTGCGGTACTACCAAACTACCAAACCGGACCGCATAACGCAGTACCGCAAAGGATCGCTGAAAGTACCGCAGTACCGCTACCGCATTCAAATTTCCGCGTACCGGTTTGGTACCGGTTTTGGTAGTTTGGTAGTACCGCAGTACACCGCAGTACCGCAAAATATGCCGCAAGTGCCCAGCTCTGCTTTTTAGAACCGTGGTTAATCTAGTTAGGTGTTTCTTTTTTAGACGAACCTGAAATGAGGACATCATCTAGAAAGCAAAGTACCCCTGGAATGTGACCTAAAACTTGGTCCATTGTCCTCTGAAAAATATCCGGAGCCGATGCTATTCCATAGCATAGCCTATTGTACTTATATAGGCCTCGGTGCGTATTTATGATAGTTAATTCTTTAGAGTTTTCATCTAAACTTAGTTGAGCATAGGCTTGGGACATATCGAGTTTTGTAAAATATTTACCCCCAGCAAGAGAGCTAAATAATTCATTAGGCTTGGGTATAGGATAGCAATCTAGAAGGACGGCTCTATTTGCTGTTAAACGGTAATCCCCACATAACCGCACGGACTTGTCCGGTTTTAGCACAGGAACTACTGGGGCAGCCCACTTAGCGTGTGTGACTGGTTCAATAATTTTATCTTTTAGCAGCCTGTCAATTTCTAAATCTACCTTCTCCCGCAGTGCATGCGCAATTGAACGAGCCTTACAAAATTTCGGAGTTACATTAGGATCTACTTCTATGCAGACCTGATGGCCTTTTAGGTTGCCTACTTCAGGCCCAAAAACAGAAGAAAACTCCTTTAACAATGAGTCTATGTCAGATGGATATGAGAGTGTATGCACATCTGCCTGACCCCTTGGCAAGATTTTGTCCATCGGTATTTTCAAAGTCAATCCATCACGGCCTAGTAGAGTAGGCCCTTGCTCATCCACCACTAACAGGGTTAAGGGATGAGACAAAGTTTTCTGGTTGAGTGTAACTGTGACGTATGCTTCTCCCAATAGGTATTGTATGTCTCCATATTTCTTCAAGATAGTTTAGAGGCATGTAGTTTAGGTGCATTTCGGAAAGTTCCCTCAAAAACCTTCCTGGACATGACAGTCCGGGCAGCACCTGTATCCAGTTCTAGAGGAACTGTAATTCCATTTAGGCCTACCTCTACAATATATGGGCCTGTATTATTCCCACTTGTTGCTCATAAAATAGGTACTCCCTCCATGTTCGAAGTATTTCCCTTTTGAGGATTTACACTAGAAATGTTAAAATTAGAATTTTCACCCTTTCGTTTTCTTTGAAAACACACTTTAGCTATGTGGCCTATTTTGCTACAGTTTCGGCAAACTGCTTCTTTAAAAGGGCAGTCCTCTTCCAATGGTGTTTTCTACACCCTGTACATGGCTTGGAAGGCTTAGTAGAATTAGTAGGCTTAGTCGTATTCGCCTCATACCTTTTATTTGCCTGTCTAGTAGGCTCATTAGGTCTGCCAGGCCTAGAAGATTGAAAGCTATTTACGTGGTGGGCTTTACTACTATGATTTCCAAACGCTTAACATCTTTAGCAGCTGCTTCTCTAGCCGTAGCTATTTCTACAGCCTGACTAAAAGTTAGGTCCTGTATGGCTAATAGGGCTCCTCTGGGTAGACTCCTCTTGAGACCCATTACAAACCATTCTTAGCATTTCATCTAATTTGTCCCAAATTTATACGTACGGCTATGGCTTTTTATTCCTGCAACAAACTCTGCAATGCTTTCATTTCCCGTCTGATGCCTTGAATAAATTTGAAAACGTTCATATATGAGAAACTACTCGGGGTTTGTAGTGATCGGTTAGGGCCTGTACCAATTCATTATAGGTGCAGGTTTCCGGTGCTTAGGAGAAACTAGGTCCATAACTAAACCAAACGTTTTGGGCCTATTATAGTTAAAAAGGTAGGTACTTTCTTAGCATCAGGAATGGAATTTGCGTCGAAAAAACAACCTCACCCTAGTGGCATAAGCTTCGAATCCTCCCCAGAGTCTTCGTAGGGCTTATATGGCCAATCACCGACATGCTAGAGCAAAACCGAATTAGGCCAAATCACGTGAAGTAGTTAGATTAGGTTTAAATTGATCTAGTTACTCCCAGTTAGGGCTGAATAGTGAATTGTATTAGAGTTAGGGCTGAGTATGAATTAGTTTTAGAGTTTAGGGCTGAGTAGAATAGTTTTAGAGTTAGGCTGAGTAGGAATTAGTTTAGAGTTAGGCTGAGTAGGAATTAGTTTAGAGTTAGCCCGCGGGACCTACGCTATAGTACGGTAGCTTACCTACACAACAAACCAAATCGGACGACCCACTAGGCTACATCCAATCTTCAAAACAACCACTTGAACCCCATAAGCCAAATTAAACCCAATGAACAAAATTTAACCAAATGAGCCAAGTCCCATCCTCGTCGCCAAATGTGATAGCGTGGGTAGACACCCCAGTTAGGTTACTTAGGTTCTAGCAACAATCAAAAGCACTTACCGGTGCGTTGAATTAGGTATTTTCCTTGAAGCCTACCGTTTATATTCCTGTGTCCCACAAACAGCCTACCTAACTCTCTCTTACATTACCAATTTAGAAGCTATAGACATTACCCCTAACTATACTTAAGTACGAACAACTTTCTAACCCGATTTTCACCTTAGAAACATCACCTAATTTTACTCAGCACCAAGATTAGGTCAGATAGGAAAAAACATGTCTAGGCCAGACCAAAGCAATACGAACAGCCGCGTTGGTTCGTTTATGCCTTGCTCTTGCCATTCAGCTTAGATTTAGTGATATTTCTCCTTTAGTGACTTTTAGACTATAACATATATATACACACACACACGTCACCTCACTCCTCCCCTACAAGTTTAGTCTGTCAGGGGATGAGGACCCTAGACGACCTGCGGAGCGGGTTGATGTAGTAGGATTTGGTGCAACCTGTATAGGCGGGCAAGTTGAACCATTTTCCGGAAGGTCAGTTCTCTCTTCTCGGAAGACTCTGGTCCTTCTGCACTTCACGTTCCCATATTTGGTCCTGATGGCGTTTTAATAGAACGACCATCTTCTAGTTGGCACTTGAAGGAAAAGGGCCCGTTCTCTCCTGCACAGTTTCAGGAACCCATTTTGGTCCAGCCCCATAGTGCGAATCATAACTGGATCATTAGGTTGCGCTTCTATAACTCTACCTCTTTTAGTGTCGTGGTACAACTTCTGTTTTCCTGATGGCGTAAACTCGTTGTTGTAACGTTTCGTTTGGACGTAACAAATCGAAAACTGAACGAATTCCCCCGGCCAATCAGAAGTTTAGAGGGAGACACCCTGTCGTGGTGTGAGGTGTTATTCGATATTTAAACAAAAATTTATCCAATACCACTTGCATTCCTCCCCACGAGAATGACGCAAGGCCGACTTGAATGTACGGACCATGTTTTCCGCGAGACCGTTAGTAGATGGGTGGAAAACACTAGACCGGACATGTCTAATGCCATTTAGGTGGACGAAGGAACGAAATTCCTCACTGGTAAAACAAGTACCATTGTCGGAAACCAGGACTACGGGTAAACCCCATCGAGCGAAAACTGAACGGAGTAAGCGAATAGTAACACCCGAAGTCGTGGAAGTGGTTGGAAAAATTTCCACCCACTTAGAGTAGGCGTCCACAATGACTAGGAAATAAGTATTATTTATAGGACCTGCATAGTCAACATGGATCCTATGCCACGGTATAGTAGGCCATTCCCAAGGATGAAGCGGACTTTTCCTTGGGAGATCTCTGTTCTCAAGGCAGCTTTGACAGGAACGAACCAATGATTCGAGTTCTCCATCTAAACCAGGCCACCAGAAATAAGCTCTCGCCAGCTCTTTCATTTTTGTTGCGCCCATGTGTTCAGCGTGAAGTTCCTTCACTAAATTCGACCTGCCTTCATTTGGAATAATCACTCTGTGGCCCCATAAGAGACAGCCATTTTGAATGGAGAGGCCAGACTGACGCTGATAAAAAGGCTGTAATTCACTCTCAACCTTAGTAGGCCAACCAACTGAGCAGAAATGGATGACCCTAGACAGAATAGGGTCTGATTTTGTCCACTGCTCTATTTGTACCGCAGATACTGGAGTGGATTCCCAAAACTCCACCAAGTGAACCCATTCTGTAGGTATAGGTACACAATCATTTGGATTTTCTAAGGGCAACCTACTTAGCGCATCAGCCGTACCTAGAAGTTTACCTGACCGATGTACTAAGTCAAATTTATAGGCTTGTAGAATCAATGCCCATCGTTGAATCCTACCTGAGGCCATAACTGGAATATTTTTATTATGTGAAAATAAACCTAAAAGAGGCTTATGGTCAGTAATTAGTTTAAATCATGACCCCATAGATAGAAATGAAATTTTTTTACTGCAAATACTAAGGCTAATGCTTCACGTTCCACTTGTGCATATCGTCTTTCCGTCTCGGTTAGTGTTCTAGAAGCAAAACAGATAGGCCTATCTACACCATCAATGTGGTGAGAAACACTGCCCCAATTCCATAAGAACTGCTGTCTGCTGAAACTACGAGAGGAAGTTTAGGATCATAATGCACTAGGAGAGTGGACTTTAGTAGTACGTCCTTGGAAGCCTCAAATGCTTCCTTTTGAGTTTTCTCCCATCTCCACTGTTCCCCAGATCGTAATAGCTTATTTAGGGGTTCAAGGAAAGTCGATGCATTAGGCAAAAATTTCCTATAAAAGTTTAGGAGACCTAAATAAGCTTGTAACTGTGTGATGTTTTGTGGAGGTGGTGCCTTTTCTATTGCTTCTAGTTTATCCACCGTTGGATGAATGCCTGAGGCATCTATGCGGAACCCTAAATATGAAACCTCGTTAGTGACCCATGAACACTTTTCCCTCTTTAGCTTAAGTCCGGCCCGGAGTCTTTTTAGCAGAGCTGGGCACTTGCGGCATATTTTGCGGTACTGCGGTACTACCAAACTACCAAACCGGGACCGCATAACGCAGTACCGCAAAGGATCGCTGAAAGTACCGCAGTACCGCTACCGCATTCAAATTTCCGCGTACCGGTTTGGTACCGGTTTGGTAGTTTGGTAGTACCGCAGTACCGCAGTACCGCAAAATATGCCGCAAGTGCCCAGCTCTGCTTTTTAGAACCGTGGTTAATCTAGTTAGGTGTTCTTTTTTAGACGAACCTGAAATGAGGACATCATCTAGAAAGCAAAGTACCCCTGGAATGTGACCTAAAACTTGGTCCATTGTCCTCTGAAAAATATCCGGAGCCGATGCTATTCCATAGCATAGCCTATTGTACTTATATAGGCCTCGGTGCGTATTTATGATAGTTAATTCTTTAGAGTTTTCATCTAAACTTAGTTGAGCATAGGCTTGGGACATATCGAGTTTTGTAAAATATTTACCCCCAGCAAGAGAGCTAAATAATTCATTAGGCTTGGGTATAGGATAGCAATCTAGAAGGACGGCTCTATTTGCTGTTAAACGGTAATCCCCACATAACCGCACGGACTTGTCCGGTTTTAGCACAGGAACTACTGGGGCAGCCCACTTAGCGTGTGTGACTGGTTCAATAATTTTATCTTTTAGCAGCCTGTCATTTCTAAATCTACCTTCTCCCGCAGTGCATGCGCAATTGAACGAGCCTTACAAAATTTCGGAGTTACATTAGGATCTACTTCTATGCAGACCTGATGGCCTTTTAGGTTGCCTACTTCAGGCCCAAAAACAGAAGAAAACTCCTTTAACAATGAGTCTATGTCAGATGGATATGAGAGTGTATGCACATCTGCCTGACCCCTTGGCAAGATTTTGTCCATCGGTATTTTCAAAGCATCAATCCAATCACGGCCTAGTAGAGTAGGCCCTTGCTCATCCACCACTAACAGGGTTAAGGGATGAGACAAAGTTTTCTGGTTGAGTGTAACTGTGACGTATGCTTCTCCACAAATAGGTATTTGTATGTCTCCATATTTCTTCAAGATAGTTTTAGAGGCATGTAGTTTAGGTGCATTTCGGAAAGTTCCCTCAAAAACCTTCCTGGACATGACAGTCCGGGCAGCACCTGTATCCAGTTCTAGAGGAACTGTAATTCCATTTAGGCCTACCTCTACAATATATGGGCCTGTATTATTCCCACTTTGTTGCTCATAAAATAGGTACTCCACTCCAATGTTCGAAGTATTTCCCTTTTGAGGATTTACACTAGAAATGTTAAAATTAGAATTTTCACCCTTCGTTTTCTTTGAAAAACACACTTTAGCTATGTGGCCTATTTTGCTACAGTTTCGGCAAACAGCTTCTTTAAAAGGGCAGTCCTTCTTCCAGTGGTGTTTTCCACACCCTGTACATGGCTTGGAAGGCTTA
Organism: Bathynomus jamesi; assembly: GCA_023014485.1. Lineage (NCBI taxonomy): Eukaryota > Metazoa > Arthropoda > Malacostraca > Isopoda > Cirolanidae > Bathynomus > Bathynomus jamesi. The sequence goes on from JAJOZX010002496.1 coordinate 69,066, forward strand.
GTAGAATTAGTAGGCTTAGTCGTATTCGCCTCATACCTTTTATTTGCCTGTCTAGTAGGCTCATTAGGTCTGCCAGGCCTAGAAGATTGAAAGCTATTTACGTGGTGGGCTTTACTACTATGATTTCCAAACGCTCTAACATCTTTAGCAGCTGCTTCTCTAGCCGTAGCTATTTCTACAGCCTGACTAAAAGTTAGGTCCTGTATGGCTAATAGGGCTCTCTGGGTAGACTCCTCTTTGAGACCCATTACAAACCTATCTCTTAGCATTTCATCTAATTTGTCCCCAAATTTATACGTACGGCTATGGCTTTTTATTCCTGCAACAAACTCTGCAATGCTTTCATTTCCCGTCTGATGCCTTGAATAAAATTTGAAACGTTCATAGATGAGAACTACTCGGGGTTTGTAGTGATCGGTTAGGGCCTGTACCAATTCATTATAGGTGCAGGTTTCCGGTGCTTTAGGAGAAACTAGGTCCATAACTAAACCAAACGTTTTAGGGCCTATTATAGTTAAAAAGGTAGGTACTTTCTTAGCATCAGGAATGGAATTTGCGTCGAAAAACAACCTCACCCTAGTGGCATAAGCTTCGAAGTCCTCCCCAGAGTCTTCGTAGGGGCTTATATGGCCAATCACCGACATGCTAGAGCAAAACCGAATTAGGCCAAATCACGTGAAGTAGGTTAGATTAGGTTTAAATTTGATCTAGTTACTCCCCAGTTAGGGCTGAATAGTGAATTGTATTAGAGTTAGGGCTGAGTAGGAATTAGTTTTAGAGTTAGGGCTGAGTAGGAATTAGTTTTAGAGTTAGGGCTGAGTATGAATTAGTTTTAGAGTTAGGCTGAGTAGGAATTAGTTTTAGAGTTAGGCCCGCGGGACCTACGCTATAGTACGGTAGCTTACCTACACAAACAAACCAAATCGGACGACCCACTAGGCTACATCCAATCTTCAAAACAACCACTTGAACCCCATAAGCCAAATTAAACCAATGAGCCAAATTTAACCCAATGAACAAATTTAACCAAATGAGCCAAGTCCCATCCTCGTCGCCAAATGTGATAGCGTGGGGTAGACACCCCAGTTAGGTTACTTAGGTTCTAGCAAACAATCAAAAGCACTTACCGGTGCGTTGAATTAGGTATTCCTTGAAGCCTACCGTTTTATTCCTGTGTCCCACAAACAGCCTACCTAACTCTCTCTACATTACCAATTTAGAAGCTATAGACATTACCCCTAACTATACTTAAGTACGAACAACTTTCTACCCGATTTGTCACCTTAGAAACATCACCTAATTTTACTCAGCACCAAAGATTAGGTCAGATAGGAAAAAACATGTCTAGGCCAGACCAAAGCAATACGAACAGCCGCGTTGGTTCGTTTATGCCTTGCTCTTGCCATTCAGCTTAGATTTAGTGATATTTCTCCTTTAGTGACTTTTAGACTATAAACATATATATACACACACACGTCACCTCACTCCTCCCCTACAAGTTTAGTCTGTCAGGGGGATGAGGGACCCTAGACGACCTGCGGAGCGGGGTTGATGTAGTAGGATTTGGTGCAACCTGTATAGGCGGGCAAGTTGAACCATTTTCCGGAGGGTCAGTTCTCTCTTCCGGAAGACTCTGGTCCTTCTGCACTTCACGTTCCCATATTTGGTCCTGATGGCGTTTAATAGAACGACCATCTTCTAGTTGGCACTTGAAGGAAACAGGGCCCGTTCTCTCCTGCACAGTTGCAGGAACCCATTTTGGTCCAGCCCCATAGTTGCGAATCATAACTGGATCATTAGGTTGCGCTTCTATAACTCTACCTCTTTTAGTGTCGTGGTACAACTTCTGTTTTTCCTGATGGCGTAAAACTCGTTGTTGTAACGTTTCGTTTGGACGTAACAAATCGAAAACTGAACGAATTCCCCGGCCAATCAGAAGTTTAGAGGGAGACACCCCTGTCGTGGTGTGAGGTGTTATTCGATATTTAAACAAAAATTTATCCAATACCACTTGCATTTCCTCCCCACGAGAATGACGCAAGGCCGACTTGAATGTACGGACCATGTTTTCCGCGAGACCGTTAGTAGATGGGTGGAAAACACTAGACCGGACATGTCTAATGCCATTTAGGTGGACGAAGGAACGAAATTCCTCACTGGTAAAACAAGTACCATTGTCGGAAACCAGGACTACGGGTAAACCCCATCGAGCGAAAACTGAACGGAGTAAGCGAATAGTAACACCCGAAGTCGTGGAAGTGGTTGGAAAAATTTCCACCCACTTAGAGTAGGCGTCCACAATGACTAGGAAATAAGTATTATTTATAGGACCTGCATAGTCAACATGGATCCTATGCCACGGTATAGTAGGCCATTCCCAAGGATGAAGCGGACTTTTCCTTTGTGAGATCTCTGTTCTCAAGGCAGCTTTGACAGGAACGAACCAATGATTCGAGTTCTCCATCTAAACCAGGCCACCAGAAATAAGCTCTCGCCAGCTCTTTCATTTTTGTTGCGCCCATGTGTTCAGCGTGAAGTTCCTTCACTAAATTCGACCTGCCTTCATTTGGAATAATCACTCTGTGGCCCCATAAGAGACAGCCATTTTGAATGGAGAGGCCAGACTGACGCTGATAAAAAGGCTGTAATTCACTCTCAACCTTAGTAGGCCAACCAACTGAGCAGAAATGGATGACCCTAGACAGAATAGGGTCTGATTTTGTCCACTGCTCTATTTGTACCGCAGATACTGGAGTGGATTCCCAAAACTCCACCAAGTGAACCCATTCTGTAGGTATAGGTACACAATCATTTGGATTTTCTAAGGGCAACCTACTTAGCGCATCAGCCGTACCTAGAAGTTTACCTGACCGATGTACTAAGTCAAATTTATAGGCTTGTAGAATCAATGCCCATCGTTGAATCCTACCTGAGGCCATAACTGGAATATTTTTATTAGGTGAAAATAAACCTAAAAGAGGCTTATGGTCAGTAATTAGTTTAAATTCATGACCCCATAGATAGAAATGAAATTTTTTTACTGCAAATACTAAGGCTAATGCTTCACGTTCCACTTGTGCATATCGTCTTTCCGTCTCGGTTAGTGTTCTAGAAGCAAAACAGATAGGCCTATCTACACCATCAATGTGGTGAGATAACACTGCCCCAATTCCATAAGAACTGCTGTCTGCAGAAACTACGAGAGGAAGTTTAGGATCATAATGCACTAGGAGCAGTGGCGGTTCCTCATATGGGCAATATGGGCAGCCGCACAGGGCGGCATTTGTGGAGGGGCGGCATGAGCGCCTGCAAAAAAAATAAAAATAAAAATAAGAATAAATAAATAAAGAAATAAATAAAAATAAAAAATAAAATAAAATAAATAATAAAAGATCAATAAATATATTTTTATTAATAAAAAACCATCTATTGCATTTTCCATAAACCTTCCCATAAAAGACCTAAACAATGCAAAATGCTTCCAGATTAATATTATTGGGAATAAAGGCCCATACTTTAACATATGTAATGTTATTTTTCTGGGTTTGGTTAAATAGTGAAATGTATATTATTTATTACAGAACGAATCTTCACACTAAGCCACTAAGGTCTGTCAAATAACCGCAAATGGATAAGAAGAGGTCAAAGCTATCAGGTGCTCAGTTTAGAAAAAAGAGGAAAGAAGAAGAGGAGAAACGAGCAAAAGATAAAGGTATAGAGCTATGTCATCTACTCTTCACTGCTATATTGCACTGCTATTTTGTGATATAGCTTTCTGAGTCATTTGAAGTGTACTATTATGTATATAATTAGCCATTAACCAAGAGCTTGTATTATTCATTTGTTTCCTATTCTAAAAGTTTAATAAATTGTGCTTAATAACATGTTAAATTAATTGTACTAGCCTATTCATGCATTGGTCTGTTATGTTCTATTTTACTATTTGCAGGGGCACTTTTGAAATATTTTGGAACACCCTCTGCCACTAGCCAGGATGAGAAGCCGTCTACTTCTGCCATTATTGAGGCTGAGGAGCCATCTACCTCCTCAGCCTCACATATGTTTCCACAAATGCAGTCTGATCCTGAGGATGAAGACCCATTTTCTTCTACTTCTCCCCGGCAGGACTCTTCAGGTGAGTTTGTGTGCACATATGTCTGTGAGTGTGTGCGTGTGTGTGTATGTGTATGTGTGTGCATCCCTGCAAAGCATTTTGCAAACAGTTATAAATTATAATGTTATTATCACTGGGTCTGGGTTACTGGGTATGTGTGGTGTTTCACCACCATAATTCCATAACACCACCACCATAACAAAGTGCTGTGAATAATGTGTTATCTAACTTAGGTGTGTATACTAATGAGTAATGCTCTTGTTCTTTCTATTAGAAAGGCCTGGAGCAGAATCGCCTCCTGAGGATGAGTCTCTGTCCACCGACCCTGCTAACTGGCCTTCAGTTCTGACTGAGAGAATTCGGACACAACTGGTTTCCAGGGGACCAAGTCAAGTACCATCTGACTTTGTATTCCCTAGAAACGACAGTGACGGAAGAAGTTTCCACCATCAATACTTCAGGAAGTCATTGGTTAGTGGGGAAAATATAACCAGAAGTTGGTTGGTCTATTCCTTAAAAAACAACAGCCTTTTCTGTTTCTGTTGTACATTATTTTCCAAGAGGAAAATAAATTTAACAAGTTTGGGACTCTCGGACTGGAAGCATGCAAGCTCATTGCTCACATCACATGACAACAGTTCAGAACACCTAAATTCTATGAAAATCTGGAAAGAACTGGCAGTGAGGATGAGAAAGGGGGAGACCATTGACAAGCAGGAGATGGCACTTCTGGAGGCTGAGAAGTTGAGATGGAGAGCGGTGCTGACACGTCTCACTGCTATTGTGCATTCTCTGGCAGTTAGGAATTTGGCACTAAGGGGACATACAGAAAAATTGTTCTCACCATCAAATGGCAATTTTCTGAAAGAAGTTGAACTGATGGCACAATTTGATCCTATAATGCAAGAGCACATTAACCGTGTCCAAAAAGGGACCTCCAGTCACACCAGCTACCTCGGCCACCACATACAAACGAACTCATTGATTTGTCGAGCAGCAAGACCATTTCAGCAATGGTGAGCGACATCAAACAATCAAAGTTTTTTTCAATAATTCTAGATTGCACTCCAGATATCAGCCACACTGAACAGTTGTCAGTTGTGATTCGGGTTGTGTCACTGGAGGGGAAGCCCCATATAAAGGAACATTTCATGGGGTTTTTGGAGGCAGAGGAGTCCACTGGTCAACATTTGGCATCTCTGATTCTGAAGAGACTGGAGGAGCTAAAAGTTCCTTTCATGGACTGTAGAGGACAATCATACGACAACGGGGCCAACATGAGGGGAAAAAACAAGGGTGTTCAATCCAGGCTCCTAGAAATTAATCCCAGAGCTCTGTTTGTTCCATGTGGGGCTCATTCTCTGAATTTGCTTGTGGCCGATGCTGCTAAGGGATCTATTGATGCCACAAGTTACTTTGGCATCTTGCAGAAGCTTTACAACTTGTTTTCAGCCTCCACACAACGATGGGCCATTTTGAAAAAACATGTGAACATCACATTGAAGATGTGGTCTGATACAAGGTGGGAAAGCAAGATCAAGAGTGTGGAGCCCCTGAGATATCAGGCAGCTGCAGTGAGAGATGCACTGATCGAGGTGAGTGTTAGAAAATCTAGAAGAGGAAGAACCATTGTTGTCCCAAGGCGATACGATGACTAAGCTGATTGATGCAGCATTGCTTGTATATATATTAAGTTAAGGTGTGTATATATATCCATCTCATAATTGTAAGGTTAGTGAAAAATTAAATTAATTTAGAGCTAGCATTTTTGAGCTCTTGTGGCATCATTGTTTGGTCACACTGTTGGCATCATTTTGAGACGCTGCGCGTCTTTTCTACTCGTTTGTGGAAGGTCGTACGTAAAGGTGTGGTTTGATAGAGAGCTCTCTTGCAATTCAGTTTGGTTGTTTAGATACATGATTGTTGCATCGTGCAATAGTCCAGGTTGCGTTGTTGTTGCAAGGTTCAGAAAGAAGACCACAAATAGTACCCTTTTGTTTACTTTTTAAGTTCATGTAATTTAAGGTCTAAGGTAGGCCCGCATCGAGTCAGCAACCCTGAGGTTACCCTGAGGTAGGACCTAATAGGATCTCAAATCCGTAAGTTTTAATTTAGCTTAACTTGGGCTTTAGGTAGAACTTGCCCTTTAGAATTTGGCCGTTCACGGCTCAGCTGAGATTTCGAACCCGACAAATGAATAAAATAACAGTGAGGGACCACACCAAAGACTCTGTAATAAAGGTCGAGGTCCATCTCTGTCAGAGGAGGTTGGGTCATACCGCTTCGCCATTTGTTCAGTGGTGTGGCATGACCTGTTGTGCCAAATTCAGCATGTGAGCAAGCAGATGCAGTCTCCTAGCATGCACGTTGATGTTGCAGTAAATCTCCTAAAAAAAACAGAGAGGGGTCTCCGCAATTACAGGGCAACAGGTTTTGTGGCTGCACAAATGGCAGCCACAGATATCTGTGAACAAATGAATGTGGAGGCTGTGTTAAAACAAAAACGGCTGAGGTCCACAAAGCGGCACTTCTCCTATGAAGCATCTGATGAGCCCTTGATTGATGCTTTGAAGAAGCTGGAGGTGACATTTTTCAATGCAGTGGTTGATGCTGCAACATCAGCCATTCAGGAAAGATTTTCCACGTTGGAAATTGTGGGAGAGAAGTTTGGAGTGCTGACACATTTCCAAAATCTCACATTTGAGGAGCTGACAGAACAATGTGTGAACCTTAGTACTACACTACACTTTAAGGGACAATCTGACTTGGATGGCAGAGAGCTTGCACAGGAGCTGAAGAACTTGCCTGACTTGCCATCAAAGACCATATCCTTGCTTGAACTGCTGACATTTATCCATGAAAGGGAGCTCTCTGAAATATATCCAAATTTGTGGACTGCTCTCAGAATTGGTCTTACTCTTCCAGTCACTGTTGCTGAAGCAGAGAGGAGCTTTTCAAAGCTGAAGCTCATCAAATCCTACCTGAGGTCAACTATGTCACAGGAACGCCTTACCGGTCTGGCCATCATCAGTATAAATCATACAATTGCTGAGCAGATTTCATATGATGATTTAATTCATGACTTTGCATCAAGGAAGGTAAGAAGAGTTAGGCTTTAGATGGCAGTTGTGCTGTGGTGCAATTTATTTTGTTTCTTGTTCAAAGTGTAGCATAATAATTATCCTCTCTTAAGTGTCTTATTCTATTTATGTGATAGAGCATTTGTACAATTTAGAAATTTGATTCTCTAGTTTATTTATGGCAGTTGTGCAATTTAATTTGTATTTTTCATGTTCATAGTATCATAATTACATTCTCTTAAGTGAGTTATTCTATTTACGTGATGAAGGATTTGTAAAATTCAGAAATTTGAGTCTTTGTTTTGGTTCTGAAGTTCCAACAATTAGTCCAATAAAAAGTTATTTTGTGAAAGAGTTATGTCTGTCCTTTATTTTGGGGGGATTCGAATGTGTGTGTGTTGGCGAACAGTGGGGGGGGGGCGCTGAAGGTGAGGTTCGCCCAGGGCGTCATGTAAGCTAGGACCGCCACTGACTAGGAGAGTGGACTTTAGTAGTACGTCCTTGGAAGCCTCAAATGCTTCCTTTTGAGTTTTCTCCCATCTCCACTGTTCCCCAGATCGTAATAGCTTATTTAGGGGTTCAAGGAAAGTCGATGCATTAGGCAAAAATTTCCTATAAAAGTTTAGGAGACCTAAATAAGCTTGTAACTGTGTGATGTTTTGTGGAGGTGGTGCCTTTTCTATTGCTTCTAGTTTATCCACCGTTGGATGAATGCCTGAGGCATCTATGCGGAACCCTAAATATGAAACCTCGTTAGTGACCCATGAACACTTTTCCCTCTTTAGCTTAAGTCCGGCATCCCGGAGTCTTTTTAGCAGAGCTGGGCACTTGCGGCATATTTTGCGGTACTGCGGTACTACCAAACTACCAAACCGGGACCGCATAACGCAGTACCGCAAAGGATCGCTGAAAGTACCGCAGTACCGCTACCGCATTCAAATTTCCGCGTACCGGTTTGGTACCGGTTTGGTAGTTTGGTAGTACCGCAGTACCGCAGTACCGCAAAATATGCCGCAAGTGCCCAGCTCTGCTTTTTAGAACCGTGGTTAATCTAGTTAGGTGTTCTTTTTTAGACGAACCTGAAATGAGGACATCATCTAGAAAGCAAAGTACCCCTGGAATGTGACCTAAAACTTGGTCCATTGTCCTCTGAAAAATATCCGGAGCCGATGCTATTCCATAGCATAGCCTATTGTACTTATATAGGCCTCGGTGCGTATTTATGATAGTTAATTCTTTAGAGTTTTCATCTAAACTTAGTTGAGCATAGGCTTGGGACATATCGAGTTTTGTAAAATATTTACCCCCAGCAAGAGAGCTAAATAATTCATTAGGCTTGGGTATAGGATAGCAATCTAGAAGGACGGCTCTATTTGCTGTTAAACGGTAATCCCCACATAACCGCACGGACTTGTCCGGTTTTAGCACAGGAACTACTGGGGCAGCCCACTTAGCGTGTGTGACTGGTTCAATAATTTTATCTTTTAGCAGCCTGTCAATTTCTAAATCTACCTTCTCCCGCAGTGCATGCGCAATTGAACGAGCCTTACAAAATTTCGGAGTTACATTAGGATCTACTTCTATGCAGACCTGATGGCCTTTTAGGTTGCCTACTTCAGGCCCAAAAACAGAAGAAAACTCCTTTAACAATGAGTCTATGTCAGATGGATATGAGAGTGTATGCACATCTGCCTGACCCCTTGGCAAGATTTTGTCCATCGGTATTTTCAAAGCATCAATCCAATCACGGCCTAGTAGAGTAGGCCCTTGCTCATCCACCACTAACAGGGTTAAGGGATGAGACAAAGTTTTCTGGTTGAGTGTAACTGTGACGTATGCTTCTCCACAAATAGGTATTTGTATGTCTCCATATTTCTTCAAGATAGTTTTAGAGGCATGTAGTTTAGGTGCATTTCGGAAAGTTCCCTCAAAAACCTTCCTGGACATGACAGTCCGGGCAGCACCTGTATCCAGTTCTAGAGGAACTGTAATTCCATTTAGGCCTACCTCTACAATATATGGGCCTGTATTATTCCCACTTTGTTGCTCATAAAATAGGTACTCCACTCCAATGTTCGAAGTATTTCCCTTTTGAGGATTTACACTAGAAATGTTAAAATTAGAATTTTCACCCTTCGTTTTCTTTGAAAAACACACTTTAGCTATGTGGCCTATTTTGCTACAGTTTCGGCAAACTGCTTCTTTAAAAGAGCAGTCCTTCTTCCAGTGGTGTTTTCCACACCCTGTACATGGCTTGGAAGGCTTAGTAGAATTAGTAGGCTTAGTCGTATTCGCCTCATACCTTTTATTTGCCTGTCTAGTAGGCTCATTAGGTCTGCCAGGCCTAGAAGATTGAAAGCTATTTACGTGGTGGGCTTTACTACTATGATTTCCAAACGCTCTAACATCTTCAGCAGCTGCTTCTCTAGCCGTAGCTATTTCTACAGCCTGACTAAAAGTTAGGTCCTGTATGGCTAATAGGGCTCTCTGGGTAGACTCCTCTTTGAGACCCATTACAAACCTATCTCTTAGCATTTCATCTAATTTGTCCCCAAATTTATACGTACGGCTATGGCTTTTTATTCCTGCAACAAACTCTGCAAAGCTTTCATTTCCCGTCTGATGCCTTGAATAAAATTTGAAACGTTCATAGATGAGAACTACTCGGGGTTTGTAGTGATCGGTTAGGGCCTGTACCAATTCATTATAGGTGCAGGTTTCCGGTGCTTTAGGAGAAACTAGGTCCATAACTAAACCAAACGTTTTAGGGCCTATTATAGTTAAAAAGGTAGGTACTTTCTTAGCATCAGGAATGGAATTTGCGTCGAAAAACAACCTCACCCTAGTGGCATAAGCTTCGAAGTCCTCCCCAGAGTCTTCGTAGGGGCTTATATGGCCAATCACCGACATGCTAGAGCAAAACCGAATTAGGCCAAATCACGTGAAGTAGGTTAGATTAAGTTTAAATTTGATCTAGTTACTCCCCAGTTAGGGCTGAATAGTGAATTGTATTAGAGTTAGGGCTGAGTAGGAATTAGTTTTAGAGTTAGGGCTGAGTAGGAATTAGTTTTAGAGTTAGGGCTGAGTATGAATTAGTTTTAGAGTTAGGCTGAGTAGGAATTAGTTTTAGAGTTAGGCCCGCGGGACCTACGCTATAGTACGGTAGCTTACCTACACAAACAAACCAAATCGGACGACCCACTAGGCTACATCCAATCTTCAAAACAACCACTTGAACCCCATAAGCCAAATTAAACCAATGAGCCAAATTTAACCCAATGAACAAAATTTAACCAAATGAGCCAAGTCCCATCCTCGTCGCCAAATGTGATAGCGTGGGGTAGACACCCCAGTTAGGTTACTTAGGTTCTAGCAAACAATCAAAAGCACTTACCGGTGCGTTGAATTAGGTATTCCTTGAAGCCTACCGTTTTATTCCTGTGTCCCACAAACAGCCTACCTAACTCTCTCTTACATTACCAATTTAGAAGCTATAGACATTACCCCTAACTATACTTAAGTACGAACAACTTTCTACCCGATTTGTTACCTTAGAAACATCACCTAATTTTACTCAGCACCAAAGATTAGGTCAGATAGGAAAAAACATGTCTAGGCCAGACCAAAGCAATACGAACAGCCGCGTTGGTTCGTTTATGCCTTGCTCTTGCCATTCAGCTTAGATTTAGTGATATTTCTCCTTTAGTGACTTTTAGACTATAAACATATACAGTGTGTCCGTAAAGTCATGGTGGGATTTTAAATAGCTATATTATTGCTACGAAACATGATAATGAGATGAAAAAAAAGGCAAATTGAAGAACAATTCTAAAAGAATAACTTTATTTAACGTAGTTCGATATGGGCTCCTCTGGTAGCCCTGCAGACATCTAGGCGGTGATGTGTGTCCGTAAAGTCATGGTGGGATTTTAAATAGCTATATTATTGCAACGAAATATGATAATGAGATGAAACAATGCCAAATTTAAGAACAACTCTCAAAGCTGTATCTTGTAGTTAGTCTAGGCTAAGCTTAACCTTTATCTCGTAGTTAGTCTAGGCTAAGCTTAACCTTTATCTCGTAGTTAGTCTAGGCTGTCGACATGCCTATGTTGAACATGAGCGTAATAGCCCGAAAGTTAATGTGTGGTGTGCTCTAGCACGAGATCGAGTGATTGGCCCATTTTTCTTCGCGGAACCCACTGTGACGTCACACAACTACCTCGCTATGTTGGAACATTTTGCAGTACCCCAATTTATTGACAATAATGTCATCTTTCAGCAAGATGGTGCTCCTCCGCACTATGCCAACGTTGTTCGAGAATTCCTTAATGAAAAATTTCCACAGAGATGGATAGGAAGAGGAGGATGGAAGCCATGGCCTCTACGCTCTCCGGACCTGACACCTTTGGACTTTTATTTGTGGGGTTACGTCAAGCAAAGCGTGTACAGTGTACCCATTAGGGATATTCATCACTTGCACGAACGAATCACGGAAGCTATCGCATCCGTCACTCCTGATGTTCCTGGGCGTGTGTGGCTGGAATTGAATCACCGCCTAGATGTCTGCAGGGCTACCAGAGGAGCCCATATCGAACTACGTTAAATAAAGTTATTCTTTTAGAGTTGTTCTTCAATTTGCCTTTTTTTCATCTCATTATCATGTTTCGTTGCAATAATATAGCTATTTAAAATCCCACCATGACTTTACGGACACACTGTATATACACACACACGTCACCTCATTTTGTTTAGACCCATTTTGAGGAATTTTTTTTATCTTGTTTTTGTTTTGATTCTGGTATCAGTAAATTTCGCCTTCAATTTTTAGAAAACACTCATTTTTCAAAGTCACAGTCGGCTTCCGCTTGTGGAAGTTCTAGCTTGCCAACTCAATTTGTTAAGAAAAAGAAAATTCAAGGAAAACAGAGTGCCTTGTGATACTGGACATTGCCTGTGCATAACGGTGTGCAGGTTAAGGTATTTCTAGGACCAATAGCTTCAGGTTTTGCTTCTCCATGGCTTAACTATAATAGATAGGTGCGATTGTATTGACCTCAAGTCTAGCTTAAGGATGTTAGGTCCAGTGAGGTCTATTGTATTGTCTAATTTTACCATTCTAGCATAGGTTAAAATTTTTATCATCATCTGGAAATTCCATTTTTGTTGTCCAGTATTTTTGTCATTGTAATTGTAAGCACCATTGTATAGCATACCCTTTCAGCGTTTTTGGATTTCTGTTTCTTGATCTTAAGCCCTGTCTAGACTCAAGCTCATAACCCATCCTAGTTCTTGTAAATAATTCAAGTTAATTTCTAATAAACCCTTAGAATTCTACCAACTAGTTTTTTTTCAGTCTTTGTCCTTATAGACTGGGGTCGTTACTTTTAAGGATTTCCTTGTGACAAGAGCATTGTAGAGGGTTCGAACAACCCTTTCACAAGGTAGTTGATATCCCCTCTTGTGGTAGCACTGGTGGTAATCCACCTAAACAGGATGTACAGCCCAGGGTCCTTGAATCGACAATACCTCCAGATTCTCTTTATTAAACAATTCAGAGGGTAATATCTGCTTTTCTCATCCAGCCACATTTGGTTTACTTCACGATCAGTCTGCTAAAATCTTGCTTGCTTGTTGTGTACGCCCATATTCAGTTGAGGTCCTCAAGTATTGCTGGGTGTACATTGCACACACCTTTCCTGAAGCCAGGGCTTTCCAGGTTCTCAAGTGGACCCGATTCAGACACAGTGTTAATCTTTGGAGATAGCTAGCGGGTCGAGTCCATTTCTTGGTTCAGCAGTGTGGGAGTCTCGTTTGCCCCTCAGTGGAGGTGAGAAAAACTTCACCGCCCGGGACCTTCCCTTTTCCCGTCATCAAGAAGTAGCCAAGTTACGGTATTCTATTTAATTCATCGTTCTCCCCGCAACACATTTTTGGTGCCCAGACCCGGGAAATTACGCCGGCCAGTTTACTGAGGCACCCAGCGAGACACCTGGGATGGCTGAGTTTCAAGAATTGCAAGACCAGATCAGTCAGCTTATGGCTCTCATGACCCAGCAGCAGAAGACCATGGAAGAGTCAAATCAAGCATGGGAACATAAGCTGAAACAACTCGAGGATGTAAACACAGAATTAAGGACTAAATATGATCAATTATCAAGGGAAAAAGCTGAATCGGATCTTCAAAATGAATATTGGCAGCAACAGGTGGACCAGCTGATGAGGAAGCAGCAGCAGAAGGATAGGCTGAATCTAGAGAGAGATTCTCATGACTCAATGCCCGAGCTTGAGAATCTGGATGATGTAGAGAATGTCTCGAACAGGGAAGAAGGTACCAGCAGAGGAACACGAACTTTCAAGAAAGAAAAGACAAAGCTGGCATCTCCTAAACCCATCAAGACACAACGCAATAGATCGACCAGCTCCAGTTCCAGCTCCAGTTCCAGTTCTTCAGATAAGACCTCCAGTCTTCCAGATGCTGAGAGGAAGGTTAAACGTACTGAACGTTCCTCCACTTTCAAGAGTAACAACGGTTCAAGGATGACACCAGGAGTTTATCCTACCAGTGCTCCAGATCTTGATGAATTTGATGTGTCAAGTGGAAGATCTTTTCCTGAATATCTAGAAGCCTTTGAACGTCATTGCTCAGCCAAGTTTACTTGTGAACGGAGAGACTGGACTGGAACATTTGGAAAACATCTAACTGGAAAATTCAGGGATTTGTATAATGCTTATGGGGGTTGCAGTGTGGCATATGATGAGATGAAGGATAAATTGTTGGCGTGCTACGAGAGAATGAAGAAAACCATCACAACTGGCAAGGTGTCAGAATTCAAGAACGCGACAATGAAGCCTGGAGAGACACCAGATGTATATGCTGCAAGACTCGAGACTCTGGCTCGCCAGGCCTTCCCAAATAAAGCAATCGAGACAAGCAAGGAGTTGAGGAGGAAGTTCTTGGAGACAGTTCCAGCTGGGCTGTCACAACAACTGACCCGGATCATCAACGAGAACAAGACCCTGCATAACAAGGTGACTTGGTCCAACATTCAGGATTTTGTGGCCATGCATTCAAGTGATGAACCTTCCCTTCCAAGGCAAGAAACCATTGAGGTTCTCCCGGTGCAGATCCCTCCAGCTCCAAAGCCTTCCAGAGAGTCATCCAGACATGAGACACCTAACCAGCAATATCGAAACAACCAAGGTCGTGGAAGAGGACAATGGAATGGAACTCGTGTCTTTAATTCTGGGAATAAAAATGGAAATCAGAAGTCCCAAGGTCAACGTCAAGGAAGGGATCGTCGACAATCTCAAGATCGAAATCAGCAGGGAGGACAACAACGTTCTCAGGAGTGTGAAAGAAACTCCAGTCAGTCAAGATCCCAAGAAGATACAGAGGTCAAGATATGTCAGTGGTATACAAGGAAGGGACACATTGAACAGGACTGCAGAAGATGGAATGGAGCGTGCTTTATGTGCGGTAGTCTGGATCATATGGTTCGAGATTGCCCTCGCAATCAGCAGCAACGACGATCAAGCTCCAGGACATCACCTTCCTACCGCTGTCCTTTGTGTCAAGGACCTCATCCAGGAATGTTCTACCCTTCTAGAAGACAAGGTCAAGAAAATTCGTCTCAAGGAAACCAAAATAATGAATCTACCCACCACAATCAACAACAGTCGGGAAACTAATCAGTTCCAATGAGATCAGGGGCTCATTGGAAGCTGAAGTCCAATCTTCCAGAAATGATCTTCAAGAACTCGACTATCATCATGAGATCCCAGCCAAAGATGACAGAAAACCTCTCCAGATGAATACCAACCAGAATATGGATTTAGCGTCTGAGGTGGGTGATGATGCCACCCCTGGACATCCAGAATTACCCAGTTCAGAACAGCAGTATCCAAAAACCATCGGAAATGAACTGAATCCGGATCAAGTAAAGATAAGCACCCCCAACCTTTTTTAGTTATCTTTTTAAGGCTAACTAACGAAAATATCACGACTTAACCTAACCAATCGTTAGGTCAACTGTACGCCCTTGACGATTGGTTAGGTTAGGTCGTGATATTTTCGTTAGTTAGCCTTATAAAGCTAACTAAAAAAGGTTGGGGGGGTGCTTATCTTTACTTGATCCCTGAATCCTCTAGCATCTTCATGGACACCTAAACCAGCACCTCGAACCCAAATACCTAGGTGTGACATTGCAGATGAGACGGTTCATGGTCCAGATATTCCAGGAGGTCATTTTCGAGGTGTCCGGTTTGCCGAACTTGAACCTGCGGAAGTGTTAACAATTGATGTTACCCTTCAAGACACTAACATTCCAGGGTTAATTGACACAGGAGCACAAGTTAGCTTAATTTCCAGTGAACTGGCACAACAACTTGGGATTCCAATAGATACTACAGATATTTCCACAATTCGAGGTGTAGGTCCAGATGCTTCGAGGGAAACTATGGGTTCAGTCCTACTCGCAGTTTCTTTGCATGGTATTGTAATGTCCCCTTTCAAATTTCTTATCCTTCCCACTTTGGATTTTAAATATCCCATTTTTCTAGGTTTAGATTTTCTGCGGGCCAACAAATTACAGATTAGTCTAGCATGTAGACGGGTTTCAGGGAAGAACACTGATGGTTCTACGTGGGAAATTTATCTAGGTACGAATGGAGAAGAGTGTAAAAGGATTTGTTACAAGGTTAAGTGTTGGGCTGTAGAAGGTGTGCAGGTGAATGATTGTGGACCTGTAGAAGTAAAAATTCAGTGGGAACATCAAGGAGTAGATAGATGATGGTGGTACATGTCCATGTTCGAGAAATTCGGGGAATGGTTCTATGATGGGACAGTTTCAAGCGTGCATCTTGGAGAGAAAGTGGTAGGTGTTCCAGGGATTGTAAATCTAGATTGCCCTTCCATTCTAGTCTACACTACAGGGAAACCTATTGGTAGAATCAAGGCAGGAGACATGATGGGACACATTTACACTCTAGTTGAATTCAATCCTACACCAAATCCAGAAGACACTAATGATACAGTGACACATCAAGTACATTATGTAGGTATGGAATCGGAGAACGATCATGAATTGGTCTCATTTTTTCCGGAATGGACACCAGAACGTCTAACTTCAGAAATTGACTTACCTGAGCTGGATTCCCACCAGAAATCTCAGGTTTATAACTTGCTTAATTCCAGAAAAGCCGTTCTTAGTCAAGGAGATTCTGATGTGGGGACTGCTCAGATGACTCCACACCGTATTGAGTTATACGATGACACGCCAATATTTCAGCGACCAAGGAGATTTCCAGAACGATTGCTCAAGTCATCGATGATCAGTGTCAAGAACTTCACCAGCTAGGAATTATCGAGCCTACAACCTCTTCGTGGAGTGCTCCAGTGGTACCAATTAGGAAACCAGATGGGTCCATACGCTTATGTGTGGATTACCGTAAACTGAACAAGGTAACCAAGCCTGATAGATTCCCAATGGCAAACTTGACAGACTCTGTCTAAAGTCTACACTCTACATGGTGTCAAGTTCTTTACCACCCTGGATTTAGTCCGGGGTTATTATCAAATGCTGATCGAGGAGAAGAGTCGAGATTATACAGCTTTCTCGACCCCTCATGGACACTGGAGATTCAAGAAACTCAGTTTTGGATTGAAGAACGCGCCTTCAGCCTTCCAGAGAGAAATGCAAAATGTGCTGAAGGGATTTTCAAGGAAGAAGGTTCTAGTGTATATTGACGACATTTTAATTATGAAAAAGTCATTCGAGGCCCATCTCCAGCTAGTTGAAAAAGTCCTCAAGGTTTTAAAAGAACATGGTATCAAGATCAAGCCACCAAAGTGTAGATGGTTCCAGTCCACGGTTCCATTTCTAGGTCATATAGTCAGTTCCAGTGGATTGTCAAAATCGCCAGAGTATATGGAGAAGGTGAAGAACTTCCCAAAGCCCAAGAACATCAAGGAACTTCGAGAATTTCTGGGCTTAGTGAATTTCCAGAGGAAGTTCTTGCCACAGTGTTCAGCAGTTGCTAAACCCTTATCAGAACTTACAGGAAGATCAAGGAATTCAGTTATCCAGTGGACACCAGAGATGGAAGAATCCTTCGAGACACTGAAGGCAGAGATGCAAAATGAGGTGGAACTGGTTTTTCCTGATTATCGAGAAACAGCAGAGAAGTTGAGAGAAGTTGAACTTGTGGGTGGATGCATCAGCCATTGGTGCAGGTGCCTGTCTTACTCAAGTTCAGGATGGTCAAGTTCGAATCATTGCTCATGCATCAATGACATTTTCTAGTCCTCAGAAGAAATATTCGGTTACAGAGCGTGAACTAGCAGCGATGCACTGGGGAGTCAAGACCTTCAGAGCCTTCCTGTACGGAATACCATTCATTCTGAACACGGACCATCAAGCATTGTTCTATCTCCATAATATAAGATTAGTCAATGACAGGCTTGCTCGAACAGTTGAAGATCTCGTTGAATTTGATTTTGAGCTTCGTTATGTTCCAGGCAAAGACAATCAAGCTGCAGATGCATTATCCAGACACTTCCAGGTTGAGCATGAAGAGGGCACCACAGCAATTTCAGCAGAACTCCCCAAGGACTTACTAGTAAGATTTAAGCCGGAGGGGGGAGGTGATGTAGTGCCTTGCACCACAAGATTATTCTTTATTAGTGAAAACTGCCACAAATTGGCATGAGTGAAATATTTAAATATAAATAAATAAATAAATAAATACAAGTTAAATATGTCCAGTGATCAAATTTAATTCTTAAGAATTCAGTGTGGTGTGACTAGACATGAATGGGCTTTTAAGGATTATTTTGGCTGGTTGGTAAAATTATTAAGTAAAAACAAACTTGTGTGCAACGACAACACAAAGGACGCCACTTTACACATTATATTCGAAATCACCCCGCCAGCAAGCAAAGTTCCTTTGTGGTATGTTTTGTGTTTATAATATTTATTCTTTACTATTTCATATCTGTATGCAATACCGCATACTGCAGATACTAACGCCTTATACCGTTTGCAATTAGTACTAAGATTCATACTACAAATAGTAATGTAAGATTCATATAATAAATTACTTAGGCTAAGTTAGGTCTAGGCTAAAGCCAAATTGTAACTAGCCTAACTGAGGCCTACCATAGTCTTTGTTTTAGATTAACCTCAGCTCAATATGTTGAAGAGGCAAAGGCCTGCCTATTAAATTTTCTTAGTATATTTTACTTTATAAGCCTATTATGTTTCATGTTATTTTCTTAGCAGATGGCCTACTAATCATTTGTAGCCTACATATTTCCTTTAGTTTTCCCATTCAACTTAACACAATCCCATAACCAGAATTAACTGTAATTTATCATCCACAGGTTACTGGGGCCTATATAACCTATATGTATTTTAATTATTAATTATTGCCATTTTTTTATTACTCTTTTTCTCCAAAATATTACTTACAGTATTCTTGTCTGTCTCTTTGCAGACAAGGTTGTCATTGTGGCTATTATCTTTGTTATTATCTTTGTTATTATTATTATTATTACTTATTATTACCATATTATTACCATATTATTATTACTGTATTATCATTAGTTTATTATTACTATACTTTATACTACTATTATTATTATTATTATTACTATTATTTGAATTAATTGTATTATTGCATATTCATTATTATAATCAGTATTATTTGCAGACTGTTATATATTAGCCAAACGGGCCATTATTTAATCTCGCCATTATAAGTCCATCAAAGTTGTTACGGGTAAAAATCCCCTTTGCATATACTTATTAATTGTTGTTAATAAAATATAAAAATTCATATTGATTTAATAATCAGTCCTTCCCTTCTTTTATTAAAATTAACTTTGCGCCGCAGTGCCGGATGCCAATCTAGTACTTGGGCGCTGGTGACCCTGGCATATAGTTAATTATCTACGTAAACTTGTAAAGGTCTAAATAAATAAAACCGGACTCTTACAATTGGTAACCTCCTGGAGTGACCAAACACCGTAATTTATGCAAAAAAAAATTCTAAGTTTTTTCTCAATTTTTGTCAATATATTCAGTCTGCATCTATAATTTTATTAAATTCACTAGTACAAAGCACTCACCTGTACTGGAAGTGTATTCTATTGCAAAATATATTCCTTTTATTTTGCCTTTTTATAAATTCAGCATTTTCTAAAGTTTTTTTATGCAAATTTACTTATATTTTGCAAACAGCCTATACGCAGACTATTTTTCTGCTAATATTGGGCTACATCATAAAAAAATTTTTTACTTATATTTTGTAAACAGCCTATACGCAGACTATTTTTCTGCTAATATTGGCCTCATAAAAAAATTTACTTATTTTGTAAACAGCCTATACGCAGACTATTTTTGCTAATATTGGGCTACATCATAAAAAAAATTTTTTACTTATATTTTGAAATAGCCTATACGCAGACTATTTTTCTGCTAATATTGGGCTACATCATAAAAAATTTTTTACTTATCTTGCAAAGCCTATACGCAGACTATTTTTCTGCTAATATTGGGCTACATCATAAAAAAAAAAAAAAAAATTTTACGTAACTTTTTGTTATTGGCATTCATAACTCAATTGAGTCTCATACTCAACCAAGCTTACCTGAAGCCATTATTTACATTCAACAACATTTGTTGAAATCTTGTCAGTTTGTGACACATTTTAAATTTTTTTAGTACCTTGTAACAAATAATAGCCACAATGACCAACAACAACCTAGGGTCATCCAACGGTGGTACTCCAAATTCACCACCTATAACGGACTTTCTCACAATGTATCAGCCTACCACTCCACAATTCACCGCTGAAGAGCCTGGAATCTTTGTGAGTCAACTGCGGGATTATTTCGAGATAAAAGGAGTTACGGACCCACGAACCAAGTTCCTTGTCACAAAGAACCTCCTGCCTACACAAGTATACAAAGTAGTGCGGGATGTAACTCTATTGCCTCCGTCTGACCAAGCTTTTGAGAGCCTCCTCAGCGAGTTAGTCAGGAGACTCGGCCAATCAGAAGAAGAGCGACTCAATGCTCTACTCAAGGACCAAGTTCTTGGGGATCAAACGCCAACAGCCTTCCTGAGACATCTGCAAGACCTGGCTGGACAGACCAATGAAGACGATAAAAACTCACCCTTAATGCGACGCCGCTTCCTCAATGGTCTCCCTACTGCCCTACGGCCAATGCTCCGTTGTATGCCAGATGATACAGACCTCCTCACAATGGCCAAAACAGCTGATAAGATGATGATTGAAATCCACCTTGGCCAAGTAGATAACCACACCCATCACCCCCAAATCTGTGCCACGCAGGACGACAATCTGAGTCCGGCTGCACAAGGTCTTAAAGTATCCAACGAAATTCTACAAACTTAAAGATGAATTTAAAGCTCTCCGAATAGAGCTAGCTAACAACAGGGAACGAGAGAGAAGTTCTTCAAGACAGGACGACCCTCTGGTCCAATTAGAGCCTCCCAATATGAACCTGGACAACGCCTCGTTCTCCTACAACCACAGCCACCGCAAACAGGTCAGTTGGTTGCTCCTAATCCAAATCTATTAGCCTTACCTCATCCTCAATCCTCAATCCCCACTACTCAGCCCCATTCTCAACCTATTTCCTTACCACAGTCTACTGTTCATACCCCTCCTTGCTGGTATCATGAAAAGTTTAAAGATCGTGCAACGCGCTGTCTCACACCTTGCCCATGGACTCCTAACCCTCCTTTAAACTAACCAGGCTGGTGTCACAGGCGTCTGACGCTACAGCCTCTCAAGCCTCTCCTCCTATCCTTACTTCAACTAACCCTACCACTACCTCATTTAACACTGTCAAACCAACACCTACGTACGCAAGTAAAGTTAAAGAATCGCAACCTACTTATTCAACCACAGCTAATTTAATACCCCCAACTAATTCTCCAAATACAACACAAACTCCTTCCCACAGCAATACTAACCTTCTTCCACAAAAATTTAATGATTCACAAACTACTGCACCACCTGGTCCAACATTCACCTTGCATGATCCACTTTCAGGCTATGCATTCCTTATTGACACTGGAGCTCAATACAGTGTTATTCCTGCAACAGCCGCAGACCGTGCAAACGGACCTTCTCCTTTCATTTTACGTGCAGCTAATTCTTCATCTATTCACACTTATGGACATCGTTCTATTTCAGTTTCTCTTGGACTTAGACGTGTTTTCCGCTGGATATTTCTTGTCGCGGATGTATATACTCCAATGTTAGGCTCTGATTTTCTTTCTGCTAATGATTTATTAGTCGATGTTCGTAGAGCACAATTAATTGATAATGTCACATATCTTTCAGTAATTGGTTCTCCTACCGTGCACCCCTCTTCATTATTGGCAAGTTCTCTGCCACAGTGCTCACCTGCTATAGAGCAGCTCCTAAATGAATTTTCTTCCTTACTCAACCCTGTTCTAAGGATACCCCTATTAAACACTCTGTTGTCCACCGTATTGATACGGTAGGCTCACCTGTTTTCACCCGCCCACGTCGCTTAGCTCCAGATCGTCTTGCAATTGTGAGACGAGAGTTTGAACACATGCTTGAACTCGGTATTATACGGCCTTCAAGTAGCCCGTATGCCTCTGCTTTACACATGGTCCCAAAACCTACACCTGGAGACTGGCGTCCATGTGGAGATTATCGTGCTTTGAATGACAACACGATTCCAGATCGCTATCCCCTTCCTCACTTACACGATTTTACTTCTGCTCTCCATGGCACCACAGTATTTTCACGCCTTGACTTGGTGCGAGCCTTTCATCAAATTCCTGTACACCCTGATGATGTACATAAAACTGCTATAACAACCCCTTTTGGGTTATTTGAAATGACAAAAATGCCATACGGACTGCGTAATGCGGCCCAAACTTTTCAACGCTTCATTGATGAAGTGTTGAGAGGTCTCTCCTTCACTTTCACATATGTCGATGACATTCTCATCGCAAGTTCTTCTCCCTCAGAACATATTCAACATTTACGCTTAGTTTTTTCTCGGTTGGCAGAATATGGTGTATTGCTAAACCCTGAAAAATGTGTCTTTGCTGTAGATGAACTCACCTTCTTAGGACACAAAGTTACTTCGAAGGGCATTTCTCCTCTCGAAAATAAAGTATCTGTCATAAGGTCTTTCCCACAACCGCAAACTCAAAAGCAACTTCGCCGCTTTTTAGGGATGGTAAACTTCTACCATCGCTTCATTCCTCAGTGTGCAAACATTCTTGCACCCATAACCTCTCTTCTTCGCCAATCAAAAAGGGGCAGATCCACTGCAGTTCTGTGGAACCCCGAAGCTACCAACGCTTTTTCACAAGCAAAAGAGGCTATAGCACGAGCTACATGCCTTGTTCACCCTCAACCAGACGCTCCTCTGAACTTAGCCACTGATGCCTCTGACGTTGCCGTGTCAGGAGTGCTCCAGCAGCTTGTTTCAGGCGTTTGGGAACCTCTCGCATTCTTTTCACGCAAGCTCTCACCTTCACAAATGAGGTACAGCACTTTCGGTCGAGAGTTGCTGGCGATATACCTCTCCATCCGTCATTTCAGGTCATTCCTGGAAGGACGTGACTTTAGCATTTTTACGGATCATCGTCCGTTAATATTTGCTCTCCATTCTCAATCAGACTCTCATGCTCCTAATGAGCGAAGATACCTTGATTTTATTCTTCAATTTACTTCAGACATTCGACACATTTCAGGTT
This sequence comes from Bathynomus jamesi, assembly GCA_023014485.1. Taxonomy (NCBI): domain Eukaryota; kingdom Metazoa; phylum Arthropoda; class Malacostraca; order Isopoda; family Cirolanidae; genus Bathynomus; species Bathynomus jamesi. Next base: position 92,039 of record JAJOZX010002496.1, read on the forward strand.
CTTTGAATGTTGTGCCGGATGCGCTGTCTCGCATCTCAGCAATTTCTGACCCTGGACACTCTCACATCAACCTTTCAGAGATGGCTAAGGCTCAGTCCACGGATACAGACCTCCAAACTCTTATTAATTCACCCACTTCATTGCAAGTCCGCTCTTTACCAGTTGAACCCAAGTCAGACTTACTAATTTTATGTGACGTCTCGACTGAGCATATTCGACCGTTGGTCCCACAAGGGCTGCGAAGAGCTGTTTTTGCTAAACTCCATTCCCTTTCTCACCCGGGAATTAAGGCCACCCAAAAATTAATTGCAGCTAGGTTTGTATGGCCAAGTATGCACAAAGATATCCGCAATTGGACTCGATCTTGCCTTCAATGTCAGCGTGCCAAAGTTCACCGACACACAAAGTCAGAAATTGGTACCTTTCCTTTGCCAAAGGCTCGTTTTGAGGCCATACACCTAGACATAGTCGGCCCCCTCTATTCTTCTCGAGGTTATACCTATCTTCTCACTGTCATTGATAGGTTCACAAGATGGCCAGAAGCTGTTCCTTTGACTTCTTGTACTGCTTCTGCAGTAGCTCACGCCTTTGTTTCATGTTGGGTTTCCCGTTTTGGAATACCTGCAACCATTTGCACAGACAGAGGTGCCCAGTTTGAATCGGCCTTATGGAAGGAACTCATGCTCCTTCTTGGGACTGAGCGCATCAGAACAACAAGCTATCACCCGCAATCCAATGGGGTGATAGAACGCTTCCATCGTCAACTTAAAAGTTCCTTGCGAGCCACTGATCCATCTACTACATGGGTGGACAGGCTACCCCTAATCCTACTCGGAATTCGTACTGCTCTGAAGACTGATCTTGCATGCTCTGCAGCAGAATTAGTTTACGGTACCACACTCCGGTTACCCGGAGAATTTTTCACACCTACACCCATTAACCCCGCATGTGATCCTGCTTCGTATGTTAAGACATTACGCTCTGTTATGAAGCAAATTCGTCCCACAGCACCTAGAACTTCCACTTCACAAACTACCTTCGTTTCCCCTGATTTACAAACTTGCACACATGTTTTCTTGAGACATGATGCTCACCGCTACCCTCTTCACTGCCCCTATGATGGTCCCTTCCTTGTGCTAGACCGTAAACCCAAAACTTTCATCATTGACAAGGTGGGCAAGCGTGAAACTGTTTCTGTGGACCGCTTGAAACCAGCATACCTTGATTTTTCTCCAACAAAAGATCCTATCCCTACTCAATCTTCTGTACCTTCATCTCATATACAGGTACAGCAATCTACCCTTCCTAAATTCTATGTACCACCACCTCATCCGAGGGTACAACAATCTATCATCCCTCTTCCAATTCTCCTTCATTATCGCAACCAACTGTCTTTGAACCAGCCAGTGGCTCCATCGCACAGGCACCAAGAATCCCCTTCCCCCAATGTCCCTACTGCACCTGTAGCACCATCCATGCCTTCAGAACCAGTGCTGCAGGATATTGCCATCCAAAAGCAAACAACGACTCGTTCTGGAAGAGTCATTCGTAAGCCAGTGCGTTTTGACATTTAAGTGTTTTTTTTTTACCCCTGACAACCATGTTTTTGGGGGGCAGTACTTGTAGTGCCTTGCACCACAAGATTATTCTTTATTAGTGAAAACTGCCACAAATTGGCATGAGTGAAATATTTAAATATAAATAAATAAATAAATACAAGTTAAATATGTCCAGTGATCAAATTTAATTCTTAAGAATTCAGTGTGGTGTGACTAGACATGAATGGGCTTTTAAGGATTATTTTGGCTGGTTGGTAAAATTATTAAGTAAAAACAAACTTGTGTGCAACGACAACACAAAGGACGCCACTTTACACATTATATTCGAAATCACCCCGCCAGCAAGCAAAGTTCCTTTGTGGTATGTTTTGTGTTTATAATATTTATTCTTTACTATTTCATATCTGTATGCAATACCGCATACTGCAGATACTAACGCCTTATACCGTTTGCAATTAGTACTAAGATTCATACTACAAATAGTAATGTAAGATTCATATAATAAATTACTTAGGCTAAGTTAGGTCTAGGCTAAAGCCAAATTGTAACTAGCCTAACTGAGGCCTACCATAGTCTTTGTTTTAGATTAACCTCAGCTCAATATGTTGAAGAGGCAAAGGCCTGCCTATTAAATTTTCTTAGTATATTTTACTTTATAAGCCTATTATGTTTCATGTTATTTTCTTAGCAGATGGCCTACTAATCATTTGTAGCCTACATATTTCCTTTAGTTTTCCCATTCAACTTAACACAATCCCATAACCAGAATTAACTGTAATTTATCATCCACAGGTTACTGGGGCCTATATAACCTATATGTATTTTAATTATTAATTATTGCCATTTTTATTACTCTTTTTCTCCAAAATATTACTTACAGTATTCTTGTCTGTCTCTTTGCAGACAAGGTTGTCATTGTGGCTATTATCTTTGTTATTATCTTTGTTATTATTATTATTATTACTTATTATTACCATATTATTACCATATTATTATTACTGTATTATCATTAGTTTATTATTACTATACTATTATTACTACTATTATTATTATTATTATTACTATTATTTGAATTAATTGTATTATTGCATATTCATTATTATAATCAGTATTATTTGCAGACTGTTATATATTAGCCAAACGGGCCATTATTTAATCTCGCCATTATAAGTCCATCAAAGTTGTTACGGGTAAAAATCCCCTTTGCATATACTTATTAATTGTTGTTAATGAAATATAAAAATTCATATTGATTTAATAATCAGTCCTTCCCTTCTTTTATTAAAATTAACTTTGCGCCGCAGTGCCGGATGCCAATCTAGTACTTGGGCGCTGGTGACCCTGGCATATAGTTAATTATCTACGTAAACTTGTAAAGGTCTAAATAAATAAAAACCGGACTCTTACAGTGATTCCTTGATCGAGTGTTTGTGGTATGCTCTTGTTCATGACTACTTAGATCGTGAAGTTCCAGAGAGTCCAGTATTTCTTCGAAAGCAGTTGGTGGAAGAACTGCTAAGTCATCCTACAAAGTACGGAATCAAGCTGAATAGCAAGCAGAAGCAACATCTTCGACTTATAACAATTCCAGGGCAGCCAGCATCGCCAGAGATCTTGAAAGTTTTCTGCGAGATGTATCAAGTGGATGTTGTATTGCACTTTGGTACTGAACACCCTCTAATTTACCACCCTGAAGTCAAGAATCAGCGTGTAACAGAACCCTCAGAACTTCTAGATAGGGTGCATGTCCAGTGTCTAGGTGGTGTTCATTTCAATTTATTGAGTGAATCCAATAAATATGTTCAGTCTTGTCCCGTCTTCTTGACTTGTTTAAATTCTTTGTATGAGAGAGACTTGGATTCAGAACCAATAGGTGCAGGTTGCTCAAGTTTGGAGATCGAGAATGGTCTAGTAGAATGTGAAGTCAATTTTCCCACCCTTGATGTGGATATTGCTTGTCCACATTCAGGTGCCTTTAGGGCAGTTGTCCCACTTACTTGTTAAGATGAAACCTATTGTGCCTTATTGGATTCTGAAGCCGAGATCTCCCTCATATCTCGAGTAGCCTGGCGTGAAATTTTAGGAAATTTGAGGGATTATTCACAAGATATTCTGGTTAACATTCAAGGTGTGGCTGAAAAGCAAGTGGTGGTTTATAACTATGTACCACTTACTGTGTCACTTGGCTCTAGAGTAACTATTAATGATCACCCATTTGCTCTTGTTGAAGATCAAGCTATTCCTTGTTTTCTCCTGGGTACGAATTTCTTGTCTGCCGCCGGGATTGACCTGGATTTGTCCACTGACAGAGTCATGAAGGAGGGTGAGATTCTCGCTACTTTTCTGGCAGAGTTGGAGGAACCTTCCAGTCATCAAGAACCGCTGGTAGTTGGAAATTTGCGTCCATGTTCATTTCTAGATGAAGTTAACCTTGAGGTTCTTCAAAAAAGTGATCGTGTGTTGAGACAACTTAAGTCCTATCTAGATAAGGGTTGTTTTGGGTATTGTCCTAAAGCTCTAGTGAGATATCGCCGTTATCTTAAAGATATCTACTTCGAGAATGGTCTTCTAGTTAAGTACGATGAACCAGAAATGTTTCCCCAAGTTCCAGTACCTTTTAATTTCCTGATTGAGCTGGCCGTTACTATCCATCTAGAGATGGCACACATAGGCCGAAACAAGGTCTTAGGTGTTTTGTCTGGGGAAGTGTTTCATCCTCAGTTATATCAAGTTGTGCAAGAGGTGGTCACATCTTGTTCCCAGTGCCAACTCAATAAGGTTTTCAGCCAGATCAGGGCTCCACCTACCCTGAAGATCGTGACCCAGGCACCATTTGAGTTGGTGGCTGTGGATCTAGTATTGTTTCCCAGAACACCTCGGGGGAATCTAGGATGTTTGATGGTGGTGGACCACTACTCCAAGTGGGTAGCGGCTGTTCCATTTTCCAACAAGACTTCCAGTACCATTGCCCGTCTTTTCGAGTTTCGAGTGTTGCCCACTCTTTTGCGCCGGCCTTGTCGGTTGTTAACTGATAATGGTCCAGAATTTAGGGGTCAGGAGTTCGAGCAGATGTTATCTCGATACGGGATCGCTCACGTTTTCACGACCCCAAACCATCCAGAGAGCAATGGTGCAATCGAGAGGGTCAACCGTACCATTGGTGAGCTTCTACGGAATCTTGTTCAAGATTCTAGCTCGTGGGATTTGAATCTCCCAAAGGCCATTATGACCTACAATGGTACGATTCATTCTGAGTTGACTGTCTCCAGCCCAGTTCTTGTTATCGTCCGCTCATCCAGATCCTATTCCAGTTTCTATTCCCACTCCAGTTCAAGAACAGTGGTATCCAGGACATCCTGGTTTCTGTTCCTTTACCAAGGGGCAACTTGTCATTCGAAAGGTTGTTCCAAAAGGTAATCTACAGTAGTTTCTAACAAGTTTCTGCCCAAGTACTGTGGGCAGGCCCGTAGCCAAGGGGGGGCCAGGGGGGGCAAAGCCCCGCCTGGAAAATAATATGCCCCTCCATGGGAAAACCAACCGCAACGGCGTTCCATGCTACAAAAACGCCAAAGCCAACTTGTTTTACTTGCCTTTGAAAATAAGAGAACGAAGCAAATAGACATGTTTGAATTCCGAAAGAATTTCGCTAAAAAAACTCGCCGCATACATTTATTCTAAAATTAAAAAAAATTACAAAGACTTTTATTTACACCAAATTTAGACTAAATATTGTATTCTATAACCCAATATGCCTATCTATATGTATCGGTTTGATCATTTTTTTTATTTAGCCTACGGTGTTTTATTTGTTATAGTTTTGAATGTAATTTTCTGCAGTATATTTCGATATTCACAAAAAATGACATTAAATTTTTTCATTGTCCCCCCTGTCAATTTTCCGCCCCTCCTACTGATTTGGTCTGGCTACGGCCCTGACTGTGGGCCGTTTCAAGTTGATCGAGCAGCGGAGAATGGTGTGACCTACGTCATTTCACCAGCTTATCCAGATCTGCAGCCACACTTATCCATGAGTCGAGTTCATCATTCTCAGTTGAGGAGCTGGAAGGAGGCTCCCAATTTCTTGAAGAATCGTCCTAGTTATTCCAGGTTAGTTCAGGTTCCCTGGGCTAGCATAGAGGAAGAGGATGAGAGTTTTCTAGGGTTTGAAACCCCAAATGTTCCAGTTTGTTCCGCAGGCTTTTCTTGTTTGTGGGACAGTTCGTCAGAAGATGAAACTGATCTCTTTGATTCTAGTAGTGATTCGAGCGAGTTTCTAAGATTTCCAGATCAGAATAGTGTCAATTCTAGACCATGGCTTGCTGATCTGAGTGAAAATTCAAGTTCTTCAGATTCCTCTGAATGCTCTTCAAGTTCTTTTGAACTTGACTTTTCTGGATTCCCGGATGAGGTGCCATCCAAAGTGAATCCTCCAGGTATCCTGTCTAGTTCACCCAAACCTCTGTCTAGGCCTCATTCTCAACCAAAACATGTCACTTTTGGGAATGTTCAGGACTACCTTGGTAGTGATTCAGAGAAGAAAGCTTGTTCCCCAGTGGAGGAAATCGAGGATCTGTCTCCTATTCCTCATAGTGCTCCTTCAAGTGCTGTCGGTTAAGGTGTGATGGATCTGAGGAACTTCCTGGGAGTCTATATCCAGAAGGTGGCGGTTCAATAGATCCAAAACAGAATTCTCCATGTCCAAATGAACCTTAACTCAATAGTGATTCTCCAGAACTTTCTTCCTTGGTGGAAGCTCTGGAGAACACTTTAGAACATGTGCAGGATGATGAGGAGCAGATTTACCAGCAATTAGGTTCTCAAGAGCGGCAATTTAGCCCGGTAACTGGTTCAAGGACTCCCAATAGATTAAGTTATCCCCAGTCAAAGATATCTGTTCAGAAGCTAGGGTTTTATTACAAGCTAACAGTAAACTAGCTCGTGAACGACTCCAGGCTGTTGGGAGGGGGTTGGGAGTAATTCGAGAGTTGGCTGGTGATTCTCCTCCATGAACTCATTCCAGAAGTCCTGTAATGGAGCTACCATTAGTACCCTCTAGGCCTCTGGAATATGTTCATGATTAATTTAATTAACAATATGTATATAGGATTATTATGTATTGTATTTAAGTTGATGGTACTATGATTATATTTTTGATGTAAAAATAAGTATTTCTAGGTTTAATGTAATGGTGTATCTAGTTTTTGTAAGATATACAGGGTGGTGCAAAAGTCTGGACCCATAGGCGGTTTATATGGAAAAAAAAGTGTGGTCTGCAGGAAGTTTATTATGAAATGAAATTTAATTAACCATACACCAGTGACTAAATTATGTTAAATTTAACGTTCTAGTTCAGAATTTACAATAAGTGTAATGGTATTTCGTATAATCGAGACATAAGGAAATTTGCGACTGAACGTGAGGTGGCTCCTTCTTTTGCGTACAAAAGCACAAGCTCTATTCTTTCTGCTATTGTTAACTTGTCTGCCATAGGGTAACAATCTGAAAAATATTTAGTAAAATTATAAACAAAAATTAAATTATGAAAACTATTATAAAAATCGAAAGATTATTTTTTATATAGTAAATTGCCTATGGGTCCAGACTTTTGCACCACCCTGTATATATAAAAAAAATAGAGTAATTATGTGTTTTAAGTCACTCAGTCATTTTACACACCAAAATACATTTTTCTAGTAGTATTTGATGTGATTTGTTCAAATATGACCTCCATTTCCGTCGGAAATGAGATCCAACAAAGTTATAGTACTTTGAAGTTTGGCTCATTTTCAAGGGAAATGGAAGTCAAAATCTAAGCAAAACACATCAAATATTACTAGGAAAATGTATTTTGGTATTAATTAACCTAACCTTACCTAACCTAACCTAACCCTGGCTAACCTAGCCTAACCCTGGCTAACCTAGCCTAACCCTGGCTAAACTAGCCTAACCCTGGCTAAACTAGCCTAACCCTGGCTAAACTAGCCTAACCCTGGCTAACCTAGCCTAGAGTATATTAAATCCTCAAAATAATATTCGCACCGTTCACATGTCATCGCCATAAACATCTATCAAAAACTAACAGAAGTAGACTAGCAACTTAAAAGGCCTAAGAACTTTAAAAATCTAGCTCATATATCATGTTCTCATGACGTCACCAATCAAAATATTGGAAGGGCGGGAAAAAAAAAATGCAAAAATGTCATAATATTCAAATGTACATAATTTGTTAAGTACGCATCTGCGAGCATAGTGACTTATATGAAAATGATGAGAAAATTATGCTTTAATATTTTATAATTATATTTGCTTTTGATATTCTGAGTGGGATAAAACTCATATTAACCAAAAATAGGTATATCTTGCTGTACCGTAATGTATAGGTAGGGCCTAGCTAGTAAAGCCATGGAGGAAGCTAGTGTAAATTTTCTAGAACAAAGTGACTGCACATAGTGATAATGAATACGGTACCTTGAGCTTGGTTAAGTGCATTAATTTTTGGATCTCGCTTGTTCCTGACCTTGGTTTGCTTGCCTCTGCCTGACTCATGCACATGCCCTCACTTGTCACCCACTTTGTACTTGCTTTGATTGCCATGCATACAGCTTCCAGTGTGCGAAAAATGCTCTGTCTGAATTGGTCCACAATTAACCCACCCCTTATATCTCCAGTCTAACTATAGAGTAGATCAAGTCTAGCCTAGAGGGGTCAGCCTAGAGATTCCGGAAATGGTCCAGAGCGGGCAGATAAATTGAGGTCCACAGTAGGATTCCTCACAAGATTAGGTTAGGGCAATCTACCTTCACCTTTGTTAAGCTATGAGTTGATGCTGGGTCTTAGGCCACAATGTAGGCCTAACTTGTCTGACCCAGCTTAATTTAATGTTGTTAACTTACTGGTGTAAAAACTCAATTAGTCACTTACTTTTAGTTATTGGAGTCTCTCCCTTCTCCGGTTGTTTAATTGTCGAGAGCGTACTTTGCTGGTACGTCCTCTCGCCCCGTTCTTCTTTTGTTCTCCTCTTCGCGGAGCTTCTTGCACCAGCGTTGTCTTGGTTTATTCCTCGGTTGGTTGAGCGGTAATGTATCTCCATTACCGAGCACGCTCCTCCCACACAGTATATAAATACTAGTGTGGAGAATAACTCTGGTGAGCAACCAATTGGTTTCTTCCACCCAGTTATTGACATAAAAGGAATTTAATAATTGTTAAATTAACTACCTACCTACTCAGTGAACCATTTTCGTTACCTCCCAACTACCCACTCATCAGTTTTCCATATACTGGGGGCCCCGGGAGATAAAAATTTTGGTGTCATTGTCACCAATTTTTGTCTGAGTGTAGACTAGCTAACTATTTAACTGTAAATGCCTGTTAATCTGATTAACAGTGCCTATCCTCACCTTCTCATGGAGAAGGTGTAGCATTTAATTAGAAGAGAAAATATACATCCATAGGATGAAACTGTCTATGGTCTTTACCATAAGAAAAGAAAAAATGAAAGTTAGAAGATAAAATTACAATTCCCCAGCATCTATTTTTTGTTGTAAAAATAGTCGCGCCTTTAATGCTGTTTGTCGCTGAGGTCTTGTGTCTGTCAATGTTGTAGTAGGATGCGTTACCACTCCTACTGTCAAAGGAATAGTTACTGGAAGTTCAGTGTCTCCAGTTGTTACTGTCAGTGGAGAAGGTTCTCCAAAGTCCATTGTTTTGGGTCCAGACTCTAAAGGGTACAAAAGAGAAATGTCTCTTGTTGTGTCACCCGTTGAAGTCCTTAATTTGACCACTCTTGTTACCCATCTGCCCCTGGTCTGAGTTCTGAAACTCTAGCCAGAGGCCAGTATTGTCTTGGAGTACTGTCATGTATGAGAACAAGGTCCCCTACCTTAATTGTGTCAGACCAATCCTTCTTAGTCATTTGTTTATGTCTCTCCCTTAGACCCATCAAGTACTCAGTTTTCCACTGTTTAATGAAATGAGCTTTAACTTTAGTTAAATGTTGTAACTTAGTCTGGAGCTCATCATGTCGTTGAGTCCAGTTTGGGTCTTCTGAAGAGTCTATATTGTAGTCCGGCAGGAGACTAACTTGTTCTCCCCGAATCAAATGATTTGGAGTTAATGGTTCTGGGTCATTAATGTTGTCACTCACATAAGTGAGTGGTCTATTGTTAATGATGTTCTCAATCTCAGCCAGGAGAGTGAGTAACCCAAATAAGTGTATCTGTTTTTTGCCAATTGCTTTCTTCAAGCAATTCTTTACTGTTTGTATATTCCTCTCCCAGATAGAACCATACCAAGGAGAGGCAACCGGAATATACTTCCACTTTATGTTTGAATTTTTTTTATATATAATTGTGTTATTTCATTGCTTAACAAGTCGTGGATGACTTGTTCACCAGCTTTGAAATATGTAGCATTGTCAGTCCAAACTGTCTTTGGTACTGAATGTCGTGCACAGAATCTCTTAAAGACAGCAAACAAAAGATTCTGCAGTAAGGTCCTCCACAACATCCAAATAAACAGCTCGTGAGGCAGCACATGTAAACAGTACAATGTACATTTTTGTTGTTCAGTGTCACCCACCCCTACAGTCAATGCTCCTGTATAGTCAATGCTACAGTCTCAAAGGGTCTGTTGAGAGTAACACTCTCCTCTGGGCAAAGCAGGAGGATTTGGTTTCCTATAGGGCCTAGCATGAATACGCCTACATGTGACACACTCACTCAGGACTGTTTAAACAGTGATCCTTCCCTTGGGTATCCAATAAGTTTTTCTTAATGTAGTAGTGTCTGTGGTACCCCCATATGATATACATCATTGTGTGTTTTTTCTGATGATTAATGTTGTCAAATAGCTAAATCTAGGTAAAAGGATTGGATTTTGGCTTTTGTATGAACAGTTTTGATTTGTCTAATCTACCTTTACACCTTAGAAGGCCTTCCTCATCTCTGAACAAGTTTAGATCCACAACTACTGATGGTACAGGTTCTTTTGTTGTTTCCCTTTGTTAAGAATTCTAACTCTTTATTGTACTCTTTTTTGTGTGCTTGGCCTATCCAGTTTGGGTTGCAAAATTCTGTATAATTATGATTGTTTTTTATTTAGCTGTTTGTTAATTGTATGCTAAACAGTTGTGAGCAAACCTCAAACAGTAGGCTGTCACCCTGACAAGTTTGTTGAAGTCAGAATACTGTTCCATAATTAGTGATTGGTCAACCTTTTCATTTGAAAAGATTAAATTTAATGTCAAGTTAACTTGTTCCACAGGCCATTGGTCTGTATTACAGAGCCACTTAGGTCCCATAAACCAAGTTTGTTTGACTTCAACAACTTGTAGGATAAACTCTGGTCAGAAAGTCTGCTGGATTCTGTTTAGTTGGAACATAGTGAAGTTTACTTGTAGGCTTTCATTAGCGTCAGCTATTTCTTTAGCCTATTTCTTACAAAGATATTCTTACTATTAATGCTACATATCCGTATCCAGGCAAGACAAATCTGACTGTCAAGCCAGACGTGGAATATGAACTTAAGTACACGTCATAGTAAGCATCCTTAAGCAATGAAATGGTTTTAATGGCTAATGTAGCAGCCAATAGTTCCAATTGAGGTATGGTTCGGGTAGGTTGAGAGGTGCAACTTTCCCTTTTGCATAAATTATGATGACTTTTCTGTAGGGCTTACAAGATACGCACAGCACCCATAAGCTTGTGTGCTTGCATCAGCAATACATGAAGTCTCTGGGGCTTATCCCTAACCCACAGCACCTTTGAATTTTAATGTTCTGCCTTTTGTTAAATCAGTAGCTAACTTCTTCCAAGATTTTTGATTTTCATTTGTTATTGGATCATCCCACCCAAACATTTGTCTCTCAAATTCTTGGAGGAGAATCTTGATTTTATTGTTGAAGGCAGGAATAGACCCATAGGATCAAAATTTTGGAAGCCTCTGATAATATTTGTCTTTTAGTATTTGCTTCCTCATCAAGTTTAAAACCTTTAGTACAGATTGAATCATGACTGTTAGAAGTTGCATCCAAATACCAGTTCATACCTAAAGTTTTAACTCTGTCTAATGGCTCAGTAAGACCATTATTATCCTTTAAAATCTTTTTGTTTAAATCCTCATCATTTGAAATCCACTCTCTAAGTTCAAAGTTACCTTGTTGCATAATGTTTTGAGTGTTCATAGACTTCAGATAATTCAGATTTTGTTGTCGTTGAGCCTATTAGATTGTCTACGTAAAAATGTTCCTTAAGGAAGTTCAATGTTAGAGAGTTATTAAACTGGTTTAAATGATGTCTAATTGTCAATGCTAATAGGCTAGGTGAGCAATTGGCTCCAAACAACACAACATTAAATCTATAGGTTATGAACCCTTTATTCAAATCAAATGGATCCTTGAACCATAAGAACCTTAGTTGGTTCTTATCATATTCATTTTTAAGATTTATTCTCAAAAATGCCTTTGAAATGTAACTTTGTACAGCATATTTGTCTAACCTGAACCTCAGTAAGATCTTCACAAGGTCAGAAATGAGATTAGGACCCTCAATCAAGCAATCATTCAAACTGTGTTTATCACTGTCTTTGAGGCTACAGTATATACTACTCTGAGTTTTGTTGTTGGGGCATCTTGTCGATAAACCCCCCTGTGGGTTAAATAATGACAACCATCTTTTTTAAAAGGGTTATTTGTTACTTCTTCAATGAAGCCTTTCTGTAGCTGTTCTTGAAGACATCACTGTACTTTACAATATTATTATCTGTCTGAGTTTTTTTCATTACTTTATATAAATGTCCTTTAGCTACTTTGAGATTGTCTCTTAAAGTTGGACAATTTATTTTCCAAGGTAACTCAACAAATAACTATTGTCTTTACACTGAATGGTGTCTTCAAATCTTTCTACCATTAACTGATCTTCTGAAGTTTGATTTGTGTCATGTATACCCACAGATTCTAGCAACCATAAAGTTTGAATTGCCTCATCCAAAGTTTCATTGATAATGATGAATTAATGTTCTCAGTTGAGATAATATTATTCAAAGTGTTGCTATTCTTACAGAGTGTTATGTAGGACTGAGTTGAGGCACATAGTATTTGTTGGTCATGAGCTGTTGGTTTAGGTCTAGGTTATATTCTGATAGGTCACCCAAAGGGGCTATCCCTGATGGAGTATGGAGTCTGAATAGCTATACCATTACCTATCTCTACTATGCCCTTATGAATAAGATTAATATAATCTGCCCCTATTAGCATTTCAATGTTAGCTACTGTGTTGTTAGTGATATGTCTATCAGCTATTTTGTAGTGTTTTCCCAAATGATTTATGGTTTGTTCTAGTTTGGGTATAACCAGTTTGTTTTGTCCTACTTTAGAAATAATAACTGCTTCAATTTTCTTGAATTTACTTTCTAAATGTAGTTCCAGGTCAATTGTCTTATAGCTATTTTTGTCCGAGTTATCCTTAACAAAGGATGCAATATTGAGGTTTTGTTCATTCGGGTTTGGTGTCAAACCCAATTTATTAACTACATTTTTTGAAACAAATGTTTGTTGAGAACAACAGTCTATAAGACATCTCACTGGAGTGGTACTACCCTCACTATTCACTAAGTCCAAAGTAATAGTTGGTAAAGAATCTCAGTGTTTCTTGTTACATTGTTTGAACAAGCAGAATGTCCCATGAAAGTGGCATTTTCTTGATTACCTTTGTTTGGGGGAGGTATCTTTTGAGTTTGAGTATTATTGTTTGGACACTTTGGTGAATCACACATTGATGAGACATGTCGTAAACTTTTACAAAACTTACACTTGAATCTTAACCTAGATTTACAGTCTTTCTTATAATGTCCCTGGCCAGTACACTTTTTACACAGGTTCAACTGTTCACATCTTTTAGCCCTTTGGTTAAAGTCTGAATATTTGTCACACCCAGTACTACTGTGTTCATTACTTGCACAAAATTTGCAATGTGGTGCGTAAGTTGAGGCAGCAGTTACATTAAAGTTCTGTAATGTAGGTGTTCGTGTATTATAGTTGGTCACATTTGATTCTCCAGTATCAAGTTTTGTCTGTTTGGCTGTAGGAGCCTGTAGCTAGTTGGTCTCTGGGAACAGTCTTTGGTTTATCCATAGTCTGGGTCTTATGTGTTGGAAAATCTCTCAATTTGTAATTAATTAGGATATTGGGGAAGTGTTTTCTTATTTGTTCTAAATTAGGATAATTTTCTCCCGTCTTTAGAATTAAAATATCTTTAACCCTCGAAGGAAGGCACCTAAGTACTATGCTTTGTATAAGCCAAGATGAAGTTTTAATATCTATCTCATGGCTAACCAGTTGTCCTATAATAGCTTCTAATTTTGTATAAAAAATTTCCATATCACTATGGTTATCTTTTATGGGTGCAAATTCAAAAATTTGTTGAGATAATTCATATACAATCAAATCTTTATTAATGTAATTACGTTTTAAAAGATCAATAGCTACTTCATATGAATCCCCTACGGCTGGTAAATAGGCTATTAGGTTATAGGCTGGGCCTTTAAGGGAACTAGTTAAGTAACTAAACTTTTCAACAGTTGAAATATAAGGTTTATTACCTATTAAATTCTCAAATTTGTCAATGAAAGATGGGAATTGTACCGTGTCCCCTTCAAATGTTGGTACTAGCAAAATGGGTACTGAGCCCTCAATTCTTGTGACTCAGGATTTAGCATGCCACTTAAATTTTGTTGAAGGTTAGCCCTACTTTGATTAAAATCAGAATTAGGTTTTTTTGGTGTTAAGTCAGTCAAACGAGACCGTAGTCCCCTTATTTGCTGTTCAATTGAGCTTACCTGATCATCATCATCAGCGTAAAGGTCTATCAATTGTTCTTCAGCCATTTCGGATTCAACTAACTCTGAAATACTCTCATTAATGGCTATTATTTCCTTCTTTTTAATTTCCAATTTAATAATTACACTCTCTAAATTTTCCTTACCTGGTTGTGTAATATTGTTAAAAGTGTTCACAGCCTTTGTAACAGCTCCCAACTTTGCCCCCCTTTTCTTTTTTAACTTTTTCAATTCCGCACTGTCCATGTCTAAGTCAAAATTGTTTAACTGGGGATCGTAATGAAATAGAGGACAAGAAGAAATTACCAGAGAAGAGAGAGCACAGACAAAACAGTCAAGTTCAAATTTGGTTTAATCCCCCCAAGTACTTGTGTGTCACTCAGGTCTAAGCTTATAAGAGAATGACTCCTCCTTAAATGTAAATGTTTCCTAGTTAGGCCCTAGGTTGTAGACCTAATTAGGCTTGATTAGCTTAGGCTTAGGCTTAGGCTAGACCATTTAGCCTAATTCTGCAATTTTTGTTAAGTAAGGTTAAGGTTTGTAAATTCCCCACACACGGACCACCAATGCGAAAAATGCTCTGTCTGAATTGGTCCACAATTAACCCACCCCTTATACCTCCAGTCTAACTATAGAGTAGATCAAGTCTAGCCTAGAGGGGTCAGCCTAGAGATTCCGGAAATGGTCCAGAGCGGGCAGATAAATTGAGGTCCACAGTAGGATTCCTCACAAGATTAGGTTAGGGCAATCTACCTTCACCTTTGTTAAGCTATGAGTTGATGCTGGGTCTTAGGCCACAATGTAGGCCTAACTTGTCTGACCCAGCTTAATTTAATGTTGTTAACTTACTGGTGTCAAAACTCAATTAGTCACTTACTTTTAGTTATTGGAGTCTCTCCCTTCTCCGGTTGTTTAATTGTCGAGAGCGTACTTTGCTGGTACGTCCTCTCGCCCCGTTCTTCGTTTTCGTTCTTCTTTTGTTCTCCTCTTCGCGGGGCTTCTTGCACCAGCGTTGTCTTGGTTTATTCCTCGGTTGGTTGAGCGGTAATGTATCTCCATTACCGAGCACGCTCCTCCCACACAGTATATAAATACTAGTGTGGAGAATAACTCTGGTGAGCAACCAATTGGTTTCTTCCACCCAGTTATTGACATAAAAGGAATTTAATAATTGTTAAATTAACTACCTACCTACTCAGTGAACCATTTTCGTTACCTCCCAACTACCCACTCATCAGTTTTCTATACAGTGCATGTCCCTGTCCTTACCTGCCTCCAGTCGCCCCCGATCACGCCTTCCTATTTTCACGGGAGGTGTTTTCAGGGATGAAGCCATTATTGGCTCTTCCATTCTTCAAGAATCGGCCTGAGGGGGGGTCTTCCAGGCCTTGCTCCAGTTTGTACCGCCATTCTTGTCTATATAGGAGGGGGGTCTGGAGGACTGCTCATCAAGAGGGGCATGGCCAGCCCACGCAGTTACCGCTAGCCTGGAGCAAGCAGACCCCACCTTTGGTAGGGATGTCTGCCAATCTGGAGGTATGGATGGGTGGACCAGGGCCAGGGTACATTGATAGTGATGGGCTAGTGAGGATATTAATCACGGACAATAGTCGTGCAGGTGGCTTCAGTTTCAAGCAAGGAGGATTGTGAATAGTCTCTTAAGGAAAGGACCTCATAAAGGAGTGCTAAAAAACTGAACGGATCCAGTACTAATTGTGTAAATTTAAATTGTAAATAGGTAGGGTTTTGAAGGTAATAGTACCTTCTTATTATTGATTCATGTATGTATATATAATTGTCTAGTGTTTAGTAGCCATGGAGAAAGGAAAACTTGGAGCTTGGTGTCAGGATGGGGAGGTGGCAATTCCTTGAAAGACTGGATGTGTGGAGAGGGCTTCGCTGCACTCACTTTTTGAGTGGTGGTAGCCACTGCTCGGAGGGGGAAGTGTAGTGTGGTTGTCTTGACTAATATCTTATTTTCTTCTCGTTTCAGGATTGGCCACTATGTAACCCCCATGTTGATGGAGTTAGTTTTGCTTAATGCCTGACTAACTCAGTAGTTTTGTTTAGACCCATTTTGAGGAATTTTTTTGATCTTGTTTTTGTTTTGATTCTGGTATCAGTAAATTTCGCCTTCAATTTTTAGAAAACACTCATTTTTCAAAGTCACAGTCGGCTTCCGCTTGTGGAAGTTCTAGCCTGCCAACTCAATTTGTTAAGAAAAAGAAAATTCAAGGAAAACAGAGTGCCTTGTGATACTGGACATTGCCTGTGCATAACGGTGTGCAGGTGAAGGTATTTCTAGGACCAATAACTTTAGGTTTTGCTTCTCCATGGCTTAACTATAATAGATAGGTGCGATTGTATTGACCTAGGGGCCACTTCGTCCCATCGAGGTGGCTCCACTATGTAAAAACTGCCTGTACATTGGCAATAACCAATTTTTACAAAACCAATTAAATATAAATTTAAAACTAATTAATTATCAATTTCAAACTAAAGATAGAATCTCTGGATCCAGAGGATCAAAGTCATAATAGGCTACTATCCACAAATATGTTACACACTATCTATTTGTAACTGACATGCAAATATATCAGGTCCAAAGAATCCAGTCAATTTCATTATGGTACCCATCAATACCAGTACCGTGCCAACCAAAATTAAGTCACGGTCCATATCAATTGCGGACCAAGTCACAATTTACATCCATATACATTACAATATATATAATTTATACTTAGGAGGAAAAGTGTAGGTGTGGCTGTAAAGACTACAGTAATGTAGAAATGTGTGTGCACCCATTTTGGGTCTCCCATTTAAAGGAAAGGTGTTTGTGGGGCAAGTGAAGATCATGAGTTTTTCAATACCTCACAGTACTATGGGGGGCACCGCTCGGCAGAGGAATCTCTTTAAATAGGGTGTGTAAGGACAGAGAGTATCCCCTAACCCAAGATGCGGTTAATATTCGTTTTAATGCTTTGTTCGTTTTTGATAGAAGGAGACATTCTATGACAATTTAACATATAAATCCGTATTCAGGACACCTTGAAACCTCAGGGAAACTGATAAAAATCAAGGAAATGTAATAATTATTTTTTATGGAAAAAAAAAAAAATTATACGTAAAAAGCAGCCATTATAGGCCATTGACCGAGTATTTAGCTCTTAACGCTGTTAAAATTTTAACGAACGTCGCCCTCTCCAGTTTTATGGGGAGACATCTCGTGGCAAAATTAGGAAACATAGGTCAAAACAAACAATTAAAACTGGTTTTTGTTTCACGTGACCTTATCCGACCAATCAGAGACGTACATTTTGAATCTCTGATAATGCATACTCATTTTCTCAGTCTCGTTTTCATTATGATTTGCGAAGGTTGTGATTTGGATTACTATCAATTAATACAATATATTTATAAGAAAGAAGCCGGTGCTCAAGCTTTTTTTACGAGTCACTGTGTTTTACCTAGTCGTGTTATTTGTCCGCAGTGTGGTCGTGAGTGTAATTATAGAGAAGTTGCTGATCAATATTATTGCACAAGATTGACTAGGGATGACCCGGACGAGCACGGCAGAAAAAAAAAGTGTTCCTTCTCTGTTTCCCATTGAAAAGGCACGTGCGTTGAAAAATCCCACCTCAAACTGTGGCAAAACTTATTGTACGTTGGGTTATTCTTGACAAAGCGTTCGACACAGCTAGATGCACAGCTGTATTTAGCGTTAGCTTCCGAGAGTGCGGTTAATTGGAGGAGTTTTGCTGTAACAGTGCTATTTAAGGTAAGAAATTAATTGCAAAAAAACGCGGGTTAGGTCGAGTTTAGGTTAGGTCGAGTTTAGGTTAGGTCGAGTTTAGGTTAGGTCGAGTTTAGGTTAGGTCGAGTTTAGGTTAGGTCGAGTTTAGGTTAGGTCGAGTTTAGGTTAGGTCGAGTTTAGGTTAGGTCGAGTTTAGGTTAGGTCGAGTTTAGGTTAGGTCGAGTTTAGGTTAGGTCGAGTTTAGGTTAGGTCGAGTTTAGGTTAGGTCGAGTTTAGGTTAGGTCGAGTTTAGGTTAGGTCGAGTTAGGTTAGGTCGAGTTTAGGTTAGGTCGAGTTTAGGTTAGGTCGAGTTTAGTTAGGTCGAGTTTAGGTTAGGTCGAGTTTAGGTTAGGTCGAGTTTAGGTTAGGTCGAGTTTAGGTTAGGTCGAGTTTAGGTTAGGTCGAGTTTAGGTTAGGTCGAGTTTAGGTTAGGTCGAGTTTAGGTTAGGTCGAGTTTAGGTTAGGTCGAGTTTAGGTTAGGTCGAGTTTAGGTTAGGTCGAGTTTAGGTTAGGTCGAGTTTAGGTTAGGTCGAGTTTAGGTTAGGTCGAGTTTAGGTTAGGTCGAGTTTAGGTTAGGTCGAGTTTAGGTTAGGTCGAGTTTAGGTTAGGTCGAGTTTAGGTTAGGTCGAGTTTAGGTTAGGTCGAGTTTAGGTTAGGTCGAGTTTAGGTTAGGTCGAGTTTAGGTTAGGTCGAGTTTAGGTTAGGTCGAGTTTAGGTTAGGTCGAGTTTAGGTTAGGTCGAGTTTAGGTTAGGTTGAGTTTAGGTTTAGGTTGAGTTTAGGTTTAGGTTGAGTTTAGGTTTAGGTTGAGTTTAGGTTTAGGTTGAGTTTAGGTTTAGGTTGAGTTTAGGTTTAGGTTGAGTTTAGGTTTAGGTTGAGGTTAGGTTTAGGTTGAGGTTAGGTTTAGGTTTAGGTTAGGTTTAGGTTTAGGTTGAGGTTAGGTTGAGGTTTAGGTTGAGGTTAGGTTGAGGTTAGGTTGAGGTTAGGTTGAGGTCGAGTTTAGGTTAGGTTTAGGTTAGGTTTAGGTTAGGTTTAGGTTAGGTTTAGGTTAGGTCGAGTTTAGGTTTAGGTTAGGTCGAGTTTAGGTTAGGTTTAGGTTAGGTCGAGTTTAGGTTAGGTTTAGGTTAGGTCAGGTCTAGGTTAGGTCAGGTCTAGGTTAGGTTAGGTTAGGTCGAGGTTAGGTTAGGTCTGAACCAAAACATATTTTTCTGGTGCTTTTTGGTGTGATTTGCTCAAATCTGAACTTCGTTTCTTTGGGAAATGAGCCATTTTTGAGAAATTTTCAATTTTAAAATTTCTAAAAAATGGCTCATTCCCCAAAGAAACGATGTTCAGATTTGAACAAATCACACCAGAAAAATGTGTTTTGGTTCAGAAAGGAGGAAAAGCACTAAAACGAATAATTACCCAAGATGCTGCCTCCCTATATCCCACAACACCTGTGGGTAAATTTATAGTATTACACCCGTCTCCCTTTGGAGGTGAAATTTATGTTTTTTCTATGTTTTTTTATGTGTTTTGAACGAATCTGACTTCAAAACCATCGGAAATGACTCGTTTTTGAGATACCCCCCCCCCCCCCCCATCCCCAGCTGCAATGTGGGGAAATCACAGAAAATGAGTCATTTCCGACGTTTTGAAGGTCAGATTCGTTCAAAACACATCAAAAAACCATAAGAAAAACAAATTCACCTTCAAAATTGACCTAAACCTATCCTAACCTAACAACCTATCCTAACCTAACAAACCTATCCTAACCTAACAACCTATCCTAACCTAACAACCTATCCTAACCTAACAACCTATCCTAACCTAACAACCTATTAGGGTGCTCCAGCCACCCTATAAAATCTTAAAATTTGGAATAAGCTGGTGACCGTCTCTGTGATATTGCAGTTGAGTCTAGTAAATATGCCTGTCAAGTTTGATTGAATTCCAACAAGATTTACCTTCATCACATTAACGTTTTCTGTAGGAACCTTTTTACAAAAGGCATTTTTATAGAAAAACACTAAAAATGACACATTTTTGCTTTGTAACATCTTACTATTATGATCAAAAAACCTATGGGATGGTCTTAGGTGGTGGGTAACTCAATTTTTGAGGTTTTGATTCAAATAATCTACATATTAATGATAAAAAATGCTAAAAATGAGTCAAATTCATGATTTTTTCAGGTATTTTATGCAAAGTTGAGCTCTGGATATGCATAGCTGCTGGTGTATTTGTGGATGGATAATGGATAGATCTCAATAAAAGTTCCAACAGTCAAGAATTTATTTCCAAAGAAGCAAGTGTACAAAAAAAAAACTCAGACAAGGTCTTTAAAGACTACAAACTTAGACTATGTTTATGTTTTTGTATTAATACTCAAAAAGATAGATTTTCACATACATGTAAGATAAACAAAATACTGATTAACATACAAACATTATCAATAAAACAAACAGCTACCTTACCTATTCTAATTTAAGAAATCAGTTCTTAGATTCCACCTTGCGCTTTCTCTGATTTGGGAGGTGGTTGCGACAATTTTCTACAATTTGTAGTGTATTTTGCAGATTGGATTCCTTTTTGGAAGTGCCCAGGAAATCATGGCAAAGCTTAACTCCCCTCTTGGCAGCATCATTAACAACACAAAGATTTGCTACTATTTCCTTTCCATAGAGAAATGCTTCACTTGATGGCCACTCATTAACAGGCAGATTTAAGAATTCTGAATTGATGTTAAGGATTCTGAAAAATGCCCAGGAATCACTTCCAACAAATTCTGAAAGGTCATCACTTGATTCCTTTGGAATTTCTGGAAATTTTGGCTTGCCAAACCCAGACCCATCTCTTTTAACGCATGAAGCCAGGTGTTCAGCTCCAAGAAGCTTCTTTGCTATTTTCTCGTTCACTGCATCACTGAGAGAGCTGCTGAATAAAGAAAGTGGCACCAATTCCTCTGTGAGATACCACATATGTAAACCAATTGCCTTGAGTGCAGCTCCTGCAATTGTTGGATTAACTTTCCTGTAGTCTAGAAAGGAATTGATTAGACTGAGATCATTCATTGGTGCAGCTGAAGACACTGGGGTAGCAATCCACCATGGGATGTAGCAATACACGACAAACTGTACGTACTGCATAAGTTTGGGTAATTGTCCTTTAGCTAGTATGGTCCCAGTTAGCAGCTCAGCAATTTGATCACAAAGAAGTACTATTTTGATGGAGTAAAGAATTTTTGCCATCCAACGGGCTTTATGAAGAGCTCCTGGCCTTTGAAACCCAGTAAAGTTATCTGGCACAGCATTGAGGTAGACCAAGGTAAGTTGCACCAGTTCTTTGTAGTCCCCTCGAGCAAAGTCTGACTTGAGAGCTTCCTGACACAAAGCAATGATGGCAGTTCTCTGCTCAACCAGATCCTCTGGAATGTCAGGGATGGACAGATTCTCTAGGTTGCGGTAAGACAACTTCTCAAAATGTTCCTTGAATCGTATGAAAAGGGAAATGTCTGGGCTCTTTTGAGACCTCAATTTTCAAGGCATCCCATGTATGGACAAGAAACCTTTCTCCAATGTGGTGCCTGCATGCTAACCACAGCAACTCACGCTTGAGAGACTCCTGAATACTAATGCAGGCAGCTGTTATTGCACCTGTGTTTGAGGATGTTGTGTCAAAGACCATCGCAGCAACATTATCTTTGCAGTTCCAGACCTCCAGTTCTCCTATGGTGGCATTAGCAATTTTTGGCCCTGATAGTCTGTCAGTCTTGTGTTGCAAGGGTGGAACACCTAGCAATTTTACACCTCCAACTCCAGACACAAGTATGGGAAGCCTCTCCTCCTGTGCAGACTCATTTCCAAGAGTGTCCATCAATTTGCCATCCCAATGGATGGTTGCCACAAGAGGTGGCTTCCATGATGCTCTGATTTTCTGTGCAATACTATTGACAGCTTCCACACGATAATTATAAGCAGATCTGTAACTCACATTTACTTTTGATGGATCACCAGCTGTAGCCTTAATAAGGGAAAAAGTGATCTGTGCTAAAGCAGCTGAGGAAACATTGTTTCTAACTGCAGTTTCAACCACTTCTGGCGATTTAAGAACATCATGAGGCCAAAATGCAGAGGAGCCAGTTTTCACTAAACGCTTATGTGATCGTTTTGGCATTACTTCAGGCTCAAAGGAGGCATCAGCTGATTTGACAATTTCTGCTTCCTCATCATCTGACACATCACAATCTGAGGAAATCTTCTCCACTGATGATGTCTGATCTCTCTTCCTCCTCTTTCTCTGATTGCACAGCAGCCTGTTCAGCCCTCTCTTGGCGCTTAATTTCTATCTGAGCACAAACTTTGTCCTTTCCTCCATAGGTAAAAGTCCTGTCTGTCATCATATTTCTCAGAAATGCTATGTCATACTCAATAATTTTCTTTTCATTCTCTGCCTTACCCTTCTTGCTTTCAACCATCCTTTTCTCTGCATTACCTGGATAGAATGGCATAGTTTTATGAAGTTTGTCCTGGAAAGCTGCAATCTTAGGACTTTTTGATCGCCTTTCAGGAGGAATCTTCATGCAGCCAATATAGTCCTTGTTGTGGAACTCCTCAATTCTCTCAGCCATGGTAATCTCATGAATTGTTGGGATGTGTGCTTTCAAATAGTGAGGAAGAATCTCGCTCACCACATACTTCGATGCCATGCGTGACAATTTCATGTTTTTGGAAGCATCTTGCCTTCTAAGTTCATCAACTTTAGCCAAGTAGCAGAGTAGCACCTGATTGTATGTTGGTAACTTTGAACCAGTAATTTTCAGATGCTCTTCTGGACTTTCTATTAAAACATCAAGCCGGGAGTCTGAGCTTCTGGTCGCTATTCTTTAAAACTTTCTTATTGTATGAACTTATCTATCTGAAAAGAGAAAAATAAGTGAAAAATAAGATTATTACAGTTATTAGTTAAATTAGCAACTGACACATATACAACAATATAAAGCACATAAAAAATAAGTGAAAAATAAGATTATTACAGTTATTAGTTAAATTAGCAACTGACACATATACAACAACATAAAGCACATAAAAAATAAGTGAAAAATAAGATTATTACAGTTATTAGTTAAATTAGCAACTGACACATATACAACAACAAAGCACATACAGTAGGGTGCTCCAGTTGCCCCAATGTCACCAAATATTGCTGAAGGTCCCTGTGGTATTGCAGTTGGGTCTAATGAAATGAACCAGTTCCAACTGGTTTGGATCAGCTGATCATACTTGTAGATGACCTTCAGCAAAAACTTAATATTTCGCAAAAGGGTTCCTTCATAAATAGTGTTTGTGATGAAGGTAAATCTTGTTGGAAATGAGCCAAACTTCAGGGACATGTTCATTAGACCTAACTGCAATACCACAGGGACCTTCAGCAATATTTGGTGACATTGGGGCAACTGGAGCACCCTACAATCTAACCTAACAACCTATCCTAACCTAACAACCTATCCTAACCTAACAACCTATCCTAACCTAACCTAAACCTAACCTAACAACCTATCCTAACCTAACCTAACAACCTAACCTAACAACCTAACCTAACCTATCCTAAAAGAAAAATAGGAATTACCTTTAAAATCTAAGACAGAATAATCACAGTACCGTCTTTTCTTCGTTTTAAGCACAACATAACTTTTTCTACAACGCCACAGTTTCTGGTCTTGACGATATGTACACTCCGTTTTACAATGTGGACACTTCACTACTGTCAGTAGAACACCGTGAGCACACAGAAACTCAACACTTTTTTCTAAATTTTCATAGAAAGTGACAATACAGCGGTAATAATCGAATGAACACATGTCACACAAAGCCATTCTGGTAGCAAACTAATTCAAATTTGAAATGGATGGAGCGCTCTGATTGGGCAGACATGTGACGTCAACACAAACGAACACACAAACGAACGGATGAACACGCACTAGATACACACCAAAAAAACGTTTATATCTCAAAAACGAAGCATTTGCGACAGAAACGCTATAGAAGAAAAGTGTCTTAGAATTAAAAAATCTACCTAATGAATGTATAATAATTGCTGGACATTAGACGGGTGTAATACTATAATAATACCCACCTGCGTTGAGCTGTGGGATCTATCACCCAAATGCACATAATATATATGAAATAAACTAGTACCATTCATGCAATAAAAATGGGCTTAAACACCATCACCAGATGTCCCTTGCAGACATCAAACTATCCAACCTTCTTTTGAAAGAATCAAGTGTATCTGAAGTCACCACTTCTGTCAGACTGTTCCAAAACTTAATTACTCTATTTGTAAAACTATGTTTTCTTAAATTTGTTCTATATCTTGGCTTAAATAATTTCATACTATGACCTCTACTCTGATTATTGTGATCTTTAATGAAAAGAGACTCAAAATCTATCTTATCCAACCCTTTTATCATTTTATACACCTCTATCATATCACCCCTTAACCACCACCTTTTTAATGAGAACATGCTTAGATACGCCAGTCTTTCCTTATATGTCAATTGTCTTAGAGATGGGATCATTCTTGTTGCTCATTTCTGTACTTTTTCCAGTTTTTCAATATCTTGTATCAAATAGGGACTATTAAGTTGAATGCAGTATTCAAGGAGGGGTCTCACATATGAAATATGGTACAGATTTCAGAAAGTTGGTCGGGTGACCATCTCCGATTTTCTTCACATTTTCAGGGTTGATTCATGCACCATTCAATAGCTTAAATCTAAAATTTTAGCTTCCTCAGTCAAAAACTTTTAATTTTATGGTCGCTTAAATGGCCCCCACCTTCGACAAAAAATGCCCATGTTGGGTTTCATCGGCCAACACCTTCATTTTGAGAGGCCTTGAAAAGTGTGTTCTAATAGGAGTAGAAGCTTCAAATTTGACATGCCAATACAACTTCTGGTGGGCTTTTCAATTTTGCAAGCTAAGAGGCCGTGGAACAAATAGTTTCTGAGTTACAAGGGCTTAAACATGGCTCCATTTTGAAGCTTGCATCAATTCCTCCCACTTTTACGACTCTACCATTTTCAAAAGTTTTAGTTCTACATCAATCACAGCTGTTTTAATACTCCTAATAGTCTCTATGGGTTGTAAATTTATGAGTGAAATTAAAAAATAACCAAAAAAGGATTTATTTTTATTTTTTTAAATTTCCAAAAGTTGATATTTTCACAAAATTTGCAAAATTAACATAAAATTTGGGACTTAATATAAAGGTGTCCAAAATTAGTCAGGGAGTTGATACTTCTAGTAAAGAAAGATACATATGTGTACAAAAACATATATTAAGGAATAGATCTCAACTCAACTCCTTCATATAGTTTTTGCTATTCAAAGAAACTTACTTTTTTTGAAAAATTCTGAATTTTTTCAAAATTTTGAAATGTTTAAATTTCTTTTTACAATATTGAATTGTAATTTTACTTCCATTTTATTACTTGGTAAGTTAATTCACAAATGTTAAATTATCTAAATAAGTTTTACTCATAAAAAAGACAATATATACCTAGATTATTACTACATTTGCAGTTAACACAACAGATGGACCAGCTTGTAGGCTCAATACTTGGATCTACCTAAGTAAATCATGTAGAACCGTGTTCTACTGCTCTTTAAGCACTTCCTAGTAATTTAAATTATGCAGTTAGTATAGATAAACTAGCAGTAACCACCATTTTCAGTACAAAACCTTAAATTTAAGTAGCTTTGTTGTATTACTTCCCTTAATACAAGTGTACAGTACTTAGCTATATACAATAATGAATTCCTGAGTTTTTAAGTATGTGAATTATTGGCTATAAGTTCATATTTTTTTAATATGTGTTGTTTTATGTAAATTCGTATGTAAACTTATATATAGCTAATAACTCTTATGTTTAGACACTGACTCAGGAATTTATTATTGTACTCAGGCTTTAAGTCTGATTGTCTTCAACACTCCATGGCCTCACAGCCATAAATTGGCAATTTATTATTCAGCTTGATACAGGTCTGTAGTTACTTAGGCTTTTTTTAAAATACTCCTCAAGTTTAGATAAACAATCATTTGATAACTTGTACTGTCTCCCCATTTTCCCAGCAACTGTAGGTGGTTCAATTGAACACAAAACATGTTGGAATGGAATCCAGCAAATGTCCTCTTGTTCAGGCCATTTAAAAGGATTCTTTTTCATGAAATTTACTAATAGATCCTTCTCAGTATCACACACTTCAACTATGTTTCCAACAAACCAGTCACCTTCATAGAAACAGGCCACATATGTACCAGGTTTATATTGGTAAGCCACATTTTCTTGTGTAGCATTGAGGAAGGAAAGTTGTACGTTAAAGAAATTTTCATCACTAGAAATTTTGTACAGTTTAATGCCTGTTGATGAAGGTCTAAAGCAGTGATATGAACGGGTTCCTGGGATTGTCTTAATTAAGGAATACCTTTTTTCTAACTCAAATAAATTAGCATTTTCCTCAATTTTAGCTGAATCAATGTACAGAAATTGTATACCATTAATATTAGATTTGCACCAATCAAACATCTCTTTTGGATTGGTGATGTGACCTTTGCTTGTTGCTTGTAGACTTGCCTGGGCAACTAACCTTTTGACGGTGCCACCAACACCATCACAGGGGCTCTTTCCGTGAGAGGTGGCAAAAAAGTTCCATTCACATGTTAGTTGGAAATCTTTTTCATGTAACACTGAATTAATGATGTTTTTATAGTTTTATATTGACTTGCTGTGCCATCGCTAAAGTAACAAATATGTTTTAGTTTAGGATTCTGACTTTTAAGTAATTTCAAGGCTTCACATAAAAAAGAATGAACTGCAGTTGTGTTGTGTGTAAGTGAATCTGATATTACACAAAAATTTGTAACTTTTAGTTCACCATCAACTTTTTGATAGCAGACTACCGGATGCAGGTAGCCTGGGTATTGTCCCAGTGATGCCCTTGTACGGCATCCTGAATTATAAAACTATAGTTTTCAGAGAAGTCAACAAGCACTAATGCTGAGAATCATTGAGGTTTTCTTTACAGTTGGACAAATATTTTGATTGGGCTTTTGCTATGAAATGGTGTACAGTCATACCCCGCTTTACGTCGGTTCACTTTACGTCGAATTCGACTTTACGTTGGTTTTCAAGAGCAAGATTTTGTTCACACTACGTCGTTTTACTCGACTTTACGTCGCTTTACGTCATTTTTCAACTTACGTCGGGGTCCTTGGAACCAATTATTGACGTTAGGCGTTTATTTATAGGTGTTCACTGTGTTTTACATTTGTTTACATGGTCTTTCGGTACAGGTATACTAAGGCGATTTTCCCTTGTTGCTCTTTATACTTTTTTTTATGTACAATAGGCTATTTTTACTTTTCATTTTCATATTTATTATCTATAGTATTGAAAACATAACCATAAAGTGTTTATTTATAGTTGTATCTAATCGCTACCGTCATCGGAGTGTTTTACAGTGTTTACAATCGGTTTTCGGTAGACTTAGGCACCTCTGTTCGCTTTACGTAATTTTTTGACTTACGTCGGGGTCCTTGGAACCAATTACCGACGTTAGGCGGGGTATGACTGTACTTTCAACTTTTTTGCACTTTCACATATGTCTTCTACTACATTTGAAACACTTTTTGTCATTGTGACCAGTTGGGTATGGTCTGTATGAAGCCACTGCTTAAAGGAAACCTCATCATCCATGTCATAATCATTGTTTTCAAAAATGGTAAGAAGCCAATCCCGTAATTCATTTAAACCAGGACATGTTTTGCAGTTATTAATCATGCAGTTTCTGGTTTCAGTGTTGCAGACTATTTTCCCTAGTAACACACTTAATTCTACTTTGACGGGGAGTGATTCACATAAAAGTTTAAAGCTCTGGTGTATTTCACAAATGCATACATTGTGTGATCCTTTACTCCCCACACCCTAAACCATTTTGGTCTCAGTTCAAAAAACTTTGATTTGGAGATTTTGTTTGGATATTTATTTTTGTAAAGCGTATATAATTCTCTGATATTTGTCAACAACAGTATTTTCTGCTTGTGAACCTTCCCTTGTGGTGTTTTTATTGATTTGTAGTCTTTTTTACCAGGGCATTCTCTAGTATATTCGTTGTTTTGGAAAAATTCTATCACTTTCCTTTATTTCATCGCTTATACCCTTGCTACTTTTTTTATTTCTCATTATAGGAAGGATACCTTCTTTTCTCACTTCAAATTCTTTCATAATTCTTTCTCTGGACCAGGTTTTACCAATTGGAAGGAGTGTTAGAATTTGTATCTTTTCTTGTCTGGTACTAGTTTTACACTTTTCTTTCAGTTCCTTTATCATATGCTGATAATACTTTTCTTCCTCACTCTCTATAGGTTTCTCGCTTCCTCATCCAAAATGCTAGGCTTCATATGAAGTACTTTTGACAGCTTTGATTTTGTTGGTTTCAGTTTGCTTTAGTTTCCTTTTCGCGTAAAACTTTCGATCTCTTGCTCTTATGTACTTAATGGGTGAGCATTCTAGTGAACCTAACGTTTCGTCAAATGTCTCCATAACTATTTCTTCTGGAACATATTCATCACTACCTGAGTCTTTTTCATCTTCAATCATCTTGGCTCTAGAGAAGCATGTTGAGCAAAGTTTCTGTCCTGGTATCAGATTCAGTCTAGTTGCTATGTCTTTGTCAATAATTTGTAGTGATTCTGCAAATAAAGTAGGGTAATGTAAACTCTAAACACATTGGAAAATAATTTTAAAACCTCAACATTTGGTTATAGGCTATTTGTATATAGGCTATTTGTATAAAATATTCAAAACATATGCATTCAGTAGCACAGTATATAGCCTACCCTATTAAAATTAAATAGCTAATTTAGGTTATAATTTACAATATAAACTTCTTTATGAAATATAAATATATTAGTACCTATATTTACTTACTTATCTTCTTTCGATGATTTCTCCATGGATCTTGGCAGCTACGTTGCATTTGTTGGTAATGCATTCCAAACATTTTTTCATGGTGGTAGCATACAGTAGCACTATTTGGGTTGATTACAGTTGCTTTTGTTCTCCACAATAGCAGTTTCCTTGTTTCATCTGTCAGCTCATGTAAGGTATACATACCCACCTTCCTGGTGAGTCTGTGTTCATGACATGGATCATCCAAGTACATACCAAAGCTACACTTTGATTCTTGATTAGAATAAGCCATTATTACAGGCAGTAAAATTAAGTTAATTGCTCTAGTTAAATTTTCTGAAAATAAAAGATCATGATCTATAAAATAGGCCTGGACATTAATGATTAACCATCATGTTTTACATTTATAAGAATATACAAAGTGAAATGAGCTACCCAGAGCCCTTCGAGTTGCTGGTTGTTTTGACAAACATATTAAATTTCTTGTATGTTTTAGACTTATTTACATATTATTACAATTGTAAATCAACTTAATAAGTAATAAAATGGAAGTAAAATTACAATTCAATGTCATAAATAGAAATTTAAAAATTTAAAAATTTTGCAAAAATTTGAGATTTTTCACAAAAAGCACTTTTCTTTGAATCACCAAAACTATATGAAGGAGTTGAGTTGAGATCTATTCCTTAATATATGTTTTTTTACACATATGTATCTTTCTTTACTAGAAGTATCAACTCCTTGACTAATTTCAGACACCTTTATATTAAGCCCCAAAGTTGATGTTAATTTTGCAAATTTTGTGAAAATATCAACTTTTGGAAATTTTTAAAAATAGAAATAAATCCTTTTTGGGTTATTTTTTTATTTCACTCATAAATTTACAACCCATAGAGACTATTAGGAGTATTAAAACAGCTGTGATTGATGTAGAACTAAAACTTTTGAAAATGGTAGAGTCGTAAAAGTGGGAGGAATTGATGCAAGCTTCAAAATGGAGCCATATTTAAGCCCTTGTAACTTAGAAACTATTTGTTCCACAGCCTCTTTGCTTGCAAAATTGAAAAGCCCACCAGAAGTTGTATTGGCATGACAAATTTGAAGCTTCTACTCCTATTAGAAGACACTTTTCAAGGCCTCTCAAAATGAAGGCGCTGGCTGATGAAGACCAACATGGGCATTTTTTGTTGAAGGTGGGGGCCATTTAAGTGACCATAAAATTAAAAGTTTTTGACTGAGGAAGCTAAAATTTTAGATTTAAGCTATTGAATGGTGTATGAATCAACCGTGAAAATTTGAAGAAAATTGGAGATGGTCACCCGACCACCCCTGTACCAGTTGAGCTGGAATGACCCTTTATAATATTGGGTGATTTGTATTCAGTGTGTCTCTGCATGAGATTGAGTCTAGCATTTGCTTTATTTCTGATTACCATACAGTGATTTGAGGGTTTAAGTTCATTTGTCACAGCGACACCCAAGTCTTTCTCTTTATCATCATTTTTAATCCAAATTCCATTCATATTGTATTCAAATTCTGGATTTTTTGGCCCAATATGCATAACCTTGCACTTATCAACATTAAATTTCATCTCCCACTTATCTGCCCAGGCTGTTACTCTGTCTAAGTCTTTTTGTATTGTCATTGCTCCTGCTACTGACTTAACATTATGGCCTAATTTTGTATCATCAGCAAATTTTGAGGTTTTACATGATAGGCCCTTCTCTAGATCATTTATATAGACAACAAAAAGCAGAGGTCCCAGAACAGACCCCTGTGGGACTCCGCTCAATACGGGTCTCCAAGTAGACTTATTTCCATTTAGATGAACTCTTTTCTATTTCTCAGCCATTCTTCTATCCAATCAGCTATATGACCTCTTATACCATGGGCTCTAACTTTTACCAACAATCTTGCATGAGGAACAGTATCAAATGCCTTTGCAAAATCTAACTATATCTACTGGCTCTTTATTGTCCAAATGCAATAGGACTCCATCATAAAATTCAATCAAGTTGGTTAGGCAGGACCTTCCATTTCGAAAGCCATGCTGGCTATCATTTATAAGGTTGCACTCTTCAAGGAACTCAGTAACTTTACTTCTAATGATACTTTCGAGTAATTTGCAAATAATGGAGGTGAGGCTGATGGGTCTAGTTTTTTGCCAAGTTTCTATTTCCTTTTTTAAAGATTGGAGCCACATTTGCTTTCTTCCAATCCCCGGAATTTCAATACATATCAATGATTTATTAAAAATAATTTTTAGTGCCTGTGCTATATTCTTTTTGGCAGCTTTTATGACTATTGGATGCATTTCATCTGGCCCTGGAGATTTTTCCATTTTTAATTTATCTATTGCTTTTAGGATATCTAGTTTTGTTACCCTTAATTCATTTATTTCTCTATCTTGTCCTGGTAGTATAAGATCAGGAATATTATTTAAATTTTCATTTGTGAATACTGATGAGAAGTATTTGTTTAGTTCTTCAGTTATTTCAAGATCATCTATAGTTTTATCCAGGGCTATGGAGTCGGTGATAAAATTTGCCGACTCCAACTCTGACTCCAAAAATTTTAACACTCTGACTCCAGAAATCTGACTTGTATAATTACGACTCCGACGGAATGTTAAGGCCAAATTGATTACGATTAGCTTTATTAGGCCAATGGAGATTCATAAACAAGGCATTTCGTCACCACCACATGACTCATCAGGTTACTTAGTGGCTGTAACTATGCCTTAATGGCTTTTTTTCTCTTTATTAAAAAATTACAATAAATCCCAAAATACAAATTGATTGAAACTTAAACAAAATAAGATTATTATTGGTTTAGCAAATTAATAAGATGTTTTTGTATTATTATAAACATCCGTAACAAAATGTACTAACCTAAACTGAATTTGTTCTTAAAAAAAGGATCGCTTCCATTAAATCTTCTTTCAGTGATGCTTATCAAAATTATCAAATTGAAATCTAAAAATCTGAAAAAGATTTAGGGTTGCTAGTACAAAATTTTTAAATTTCCTTATTGGAGGGTTCCAGCACAGGTGAAGCAAAAAATTTTCATTTTGACACCCGACCATCTCAGATCTTGCTTATGTTTGGTGTATAAGGTAAGTTTGTGCAAGAAAGCCAGCTGTGAAAGTTTCAGCTTTCTACGACCATTACGTCACGAGTTATGAAGGTCAGAAAAATCAAGGTTAAGGTCAAAATAGCTCAAGGTCGGCATCTTTGGATGCACCTCACACATTCACTAATTATCGTAACCATATGAAACTATATGTTTTTGGACTCAGAATGAGCTGTAGAATCCAAAAATCAGCAATAGGAGAACAAATAAAAATGTTCACCCTTTTTCAAGGAATGAATTGACCTTTTGACCTTGAAGTTCACACATTTTGGGGAAACATTTCTTTACACAAAATGAAGTTCCATCATTGCACTTATATTATAAACAATAAAAATGTATCTTATTCAACAACTATACTGTCTTAAAGAATTTTTCAAATTTCTGGCAAAATCGTCATATGTACCGTATATGCATATATGTACTGTTAAAATCTAGAGATATTCATTATTTAAACAACTAAAGCAAAAATAAATATTATTAGAAACGTGATACAAAATCACTTAGATATAAGCTAGGTACCATAGGTATAACTATGATATAGATCTCTATTTTATTGTGGTCTCCTCCACCCCTACAACCACACCTTTCCACCCTTAGAAATATTTTACTTTTTTTATAATTACTTTTATTAATAATACATTAATACAAACATATATATATATATAGGAGTATCATATAAAATAGGAGTAAAAAAGGAGTATCATATTATGTAGACCTGTATTCTATAGATACATATTAAACTAGAGCTCTGTACACTTTCGACTCAAGAACAGGAAACTGTGGCAAACAGGTCTGCATGATTACCCTCAGCTGTTAGCATCTCATGATCATCAAAGGCATACTGAATTATTCTTGAACCTGCTGTCAGTGATGGAGCAGTCATTGTCTGGATCATGACTCCAGATTCCTGGGATCTTGGGAGCATTGCTCCAGTAAATTTGACCATGAGAAAGTAAATTTGGGTTTGGGTTTTGTTCATCCGCTAGACGTTATGCAATTTTTTTGCGTATACGTTCTTGTACAAACCAATTTTTTTTAAATTACAAATTTAGTTATTTTAAGTTTAGTTGGTAATTCCATATTTAACAATTATTTTTATTTTTTGTTAAGCTTCAATGTTTTGATAATTTAAATTTTATTAAAACGTATATTTTTTTAAAATAAAATTATCAGGATTGGACTATGTTCCATTGATCTCGGCCAGGTTTGATAAATTGGCCAGATAATTACTTGTGCGGTTTTAAGTAATCCACCATGACTCTAGAATTGAAAAGTTGTTAAGTTTAAACTTACTTTTACTTACTTTAACTTACCTACTTTTACTTACTCTTCCTTACTTTTACTAAGTTTAAAGCACTTACTTTTACTTACTTTCATTGTACTATATTTACTTACTTTTACTCACTTTTACCATACTATATTTACTAACTTTTACTTATTTTGTATTTTTTCAGGTAGTCAATAATGGATCCTAATATTGATGAAGTTGGAGAGAAAAGTGAGGGTGTTAAAAGGGGTTACTTTTGTGGTCAATGCAAGAACAAATATTCAAAGAAGCAAAACTGGGAGGAACATTTTAATTCCAAAAAAAATATTTGTTATAATACAAGAGGTCCCAGAGTTTGGGCCCACAGCTTAGATATTGCAGTAAAGAAATACCAGGATGAAGTGCAGCAAAGAGATACGGCAAAGCAGTCATTTAGTTTGTTCACAAAATGTGCTAGTGCTAGACCTCAGAAAAATGAACCAACTTCATCAACTGCTAATCTAGAAAATGAAACTTTTTCACTAGATGTTTCACAGACTGAAGAAAGTGCTTCTCCTCCACCTAAGAAACAAAAGGTAAGTGAGGAATCTGCGCATCAGACTAACAAAACTGCTTTAGAGGAATTTGAAAATTCCCAAATCCAGAAGACATTGAATGCAATTTTGCGCCTAACAAAAGAAACTCACCAAGCTGTTGTGGTTAATAAAGAGAAGAGTCAAAATATGCCTTCAAGTTCAAGTGTTGCATCCAAATCTAATAAAGCAAAAAGCAACAAATTTGACATTTCCATAGCCTATTTAAGCAAGTGTAAATCAATACATTGCTGCTGCAATGAATAAATAAACTTAAGGTGAGTTATAAACTGTACATTATTGTATTATTATGTTTAGCTAAAACAATTTGTAATTGGTATGTCGTCAATTCAAGAGTTTACTATCATTAACCTATCTAGTCGTGTAAGGGGAAAAAAAGTAAATTCAGAGCTGTGCTCCAGTAAATTTTTTCAAATCTAGAGTCATGGTCTGGATAATATCAGATGATAACATCCAACATGAGTCAGGACGAGAAGGGAAACTATGTTTAGAACGTCTTCCATGTGGACTGTGGAGACATAAAATTGACCTTATAATCACTAAATTCTTCTGATACTTCAACCACTAATCCAAACCAAATTTTATTATCATAGTTACAAGCTACATATACCCCAACTTGTATATCTTCAGTTGAAATGTGCTTTTGCTCATGTAAATTATCTTTAAACGATGGATGCACAACTGTCATAATTTTTGTAGGACCTGAGGAAATCTCACCAACCTCCAACTGGGTATGACTAATAGGCACAAATCTATGAAATCTACGAGTACCTGGGATGGTTACAGAATTTTTATATCTATTTTCCAGGAATTCAGTTGTCTGCTGGACATTTTGTTTCGATAAGAATACAAATTTTGTGCTGGTATCTTTCTCATCCAGAAATTTCATCATGTCAAGTGGTGTCAGAATTTGGTCTTTAAATGTACGTTGAAGACTGGCACGAGCCGTCATTCTTTTTGCTGTGCCTCCGACTCCATCACAAGCACTTTTGCCATGTGAAGTTGCAAAAAAGTGCCATTCAGCATCCAGTCCAAAGTCCTCTTTGTGGTGACACAAATTGGTGAAGTTATATTTATTCTTATACTGCCCTCCGCAACCATCAGTAAAGTAATGAATCTTCCGCAGGCCTGAGCTCTCTTCTTTTATCATGGGGATCAGTTGCTTTAAGAATGCAAAGACAAGGTTTGTACTATGTTTCATGTCATCAGAAATGAAACAATAACTTTTAACTTTAATTTCAACATCATTTTCATTTACTTTATAGTAGAACACAAATGGATGAACTGTTGCCTGACTATTTTCCCAATGGTAACCTTGTGCAGCATCTTGTACAATAAATGAGTAGTTTTCAGAGAAGTCTCCTAGGAGAATACCTTCAGTGACCATCAGATTAACTTTCAGTTTTTTTAGGAAACTTGCTTGTGCATCAGCCACATAAATGTGTCTTGTTAGTGCACAAATTCTAGTTGCCAAAGACTTAATGAAGTTTTCAAGGGATTCACCGATGTTAATAAGGGTTGTCCGATCCGTGGAAGTCCACTGCTTGTATGTAATTATGGTGCCGACTGCATCCTGAACAGATTCCAATCCTTCAAGGAATGCAATAACACCTTCTTCTCCTGGACACAATGCACATTTTTGTAGTATACACTCTTCCTTTTCACTGTCACAAACTGCATAGAGAATGAGGTCTTTATATGATAGTTGTTTTTCCCCCAAAGCTGATAGCTGAAGTTTGGGATTTTGGTGGTAGGTACAGACGCACACACAGTGTGTTCCTCCAGCTCCTGCCAAGACACACGACTTGGGTCTCAATGCAGCAAATGATGAGAAACCTATTTTTGGATTAGTGTCATTTGCCTTGAAAACAGCGAAAATCTCACGTAAATTACCAAGCACCAATCGTTTCTGCTGTAGTTGCTTCTCTCCTTCATGATTCCTAATTGATAGACAATCCTTCTTGCCTGGACATATTCTGCTTATTTCATCTGATTCATAGAAAGTGCACACTGCTTCCTTCTCTTTCTTTGTTATAACCCGACCTTTGCTAATATGTGGAACTTCTGGTAATATGCCATGTTCTTTCTTTATTTTGCGGCTGGTTGAAACCATTCTTGTAGATGCATTGAAGAAAGATGCTGTTCTGTGAATGGTGTATGGTGAGTGTGTTAGTATTTGAATCTTCCTCTTGTAGTCAGTCATCTCACTGAAGGCATTCTTGAGTGCTTGCATCACTCCTGCATGCCTGCGAAAATGACATACATGTTTGAGTAAATTTATATGCAAACATATGATCTATATATAGGCTTAGTATACTTTAATGAAGGTACTACAGATATATATACAGTACTCACAAATTATTGTCATCCATTTTATATTGCTTTTCTTCACTTTCTTGTGTAAAACTTGTGTCATATGAAGTTTCTAGCTTTCTCTTCAGGGATGTTGATACCATTTCAAATTTTGTTTCAGCCTTTGAAGATCTCCCTTTTCGTGACAGACCCTCTGAAAAACAAATAAAATAAATTGTTATAACTTTTTTTAATCAACTGTAGGCCTGTAGATGTACATGTACATTACATATGAATTTGGTAAATACCGTATATATAATCATAACTGTATTGATCTTCATTATATAAATTGATATGCATACATCTGAATTTGTCAAATATATAAAGGTTGTAATGTTCATACATGTAGTTTATATATTGATGTTTTGTTGCTATAATATCTACATAAATTAACACTTTAAAAATACTTAAACTTACTTGTCTTCACTGGTGTCACATTCAGCATTGGAAGAATTGTGTCTAAATCTCCTTGGAAATCTTCAAACATTATTTCAGTAGTACACCCATAGGCAGAGGAACGTTTTTCTGTGGCAGTGGCATCAGTGTCTGAGTTCGAATCTGAGACAATATCAGACTTTTTTGTCTTCAGCTTTGATTTTATTGATATCATTAACACAATTTTTACAAATGTAATCTCCATATATTAATCCGTGAATACCTTGCAGTGTATTACGGACTGGCACAAGTGCTTTTTCGATCTTCTTCTTATGTTTTCTAAGAGGATCAGCACAAACTTTTCTACCCATCTTGTTTATCTGTAAGAAAGGCATAAAATAAGTAATTAATTTATGTTCACAAAATATATTATTTAACAGTACAGTACATATATGCATATACATATGGCGATTTTGCCAGAAATTTGAAAAATAGCCAATTTGAAAAATTCTTTAAGACAGTATAGATGGTGAATAAGATACATTTTTATTGTTTATATTAAAAGTGCAATGGTGGAACTTCATTTTGTGTAAAGAAATGTTTCCCCAAAATGTGTGAACTTCAAGGTCAAAGGGTCAATTCGTTCCTTGAAAAAGGGTGAACATTTTTATTTGTTCTCCTATTGCTGTTTTCGTTGCATTTTTGGATTCTACAGCTCATTCTGAGTCCAAAAACATATAGTTTCATATGGTTACGATCAGTGGTGACTCGTGGTATAAATGTATGGGGGTGCGATTTCATAAAATTGTATGACAACACGGACTCACAATAGGCTAGCGCGAATCCAGCTGCCGCTCACAAGAGTACTTGTATTAACATATGCGGCTATGCCAGACGCACAATTCTAGTTAATTACAAATAAGTAATAATTTCAATAAAATACATATAAATGGCTTATATCATTATTACTGAAGTAACTATTAGTAAAAATAAAGTTATTATTATAAAAAAAATTCGCGATTGTACTTATATTTTCATTACAACAGTAAAATATAATTTATATTTACTTGAGCGAAAAATCTATCGCTCCATTCGGCTGCAATATTATTTTGTATTCAAACAGCGGTACACTGTTTGAAGCTATGCTATAAGTTTAGAATATTATGTACTGTATGAAGGCTTACTCAAAATGCCTCATGAATCATGATATGCCACATGAATTTTTAAAATATATTTCAAGAATATTTTTTTTAATATCTTAAAATTAATATATTTTTTATCTGTTAAATTAATATTTATCGTTTCAAGCAAGGGGGAGCGACCGCTCCATCGCCACTGGTTACGATAATTAGTGAATGTGTGAGGTGCATCCAAAGATGCCGACCTTGAGCTATTTTGACCTTAACCTTGATTTTTCTGACCTTCATAACTCGTGAAGTAATGGTTGTAGAAAGCTGAAACTTTCACAGCTGGCTTTCTTGCACAAACTTACCTTATACACAAAAAATAAGCAAGATCTGAGATGGTCGGGTGTTAAGCACTGATTCACTTGTGCTGGAATGCCCCTATTATTAATTATGTTAATTAATTATAATCCTTATTAATTATAAGCAACTATATTTATATATTATATATTAAAACATTAAGTTAAATCTATTTTATTCATAAAATTGAGCTAGGCTGCTATGGTTATAATTGAAGGATTTGCACTGACTCCGACTCCATCCAACTATGCACTTCCGACACTGACTCCATGACTCCGACTCCACAGCCCTGGTTTTATCATCTATATGGAGGGGGCCAATTTTCTTTTTCACTCTACTTTTCAAATTGAAGTGACTGAAAAACTTATTAGGGTTGTTTTTGAATTCTTGGCTAGGCTTTTTTCCAGGTCTCGTTTGCTATCTCTGATTACTTTCTTGCAAATGCTTCTTTTACTTTTATATATTTCGGAGTCTGTGCCACTTTTAGTTCTTTTGAATTTATGAAATGTTTTTTTTCTCTGATTGCTCTTTTTACATTGCAGTTTATCCAAGGTTGTTTATTTTTTCCAGTTCTGATTTTACACTGTGGGATATGCTTCCTTTGTATGTTCATTATTATACTTTTAAATTTTTCCCACATACTAGTTACTGTCTGTTCAGGCTGTAGAATATCTGTCCAATTTATTAGACACATC
The DNA here is from genome assembly GCA_023014485.1 of Bathynomus jamesi. Taxonomy (NCBI): domain Eukaryota; kingdom Metazoa; phylum Arthropoda; class Malacostraca; order Isopoda; family Cirolanidae; genus Bathynomus; species Bathynomus jamesi. The sequence continues at coordinate 131,078 of JAJOZX010002496.1, forward strand.
ATTTACTAGTCCATTTATATTTCCTCTTTTAAAATCTGGAACTTCTACTTTATTTTCACTAGGTCTTGAATTACAAACAATATTAAACCGAAGGATACAATGATCACCTGAACCTAGTGTTTCTGAAACCGAGATATCCTAGAAGGTATCTGGATTATTTGTTAGAATTAAATCTAGAATGGCATCGGCCCTGGTTGGCTCCTTTACTAACTGGGTTAAACCATTCTCAATTATACAGTCTAAGAATCTCTCATTACTTTCTGGTGTTTGTAATATTTCCCAGTCTATATGCCTATAATTGAAATCTCCAACAATAATAATATTGCTTGTCATTGCTTTATTTATTTCATCAATAAGTTTATTTTCTACATACTTATTTTCTTCTCTACTTTTGGGGATTCCTCCAACTGAACATCCCTCAGGTGGTCTATAAATACCCACTATCCTGATTTTCCTGGCATTTTTATGCCCAGTATCTATCCATACAGATTCAACTATTTCCTCTTTAACAGAGGTAACTTCAACTGGATTCAGATTTGTCTTGGCATAAATAAATACTGCGCCACCCTCTGAATATTTACGTTCATAATAAAAAAAGTTCATAGCCATCAATTTCATAAGTAATGGTATTATCTCTCTCACTAAATAGACTATTTGGTATCGTACTGAATTTTGTCCAAGTTTCAGTGACAATCATAACATCAGGATTTTCAATACCTATGTATGCCTTGAATTCATTTATTTTATCTCAGATACTTCTTGCATTTACATAGAAAAATGACAAAGAACCCTTGGAATATTTTGCTTGTAATTTAGTCTGGTTCTTGTTCTGTGATGGTATATTATTTGCATCTCTCTTACTTTCTTTGTTGACCTTTTTCTTTTGAGTTTTGATTATATTTTTTATTAGTTTATTGTTATCAAGAGTATTGGTATTTGTACTAATTTGGCCTATTCCTTTAGTTTTTAGTCAATTATCAGTTCCTTTACTATTAAGGTGAATTCCATCTCTGTTATAGAACTCTCTTTTTTTGTAAAATTTATTCCACAGTTCGATATATGTAATTTCCATGCTCTGACATAGTGTCTTAAGCCTACTATTTATATATAATGCTTGTGAGTACCACTTATTATTCTCATGTATCCTGGGAATTATACCTGTGATAGATGTTTTAAGGTTAGGTCTCCATTCCTTTAACTTTGTTAATAGCTGTTTATGGGACTCCATGATTTCTTCGGAGTGCTTACCCTTTATATCATTTCCACCTACATGTACAGTGCCCGCGAAAAGTATCCGATCACTCAAGAAAATACAATATTTTCCCTTGATATTCAGAGACACGTAATTCACTTTCTATTTGTTCTAGCGACATCTGGTAACTTTGAGGTTGCTCGCTGATATGAGAGCTATCCAACGCATTCTCAAATTAGTGTTCTGGTAGCCTTCGTTGCGGGTGGCTGTGTCTCAAATTTGTCAGATTTCACTGTTTGTGTAAATTTCTTGATATTTTATTTTTTTTTACAGAAAGTGGTGTAAATAAAATTTATATATAATGTGTGCTAAAAAACAACTTAAGAGTGATTGTCGAGGTGCTATTGTTGCTTTGCATGCATGTGGGAAATCACAGAGACAGATAGCTAAGGAATTAAACATATCCCAAAGTACCGTTAATTTATGGGTTTCACGGGCTAAGAACAATGGTGGCCTAACCACGCCAGTCCCTAAAAAACGATCTGGCAGACCGAGAAAAACAAATTCGCGAACAGACAAACTTATGAAACGTTTAGTATTGAAAAACCCAACAATAACTGCGAAAGAAATAAAATTTAATATGAATAATTTGTTATCTGGTGTTTCTGAATGAACTATCCAGGAGCGGCTCCAAAAAGAACTCGGATTACCATCTCGCCATGCTGCTAAGAAACCGTTCATTAATGAAAAAATGCGTAAAAAACGTGTCGCATTTTGTAAAAAATACATTCATTGGACTGTTGATGACTGGAAGAAGGTTTTATTTAGCGATGAGTCGACATTTTTGACATTCAGAAGTTGTCCAAAAAAGGTTCGCCGGCCTATTGGCTCAAATAGGATGGACCCTAAATACACCCTAAAGACAATGAAACACCCTCCAAGTGTGATGGTTTGGGGTTGTTTCGGTTACTATGGGCGTGGAAACTTATATTTTCTTCCGAAGAACACAACTATGAATGTTGCACGGTATTTAGCAATGCTACAGGATAAACTTCCAATGGCAATGGCAATCCAAAGGACAAAAACATACATGCATGATGGTGCACCATGTCACAGGGCCAAAATAGTGACAAAATGGATTACTGACAATAAATTTGATATTTTGGATTGGCCTGGTAATAGTCCAGATCTCAATCCGATAGAAAATCTGTGGCTAATAATAAAAAATAAGGTTGAATGCCACGACACTGGCTCAGTCGAAAAATTACAAGAGGCCATCAAAAAGGTATGGTGCAAGGAAATATCAGTGGAAGTTTGTCAAAACTTGATTAAATCCATGCCAAAACGTCTAGAACAAGTCATCCAAACCAAAGGACAGATGACAAAATACTAATATAAGGTTAGTATACATTTAAACATTGTTTTTTATGTAAAAAATACAAATTTCAAGGGTGATTGGATACTTTTCGCAGGCACTGTATAACCATATTCTTTGGTACAGTTAGGTCAATACCAGATCCTTTTTCTATAATTTTATTACTAATTCTATTTATCCCTGCACCTGGATAACAGTAAGCTATGCTACCTCTAGGCAATTTAGATCCTAGGCCCCTCACTTGAGAGTCACCTATAATGGATGCTGGTTCAAACACACCTATAGCTTTAGAGTGCCTGGGTTTATACGAGTCTGGATTATTATTGCTAACATTTTGTTTTATAGGCCTACTTTCTTGAGCTTTCTCATCTTGATCCTGGACCAGCGAGAAAGTATGAAACTGATTGGTTAGTTCTATAAGGACACTTTTCCTTGGCTCTTGAATTCTAGCTTTCCAGGTTTTCCTTGGTTTAGTCCACTCATCATTTTCAGGAATTGTCTGAGGATATCTAGGCCTAGGCTCACTATGAGGTATAGGGACATTTAAGTTTACTTGAACTGCTACTTCACTAGATTTAGGCTCAACTGCAGTATCTCTATAAGTTGGTCTGGCCTCTCCCTCACTAATAGACCCTCTGGACTTATTAAAATTTTTTATTACAATACGGTACTACACTTGTCACAAAACCACATCAAGTTGACATTAAGCTTAGAAGTAGCATTTATACCTTTATATATATCATTTGTAAGGCCTTTGCAGCTTACGTGATACCAGTCATCACAGCTATCACATGCAATAGCTCTATCTTTACTCTTAACTTCCTTTTTACAAACTCTACAGTCACTGTCAAAACCCATTTTTGTAGGGTAGGCTATGTTCCTAAGTTAGGTCCTAGGCTTAAAAATTTTGTTGACTCACCAACTTTGATACTATCAAGTTATATCAAAATAGTTACTCAGCTAGGCCTGTACAAACAAGTACAGGTAACACCACAGTGATCTTATACCAGTCAAAAAACAATTCCAAAATGCAGGATCAATCTCAACTGCTGATTCTAAAAATGTATAGTTTTATAGGTCTATGGTAAGATGTTTGGGAGTTATTGCCCATTAAAGTTAGGTGGTAAAGTGGGGCCCATATCTCAAAAACTATGGGTCATAGAACTTTTTTATTTTGACCAGTGAAATCAGCACCCGGAAGAACCCCATATGTTAATTTTCATCAAAATCTGAGTCAGAGTGGTGACATGCATTGGGTGATCTCTCCTGAAATGCCCCAGTTTCTCAAAGGTGGGAAAGAAGGGAACACTGGAACTGTAGAAAATTTAAATTGTAATTTATATTTATTAAGAAGTCCAGTAGCTCTAAAGAAGAAAGGTGGCTTATTTGCCACAGTCCAATCCACTGCAAGGATCAAGGGATAATCCACTTCAAACAACTGATGTAAAGGGTGGGAAAAGGGGGAAGCCAGAACATTAAAGTACTTCCTCAGTGTAGAGATATATCTCTGGTACTGAAGGGCATGGAGACCAGTCTCACCCTGTAGGGCAATAATAGGAGTAGATGGGTGAGCACTGCACCCAAAATAAGGCAATGCAATGCAATTATGCAATGTTTCCAGTTTCTTCAAGGTGAAAGAGGCTGAATCATAAACAACATCAGCATACTTTATTTTTCCTAAGATAAATGATCTGTGAGAAGTGAGAAGTGTGGATTGATCTGCACCTTATCTATGAGAGGCAACAGAGTTTAATGAGTTCAGACATTTTGTGCAAGATGTTACGAGGAAGTTAATATGATAAGACCAAGTCAGTCTGGCACTGTCGAAGACCACGCCCAAAAACTGGAAGGATGTGACCATAGCTACAGTACTGGGGTGTTACTAATTTGGATAATGAGATTCACTGGAACCTTTTGATGTACATAGTTTTTGATATGGTAAATGGAGATAATGTCAATATTTTGAGTTTCCTCTCATAACTGTCAGTAGAATGGAAAGCTTCAACCAGTTCATTCATGAGATGAATAATTATTGACCTGAAACAAATTCATGAATGTATAATAACTATAAACAAAACATTACATATGCATATTAAATTTTTTGGATTATAATATTGATTTCAAGTGTAACAAAATGAGCATTCTTTGAGATAGTCAAATTAAACCAAAAATTATTTTGTGACCAAATGAATTGCAAATGATTTAATGGGCACATTGATCTCCAATCTTTAGGGAGTTGTGCTTCTAGTTTCTACTATCAAAGGTGAATACCTACATTTTGTTTTTATGCTTCAGTTTTAGTTTAGGTATATTCCTACTTAATAATAGCGTATCATTTTAAAATTCATACCTTTGAGTTTCATGATCCAACTTTGTAGCTTTTGATGGGCTTGGGATCTCAATTTCTAAACTTGTTTCTAACTTTCATTTTAAAGAACGACGTGCTTTTTCTATTGTTTGAATAGCTTTTGCTTCTTTTCTTGAGGAACCCAAACCATCTGAAATTTTTGAATTAATAAATATTTAACTCCATTTGATATATATGGACAATAATAATTAATATGTCAACGTATTAATTTCATAAGTTTAATAAATTTAATATGTCAACATATTAATTTCATTAAGTTTTTCAGCAACTGCTGAAAAACTGTCTTGAAAGTAAATGCATTATAAATAAATAATATAAATAAAAAATTATAAATATAAAAAGTACCTATCATTAAATACTTATGCTTCTTCACTGGAGTCACAGCAAAACTTTCTAGAACTTGAGAAACCTCCTCTTTGGCATTACTTGATATACTTAGATCATATTCATTGCTTTCTGAAATAACATTCTCAGAAGACTGATTGTGATCAGACTCTTCACTTTGTGATGTTGATAGCAACTCTGGTCTCTGGGTCAATAATTTTCTACAGTTGCTACATAGTACAGTATTCCTTTGTAGTTTCTATTTACATCAATCATAAAGTGATTGGCTGATGGTTCTTATATCTTTGTGTATCTTTTTCTTATGTTTTTGTAAAGGATCATCACAGTATCTAACCATTTTTCATTACTAAAAATACACAATTGTAAATCTCAAAAATAAGATGTGCTTATTTTGAGTCAAATCATATCTGTAATAAAAATAAGCATAATTAACAAACATTTGAGAGAGAGACTACATGAATATGAGTTATACATAGGATGTAAATATATCATTTGTAGTTCTCTATTTTAGTCTGCGTAAAAATGTCAAAATTTCAATATACATATTTTTTCAATAATTTTAAAAATATTTTGCAACTTGATACCCACATTTTTTATTGTTTGTATCTTTTAACAATTAATGGAAGTTTAATAAATGAAAAAATTTTGTTTGTTTTGTTTTGTTGTTTCCCATTAGTCAAGAATTCTAACTCTTTATGTACTCTTTTTGTTGTGCTTGCCCTATCCAGTACTTGGTTGCAACTTCTGTATAATTGTGATTGTCCTTATTTAGCTTTTTGTTAATTGTAGTTAAACAGTTGTGGGCAAACCTCAAACAGTAGGCTGTGACCCTGACAAGTTTGCTGAAGTCAGAATAATCTTCATAATTAGTGATTGGTTCAACCTTTTCTTTTGAAAAGGTTAAATTTAATGTCAAGTTAACTTGTTCCACAGGCCATTGGTATATTTTACAGAGCCACTTAGGTCTCATGAACCATGCTTTGTTTGACCTCAACAACTTGTAGGATAAACCTCTGGTCAGAAAGTCAGCTGGATTTTGTTTAGTTGGAACATAGTGAAAGTTGACTTGTAGGCTTTCATTAGCTTCAGCTATTTCTATATCCAGATGTGGATATCAGTTATGTTTACATCATGGTAAGCATTCTTAAGAAATGCAGCAGCCAATAGTTCCAATTGAGGTATGGTTCAGGTAGGTTTGAAATGTGCAACTTTCCTCTTTGCATAAATTAGATGACTTTCTGTAGGACTTACAAGGCACCCAGTATGCACAGCATCCGTAAGCCTGTGTACTAGGCCGGGCTGAAACTATAATTTTTGTTTGATTTTAATTTATCAGTGACTAACAGTTGGCTTTTGATATAAAAATAAGATTCCTGAAAAAAATAATTGGTGGCCACCAACGTGTGTCCAGCCACCCCTGTTTTTGTAAAAACATCTAATGCCGCACTAGCAAAATCAGGAAAATGGCAATATCTCTTCTTCTGAACATGCTAGAGAGATGGTTTGCATACCAAAAGATGCATTTGATTTAGAACAAATTATTAAGAGTGGTATGTTTTCATAAAACCTTTAGTGTTTGAGTTATTTTAGAAAAACTAATTTTTTGGGCCCATAGACCCCCTTTCAACTGAATGTCAACACAATAAAACATTCTCAAGCTGCAAATTGACATGTATTAGTGGTTTTCAATCAGCAATCAAAATCAATCAAAATCAATCAAAATCAGCCATTTTAAATTCATTGAAAATGCTTTTTGACATTCCAAAATGCCAAACATTAAATTATACAATTAACAAATTATCATTTTGTCATATTTTAGCATGATAAATAATAATCTAGAACTTAAAATATTTTTTAGACACAAAATCTTTCATTAATTTACGTGATCTAATTTTGTTTCTAATAAGACCATCTCTATGCTCATGACCTACAACAGCCAAGGATGCTTCGGTGACAAGCTTGATGTGCCTTTCAACATTCTGACTGTGGCACTCGTGATCCAGTTTCAATGCGGTATTAATGATATCACGCAGTTCATCATGACTGAATTCTTTTAATACAGGTGGAACAGTTTCCCATTGGGACATAGCAGACAGCTTGTGGTATGCAGAAGTTTTGAAATTGATGATTGGCTTTCTAAAGACCCTAACATTCTCATCTATAGCAGGATATTCATCAGTACCACCTTCATGATCCTCTTCATTCTCATCATCACTTTCAATTATTCCACCTGCAAAATCATTGCTACTACCAGATTCATCATCAAAATCCTCTATAACTCCCCTCAGCCTAGTTGTTTTCTGGTCCTACAAAGTGATTATATTTCATTACACTATAATGTATCTTTTATCTATGGGTCTCTATATGTAAATTGAAATTCTTACAAAAATGAGAAAATACTAAAATATTACTTATCATTAACATCATTAATAGTGTATTATTGATATTACTAACTTATTAAATACACTTTAAAAATTGTAGCAAATTATTAATAATTGATAATTAATATTAATTAATAATTTACAACTTGAAATTCAATCAACAGACCTACCTCATAAAACTGGTAATCAGATTCAGTCATTTTTAGTAAGTGCTTTTTCTCTGTATCTGCCAACAGTTTGTGATCATGTTGATATATGTCAAATAAAACATTTACAGTTTTCAGAAAATCATCCAGATCTTGATGATATTTAGGTCCCCTTTTCTTTTTGTCATACTTCAGAAGGCGGTTGAATTCCTTTATTTGGGTTTTCAGTTGGCTCTGTATGGCATTTACTGATATTGGATAAACATTATATGTGACCCACAATTTATGCAATTCCTCAGAAGTAGCTCTCAGTACAGCATCTGTTTTATAGTCTCCGAAACACAAACACCTTTCAATAACTTGCTTCAACGTAGGGAATTTCCCTAAAGGAAACTGTTCTGCTGGCATAAAACGTACATCACCAAGTACTTTAGCAACTGTTTTCCTTGTAGAAGTCATACTTTATATTGCAAATGTTGAATTCAATGACAAATTGCAGTTGGAAACTTATAACAAAGGCACCTGAAAAAAAAACAAGTTTTCAATTTATTACATTTAAAAAAAGTTCATGAAGCAGCCCCACCCTCTATTCTTTAATCAAGCATAATGGATGCAAGATAACAAGGAAAAGTCATATCATGTGATCACTATGTCCATGTCAACATCCTTTATGGGCAATGTTAGTAATCAAAAAGCCAAATCATGCTTATTTTAGAATTTCTTTTGTCACTAAGGTCCATCGAAAGGGGGTCTATGGGCCCCAAAAATTAGTTTTTCTAAAATAACTCAAAAACTAAAGGTTTTATGAAAAAATACTACTCTTAATAATTTGTTCTAAATCAAATTCTGCATGTTTTGGTATGCAAACCATCTCTCTAGCATGTTCAGAAGAAGAGATATTGCCATTTTCCTGATTTTGCTAGTGCAGCATTAGATGTTTTTACAAAAATGGGGGTGGCCAGACACACGTTGGTGGCCACCAATTATTTTTTTCAGGAATCTTATTTTTATATCAAAAGCCAACTGTTAATGACTCTGATTAATTCTATCTTGAGTTTCAGCCTGGCCTACCTGAGTGTGTGATTGCATCAGCAAATACATGGTCTCTGCAGTTTATCCCTAAACCCACAGCACCTTGGTATTTTAATGTTCTGCACTTTTGTTAAATCAGTAGCTAACTTCTTGCAAGATTTTTTTATCTTCAATTGTTATTGGTTCATCCCACCCAACATTTGTCTTCCAAAGTTCTTGGAAGAGAATCTTTGATCTTATTGTTGAAGGCAGGAATAGACCTATGGGATAAAAAATTTTGGAAGCCTCTGATAATATGTCCTATAGGTAGTGTTAGCTTCCTCATCAAGTTTAAAACTTAGTGCAGATTGAATCATGATTGTTAGAAGTTGCATCCAAATACCAGTCCATACCTAAAGTTTTAACTCTGTCTGATGGTTCAGTAAGACCATTCTTCTTCTTCTTCTTCTTCTGCAGCATTATTAGTCCCATTTATATGGGGTTGCTGTTGTGGATACTTCACCACTCCTACCTATCCTGCACCATTTCCTCCAAGTTGTTCTCGCTCTTGTCCATCCTGATACAATCTCTCCACCTCATCCTCAGTCTTCCTTTCTTCTTCCTCCCAGGCACTTCCATAGATTCGTCAGCCAGACTCTGTACTGAATGGATGCATTTCCTGAGCTCTCTGATATTGCTTTTACTTTTGGAAAGTTTTGAATTTTATATACTTGCATTTTTATTCACATTGTTATAGTTAAGTAATTGAATATTAGTGGTTTTTAGCGATTTAGAAGTTTTCATAGCGTGCCAGCTTAATTTAACTTAAACTTGTGACTGTTATAAAATATTTTTAACTGCGCAATGCTGTCGCAGAAAGCGTCGTGTGTTAGGTGTCGGGTAAACCGGTGGTATTCAGATTTTAAAGATTATAATGGTGGTCCTATGGTGATTACCGAGAGATCAGTTTGTTTCTTTTGCAAGTTAAGGGAGGAAATAGTTGACATAAAATGCAGTGTACATGAGGTAACAGAAAGACTTGCAACGCTTGATGAGGGCAGGGGTAGGGCTACGATTGATGAAAGCCGAACCAATACTAACATTGAAGACTAGTAATTTGAAGGGTGAGGTGCGTAACCTAGTTTAGGTAGCTTATTGGGAAGGTTGGATAGAGTTGAGGAAGGGGTTAAGGTTGGTCTGAGATTAGTAGATGGGAAGAGATTTAGAGAAGTTAAGGGTGGAGCTAGGCCACGTACGTTAGGTGATAGGAATTTCCCCCTTATCGAGGTTTTGAACCCTTTCGCCCATCTGGAAAGGGACGTGAATGCGAGGGAAACTATTTTAACTGGGGACTCTTTAGTGCCATATGGACAAAAAGTTTGTTGAACGGCATCCAACCAAGAGGAGGAGGGTCTGTCTCCCAGGGGCCAGGGTTGACAGAGTTAGAGACGAAGTGGATAGGATTGACGTTGCCTCCCATCACTTGATGTTGGTGGTGATGGTAGGAGGCAGTGACTCATATAGGCCCGATACGAGAGTGCCTGACCTTTTGGAGAGATATAGGGGGTTAATTAAGTCCCTGAAGGCGAGGTCAGATAGGTATTTAGTTCTAGGTATTACTAGTGATGTGAGTCGTTTTTTATTGTCGTTTTTTTTTGTTTTTTTTGTCATTTTTTTTGTTTAAAACGAAGGTAGTCTGTTTTTTTGTTTTTTTTGTTTTTTATTGTTTTAAACTTATTCCATATTTTTCTTCCTTTAATCTAATAAGTATATTAGTATTACCTATAATTTACTATACTACCATGCTTATACAGTTATACCTAGTATATATACTATATAGTCATCTTTTAGAAAAATTGAATCACGCAAAAAGTATATAATAGAAAGGAAAAACAAACCCTCATTTTTTTATATGTACGGTATATATATTTTTTAACTAGAACATAAAACATTCTTCCTCGTTTCAAACAATATACATAATTGTGATTGGCAAGAGTACCAGTATATATATTCCAGATAGAAAAGGAAAATATTCACCTTTTTTTGAACCTTTTTGTTAACCTAATGTTGTTTTAACCTTCATTTCCATGGAAGAATCATCACTAGATTGGGTAGAGCATATATGCTAGTTTCAATATCACAGGTACTGGTATAATATACATAATAAAATATACATAATACTGGTATAAAACAATATATATAATTGTGATTGGCAAGAATACCAGTGTGTGTATATATATATTCCAAATAGAAAAATAAAAAAAATAAAAATATTCATCTCTTTCTTCAACCTTTGTGTTAACCTAATGCTGTTTAACTTTCATTATCTGATTCTATTTCCATTGAAGAATCATTATCACTAGATTGATTAGAGCATATAGTTTCAATATCACAGGTACTGGTACTTATTGCAGATTTGGATGTTGACGAAGCCAATGTAGCACCATGTTTTACTTCACTTTCTTGGAATTTTGCATTTTGGGATATAAATACAAGCTTTGCTGCTCTGTCTGTGCTTAATCAGTTTCTTTTGGCTGTATGGATATTACTGTATGTGCTAAATGATCTCGGAGGTAATGAAAGGGCGAAATAGAGGTGTATGAGTTTGTGTAGGTATATATGTGAGTATGCGTGCGTATGTATCTGGAATTCTGGATGTATGTGTATGTATGGGGTATATAATAGATATAAATATGTGTATATAAGTATTTATGTATATATTGGTATATATGTATAATTGTATATGGGTGTATGTGTATGTATATATATGGATGGTCTCGGGGGGAAAATATGTCATCGCGGGTCTAAAGGATAGTTAAGTGGGAGATTCAAAATCCGAGGCATGGATGGGAGAGTCCTGGAAAGGTTGGACAATGGGCAGTCAGCTCCCAGCCAGTGTTCTCGCAAGTTTAACGGATCTCAAGATACAAGACTTTCAGTGCAAGAAAGAGGCCAGTTTTTTCTGTAAATAGGCTGAAAAGGGCATTCTATACTGGTACCATATGGCCTATTTTATTATTTATTTATTTATTTTTATAATATATATCATTGCAAAAGTATACCTTATAATTAAATTGGCAATATCTATATTAATTATTAAAAAAAACAAAAAAAACAATAAAACAAAAAACAACATGGACATAAAAAAAACGGTTTTTTAACATCACTAGGTATTACCCCTAGGCACGGTTTGGGTCTTAGGATTATGTCAAAAACAATATTTTTGAATAATAAATTAGAAGGGATTTGTGCTGAGGAAAATGTACCCTTCGTAAAGCTGTGGTCTGAATTCAGTGATCCTAGCCTTTTTATAAAAGATGGGGGTGCATTTTAATGAAATAGGTAATGCTAGGCTCGGTAGGTTAATTGACAAAAATGTACGAGAGCTGTATAGGTCAAAGCCTTCTTTAAACATTGTGGGTGTGGGGAACGTGGGCCTGACATGAAAAATAGTTTAAAATGCCGGCACATGGTAAAAAATAACTTAAACATCTTTTATTGTAATGCACGTAGTATTAGAAATAAATTAAACGAATTTAAGGCGATAATTTATTCCAGCAACTACGATATAGTTGATATCACTGAAACGTGGTTAAATAACATGACTTGGGACTTGTTGGGGGAACTTGATGTACTGGGTTTTAAACTCTCTACTAATGATAGGTTACATAGGTTTGGTGGTGGCATTTTGCTGTACATTTGTAATTCCCTTAGGGTTATCAAGGTTAAGATAGATTTTCTGGCAGCAATTAATGCGATATGCGTTGAAGTTAGGGCACGTAGTATTAGTTTTAATTTTGTTGTTGTTTATAGACCTCCTGTTCAACCCCTCAATACCGATACTAGATTTTACTCACTTCTTGGTAACTTTATTGACAATTGGAATAGTATAATTGTCAGAGACTTTAACTGCCCTAATGTTAATTATGAGACTTTTACTGGTAATGAGGAGGGTTTGAGATTGATTGAGTTCATGGAAGATAATTTTTTACGACAGATGGTTACTGAACCAACGCACAGTAACTATTTTAGATTTGATGATGAACGGCAAAAATATAGTCAAAGGTTTAGAAGTAGGTGAGTTTAGGATGTAGTAATCATCAAATTCTTAGGTTTAAGTTATTGATAGAAAACACTAAGGATAGTAACGTAATAGAAGTCCATGATTTTCGTAGTGCTAATTTTGATAGTTTTGTGGATAGGATGAGAGTAGCGGACTGGGATAACTTATTTATGGGTAATGACACAAATTTGCATTGGGTAGCGTTTAAAGAAAGTTTTAGGAATATTGAAAGGGAGTTTATTCCTCGTAGGCCCAAGTGGTGGACTAGGGAAATAGGTGAGTTCATAAATGAGTATGACAGAGTGTCTAGACTTAATAAGCGCAATGGCACAGCAGCTAACTTTAATAGATATATCAAGCTTAGACATCAGGTTAAAAGATCAGTTAGGAATACTAAGCATAATTTAGAGATACTTATAGCTGCGGATAGTAAAGATAATCCAAAAACGTTTTTTGAATACATCAATAATTGTAAGCCGATAAAAGATAACATAGGCCCTCTAGTGGATGTTAACGGTGCTTTGGCTTCTGATGCTCAGGCGATGGTGGGTATTTTCAATAACTTTTTGCGACAGTTTTTACCATAGAAGACGTAAATGATGTTCCTGATGTGGATGATGATATTCCATTTAGTAGCAAGACTATTTTGGATGAAATAACTGTTTACGAGGATTGCTCATTATATCAATAGGCTAAAAGTTAGCAAGGCTCCAGGCCCTGATGCTTTTTATCCCAGACATTTGAAAGACTTTATCGTAGGCCCCTTAATGAAGATTTTTAATGTCACTCGAAACGGGGATTATTCCTGAAGACTTCAAATTAGCTAACATCACGCCCATTTTTAAAAAAGGCAACCACACAGTAGCTAGCAATTATAGGCCCATTAGCTTAACGTCAATTGTTGGTAAACTTTTGGAATCCACAGTTAGGGATCGTATCATCAATCACTTAGAAAGTAGAGATTTGATTAATAATAGTCAGCATGGGTTTCAATGCCATAGATCTTGTTTAACTAATTTGTTAGAATTTTATAATGAAATAGTGCATGAATATGATAGGCATAGAGCAGCTGACGTTATTTATTTAGATTTTAAAAAGGTGTTTGATACAGTTCCGCATAGAAGATTAATTGTGAAGGTTAAAGTGCATGGTATATGTGGTCAAGTAGCTAACTAGTTAGAGGAATGGCTTCGTGCTAGGAGACAGAGGGTTGTTGTTAATGGTAGTGAATCGGAGTGGTTGGATGTAGGGCATGACTCCAGATTCCTGGGATCTTGGGAGCATTGCTCCAGTAAATTTGACCATGAGAAAAAGTAAATTTGGGTTTGGGTTTTGTTCATCTGCTAGATGTTATGCAATTTTTTTGCGTATACATTCTTGTACAAACCAATTTTTTTAAATTACAAATTTAGTTATTTTAAGTTTAGTTGGTAATTCCATATTTAATAATTATTTTTATTTTTTGTTAAGCTTCAATGTTTTGATAATTAAAATTTTATTAAAACGTATATTTTTAAAAAATAAAATTATCAGGATTGGACTATGTTCCATTGATCTCGGCCAGGTTTGATAAATTGGCCAGATAATTACTTGTGTGGTTTTAAGTAATCCACCATGACTCTAGAATTGAAAAGTTGTTAAGCTTAAACTTACTTTTACTTACTTTAACTTACCTACTTTTACTTACTCTTCCTTACTTTTACTAAGTTTAAAGCACTTACTTTTACTTACTTTCATTGTACTATATTTACTTACTTTTACTCACTTTTACCATACTATATTTACTAACTTTTACTTATTTTGTATTTTTTCAGGTAGTCAATAATCAATAATGGATCCTAATATTGATGAAGTTGGAGAGAAAAGTGAGGGTGTTAAAAGGCGTTACTTTTGTGGTCAATGCAAGAACAAATATTCAAAGAAGCAAAACTGGGAGGAACATTTTAATTCCAAAAAAAATATTTGTTATAATACAAGAGGTCCCAGAGTTTGGGCCCACAGCTTAGATATTGCAGTAAAGAAATACCAGGATGAAGTGCAGCAAAGAGATACGGCAAAGCAGTCATTTAGTTTGTTCACAAAATGTGCTAGTGCTAGACCTCAGAAAAATGAACCAACTTCATCAACTGCTAATCTAGAAAATGAAACTTTTTCACTAGATGCTTCACAGACTGAAGAAAGTGCTTCTCCTCCACCTAAGAAACAAAAGGTAAGTGAGGAATCTGCGCATCAGACTAACAAAACTGCTTTAGAGGAATTTGAAAATTCCCAAATCCAGAAGACATTGAATGCAATTTTGCGCCTAACAAAAGAAACTCACCAAGCTGTTGTGGTTAATAAAGAGAAGAGTCAAAATATGCCTTCAAGTTCAAGTGTTGCATCCAAATCTAATAAAGCAAAAAGCAACAAATTTGACATTTCCATAGCCCATTTAAGCAAGTGTAAATCAATACAAGAAATCCTGAACAATGATTTGATCAAATCTACATTCAAATTGGTGGAAAAGAAGGATCTAGGGCATGCTGATGATTCATTTTCAGTACCAAGTGATATAATGGAAAACATTGCAAATAGTGACACTAATATGCCTGATGTAGATATAGCTGTTGAGGATGATGATCTACAGAAGCTAAGGCTAACAAAGACCCTAAGATCCACTCTAAGGCTAGCCCGAGAGAAAGGAGAGAGTAGGGGGTTAAGAGAAGAGAGGAGAATAAGGGGTTAAGTAAGGAGCAACACCTATCATTCGTGGGTTAACATTCATTCAGAAAAAGAGGGAAAAAGTCTCACCATCATCATCCGCTGGCCACTGCCGACAAGTCAGAAAAATAGTCGGAGAATATAGGAGAGGGGTGAAAGATGAAAAGAAGTAAAATAAGAACGCTTACAAACCATGCAAACACAGTCTTAACTCACTGTCATACCATGCAAACTACAAACATGCAAGAAAAGAGTTAGAGACATGCAAAGTAAGGAGGATAAGAAAAAAAAAAAAGTAGGTAAAGTTAAACAAAAAGTGGGTTAGTTTACGCTATGAGCTACATCTACATTCGTGTTAGTCTAATTTTTTTTTTTTTTTTTTTTTTTTTTTATTGCTGGCATCACGCTGGCATGTCACAAGCTGGCATTCATCGTCAACAGACTCATCCTCGAGCACCACCACCAGAGCTCCTGTTGTTAACTTTCTTTTTTAATTTTAAACAACGTTAATATTTTTAAAATGTCTGTCAAGACGGTTCTTAAACACATTAACGCTGGTAGAATGAACGACTGACGCGGGAAGATTATTCCATTTATCAATTACTTTAAACGTAAAGAAGTTTTTAGCGATATTAGTAATGAAACGTCTGCCACGCAACTTGAATCCGTTATTGCGAGTATTACTATTATCGAAAGTGAACAATTTGTCAAAATTTACGTTATCGATGTTATTAACGATTTTGAAAACTTCAATAAGCTCCCCCCTTAATCTCCTAGTTTCGAGTGAATACAAGTCTAACACTTTAATCCTATCTTCATAAGGCTTATTGCGCAATGCCGGAATAAGTTTCGTGGCACGACGCTGAACCCTTTCTAACCTATCAATATCCTCACGCAAGTACGGGCACCAAAACTGAACGGCATATTCCAAATGAGGCCTGACTAGGGACTTGTAAAGGGGCAATATAATATCCTTCGATTTAAATTCGAAATTACGCGCTATGAAGCCTAACATCCTATTAGCTTTTGCGCAAGACTCCAGGCACTGGTTCCTAACCTTTAAATCTTTAGTTACGCGTACGCCTAAATCTACTTCCTCGTCAACGCTCGCTAAATCCCTATCATCCATCGTGTACACGTAATTATTGTTGCGAGAACCTATATGCAAAACTTTACATTTATCTACGTTAAATTGCATCTGCCACTTATCCATCCACTCCATAATCCTATCTACATCGTCTTGGATCCTATTTCTATCGTCCTCGTTAACAACCTTACCGCCTATTTTAGTATCGTCCGCGAATTTTGACACGTTACTAATCAATCCTACATCTATGTCGTTAATGTAAATTACGAATAACAATGGGCCTAACACTGAACCCTGTGGGACACCACTACCTACCTCTAACCACCCCGATTCACTACCATTAACTACGACCCTCTGCCTCCTAACACGAAGCCATTCTTCTAACCAGTTAGCTACCTGACCGCGGATACCATGCGCTTTAACCTTCGCAATTAGTCTCCTATGCGGAACTGTATCGAACGCCTTTTTAAAATCTAAATAAATAACGTCAGCTGCCCTATGCCTATCGTATTCGCGCACTATTTCGTTATAAAATTCTAACAAATTTGTTAAACAAGACCTATGGCGTCGAAACCCGTGCTGACTACTATTAATCAAACCCCTACTTTCTAAGTGATCGATAATACGATCCCTAACTACGGATTCCAAAAGTTTACCGACAATTGACGTTAAGCTAATGGGCCTATAATTGCTAGCTACCGCGCGGTCGCCTTTTTTAAAAATAGGCGTGACGTTAGCTAATTTGAAGTCTTCAGGAATAATCCCCGTTTCGAGTGACTGATTAAAAATCTTCGCTAAGGGGCCTACGATAACGTCTTTCAAATCTTTCAAATGTCTAGGATAAAAAGCGTCAGGGCCTGGAGCCTTGCTAACTTTTAGCCTATCGATATAATGCGCAATCTCAGCCTCGTAAACAGTTATTTCATCTAAAATAGTCTCGCTACTAAATGGAACGATATCGTCAATGTCGGGGACATTATTTACGTCCTCTAGGGTAAAAACTGTCGCAAAAAAGTTATTGAAAATACCCGCCATCGCCTGAGCGTCAGAAGCCAAAGCGCCATTTACATCCAATAGATGATAAAATGTTTACATTATATTGCATAGCTTGCACAGACCCCAAAGCATGTGCTTCAGACAAACATTGTAACATAAAAGGTTACTTCAATGTTACAGATTTAACCTATGTATGCAAACAAGGAGAAAATCAAGAGAGATGGTTTAGAAATCTGAAAACCCACCTGAAGAGACATTTAATTAAACTTCAGCATCATCAAAGAGCTGCTGTTTATGAAGTGATGAAAACATCTTCTCGGAACACTACTAAACGCATAGAAGACTTATGTGGCAACATCTTATACTACATAATGAAAACAAACACTGCATGGGCTCTATATCCAGTACTTCTAGCTGTATTACATAGGTCAGGTTGTGAGGTTGGAAATTTGAATCATAGCACACACGCGTGCGAGACAATTTGTGAGCTATTAGATAATCAACTTAAAGAACAAACTGTAAAGTGGTTCTTAGAACAAACTTCAGTCACAATAACAGCTGACATTGGAACAATTTTGGGATTAAGCATGCTAGTTGTATTAGTTATGAGTGAAGAAGATAAGACTGTAAAACTTGCTGGGATAAGTTTAGTATGCAGCAAATCAGGAGTTTATTTGGCCAATGAAATTTTTGATGTGTTGAAGTCTCCTAATCACTTGAAACTATCTGAAGAAGCAATTAAATCCAAGGTATCTGGAATGGTTGGAGATGGGGCTTTTTGTAAGGACAACAAGCCATTTAAAAACGAAATGAAAAAGTTATTTGGAGAAAATTTCAAATTTTGATGGGACTTAATGCATCTTGTGAACAGAGCCCACGTTGATGCATTGAAGAAAATTTGTAAACTAAGTGAGCTTTTAGACTTTATTCAGAATCACACTTCAAATCTGAGATCAGGCCTTGACTATACCAATATGGTTCTTGACAATATCATTGGTTTTAAGAGACCAAAACTCAAATCTGATACTCGCATGGTTAATTACGAATTTGATCAATTTGACAGATTTGTGGAAAATTGTGTTTTTTTTGATCATCCACAAGAGAAAGAAATTAGTGCCAAGTTCTATGTATTGATTTCCTATGTAACAAAGATTATGTTGCAAGTAGCTCAAAAAACCACAGTTAGTGCAGAATTTGTAGAAAATATATTTTATAAAGAAGGAGGGAAAACTGTTATGTTAAGAGTGATGGAAACAATTTCCAAATTAGCTAATGGAGGAAATGCAAATGATGTAGTTTCTGAATTTAAGCACGATACCACAGGGCAGCAAAAGGAACTAACAGCTGAGGATTACATCCTAAATGAAGTTTACAAATACATCAAGAAACGTTCTGATTACTACCAGGTTGCTGAAGTTGCTAGACCATCCAGAACCAGATCTGAAAGTAGTTTTACAAAAGACTCAGTGATAAATTGGCTGACAGAATATATAGAACAGCTGTGGAAAGGAATCACAGAGAGATTAAAGCATTTTGATAAAGATGGATCAACTGCCTGGAGTGAAGCACCAGCTGAAGGGACATTCTCCATTCTTGGTTACATTGTTGAACACAAAGGATCCATTAAGCCATCTCATTTGACTAAGCTGTGCAGAATTGTGAAGGAGGGTCCAGCTCCAGGCACTAGATCTGCTGTAATGATCACACAGAAAGCCATTGATCAGTGGCCAAGCATACATGGCGGTAAATTCACAACAAATGCCTACATGCAAGGTCTAACATCGTCCACTGTTGCTGCTGCAATGAATAAATAAACTTAAGGTGAGTTATAAACTGTACATTATTGTATTATTATGTTTAGCTAAAACAATTTGTAATTGGTATGTCATCATTTCAAGAGTTTACTATCATTAACCTATCTAGTGGTGTAAGGGGAAAAAAAGTAAATTCAGAGCTGTGCTCCAGTAAATTTTTTCAAATCTGGAGTCATGATGTAGGTAGCGGTGTCCCACAGGGTTCAGTGTTAGGCCCATTGCTATTCGTAATTTACATTAACAACATAGATGTAGGATTGACTAGTAACATGTCAAAATTTGCGGATGATACTAAAATAGGCAGTAAGGTTGTTAATGAGGATGATAGAAATAGGCTCCAAGACGATGTAAATAGGATTATGGAGTGGATGGATAAGTGGCAGATGCAATTTAACGTAGACAAATGTAAAGTTTTGCATATAGGTTCTCGTAACAATAATTACACATACACAATGGATGAGAGAGAGTTAGCGAGTGTTGATGAGGAAGTAGATTTAGGCATACATGTATCTAAGGATTTAAAGGTTAGGAACCAGTGCCTGGAGTCTTGCGCAAAAGCTAATAGGATGTTAGGCTTCATAGCGTGTAATTTCAAATTTAAATCGATGGATATTATATTGCCCCTTTACAAGTCCCTAGTCAGGCCTCATTTAGAATATGCCATTCAATTTTGGTGCCTGTATTTGCATGAGGATATTGATAGGTTAGAAAGGGTTCAGCGTCATGCCACAAAACTAATTCCATCATTGCGCAACAACCCCTATGAAGATAGGATTAAAGAATTAGACTTGCATTCACTTGAAACTAGAAGATTAAGGGGGAGCTTACTGAAGTTTTCAAAATCATTAAAAACATTGATAATGTAAATTTTGACTAACCACTTTCAATAATAGCAATACTCGTAGTAATGGATTTAAGTTGCATGGCAGATGTTTCATTATTAATATCACTAAAAACTTCTGCACGTTTAAAGTAATTAATAAATGGAATAATCTTCCCGCATCAGTTGTTAACTCTACCAGCGTTAATATGTTTTAAGAACCATTTAGATAGGCTTTTTAAAAATATTAACGTTGTTTAAAATAAAAAAACAATTAGCAACAGAAGCTCTGGGGGTGGTGGTTGAGGATGAGTCTGTTGATGATAATGCCAGCGTGTGACATGCCAGCGTGTGATATGCCAGCAAAAAAAAATTAGACTAACAAACGTAGATGTAACTCGTAACGTAAACTAACCCACTTTTTGTTATACTCTACCTACTTTTTTTTAATTTTTTTTTATTCCTCTCCTTGCATGTCTGTAGTTTGCATGGTTTGTCAGCATTCTTATTTTACTTCTTTTCATCTTTTACCCCTTCCTATTCTCTCCAACTATTTTTCTGACTTGTCAGCAGTGGCTGGTGGATGATGATGGTGAGTCTTTTCTCTCTTTTTCTGAATGAATGTTAACCCACAAGTGATAGGTGTTGCTGCTTACTTAACCCCTTATTCTCTTCTCTTAACCCCCTACTCTTTCCTTTCTCTCAGGCTAACCTTAGAGTGGATCTTAAGGTCTTTGTTAGCCTTAGCTTCTGTAGATCTGTAGATAACACCCTCCTCCCAACATAGTTCTTGTCCCTTTTCATTACATGCCCATACCATGCCACCCTTCTCTCTTGAGCCTTCTTTGGTCTGCATGCCATCCTCTCTGGTTTTGGCAATAAATTTTATGGCTGGATGCCCTTTCCTGACACTAACCCTCCTCTTTTATCTGGGCTTGGGACCAGTGGGGAATGGGCTGGCTTTCCCACCCCCAGGCAGAGTTAGGTTCAGTAAGACCATTATTATCCTTTGAAATCTTTTTGTTTAAATCCTCATCATTTGAAATCCACTCTCTAAGTTCAAAGTTACCTTGTTGCATAATGTTTTGAGAGCTTTCAGAGACCTCACATAATTCAGATTTTGTTGTTGTTGAGCCTATTAGATTGTCTCCATGAAAATGTTCTTTAAGGAAGTTTAGTGTTAAAGAGTTATTAAACTGGTTCAAATGATGTCTAATTGTCAATGCTAGTAGGCTAGGTGAGCAATTGGCTCCAAACACCACATCGTCATTTTTTTGTATAGGTTATGAACCCTTTATTCAAATCAAATGGATCCCTGAACCATAAGAACCTAAGTTGATCCTTGTCATATTCATTTTCAAGATTTATTCTCAAAAATGCCTTTGAAATGTCACTTTGTAAGGCATATGTATCTAACTTGAACCTGAGTAAGATCTTCACAAGGTCAGAAATGTGATTAGGACCCTCAACCAGGCAATCATTCAAACTGTGTTTATCACTGTCTTTGATGCGGTGTCCGGATAACTCGGTACTGGAAAACTCGGTACCGGACAACTTGGTACCGGAAAACTCGGTACTAGGTCAACTCGGTACTAGGACAACTCGGTACTACTACTTTTGTAGCGCAGATTATTCTGTGTTCTGCCCAGATATATAAATGGGTTAGTTTAAATATTGTGACACTGAAGTTTGTAAAAACTATTTGATAAATAGTTATGATAAAATAGTTAATAATTGATTGGTTTATTTGTTTTTGTTCAGTTATTATTGTTAGTTTAAATATTATGACACTGAAGTTTGTATAAACCATTTGATAAATAGTTAATAGTTGATTGGTTAAAAGGAACTACTTTTGTTGCGTGGATTATTCTTTGGTCCACCCAGATATATTAATGGAGGCAACATTGTTGTCTTTTTTGCGTTCGCGCATTCACTTTCGTTGTGTAGACAGATTGGAAGCGATCAGTTTATTTGTTTTGTATAGTTATTATCGTTAGTTTAATTTCACGCCTGGAGTTTAAATTTAAGTTCATATCCCTCATTCATAATGTCGAGCAAAATTATTTTATCACAAAGAGGTGAGAAGAAGTTGGTGGATGATCTTAATTATATATACGACAAACATAAGCAAAATTTGGATGGTTCAAAACAATACTGGAGGTGTGAGATTCGTTCTTGCAATGCCCGTGTGCATACAACTGGTGAAGAATGTGAAATACTTAAGAAAGTTGGAGACCATACCCATAGCTCAACTGCTGGAATAGTGACATCTAAGGCTGTTGTGACAACCATTAAAAAAAAGTCAGCTTCGACCCGAGATACTCCTCGAACACTCATCGGAACTGACGTAACTAATTTGAATGAATGTGCAGTAGCAGAGCTTCCTCCACTTACAAACATTGCACGTAACATCAGACGTTGGAGACAAAATGAAACAAATTACCCTCGCATCCCTCAAACGAATGTCGAGTTCGCTATCCCTCCTGAATATTCCCACCTAGAATGTGGTGCGAAATTTCTTCGGTTTGACAGTGGATGTGCTGATCAGAAACGAATTTTAATATTTGGAACCGACCAAGCTCTTGAGGACATGAAAACTTTCAAGAATTGGGCAGCGGATGGCACATTCAAGAGTTGTCCAAGTATATTTCATCAACTGTACGTGTTGCATATTCAGAGCGGTAATTTCAGTGTACCCCGAATGTTTGCGTTACTTTCAGATTAAAGCGAAAACACATACAGCATGCTTTTTGGCAAAGTGAAGGAACTACTGCAAAACGAAGAACCGGAAACTATCATAATGGATTTTGAAAAAGCTGCTCAAAATAGTGTTTTGCATATATTTCCTAATACAAACTTATCAGGCTGTTTGTTCCATCTTGGACAAAATGTTTATAGACGGGTCATACAAGAAGGATTTAAAGTTAGATACCACGAAGACGACGAATTCAGTTTGAAAATTCGGTGCTTTCTTGCCCTTGCTTTTCTGCCCGTTATTGACGTTATCGCAGGATTTGAAGAACTTGTTGATGACGATGACATACCCCAGGAACTGGTGTCTTATTTTGAAAACAACTACATTGGAGCAGAAAGAGGTCGTGGTCAACGAAGAAGACGATTCGAGCCCCCTTTTCCTATTCCCCTATGGAATGTTTTAGAAAGAACCAAAGCATCCATGGCTTGGCTCGTACAACGAATAACTTAGAAGCATTTCATTCTGCATTAAACAAAGACGGCTACAATCACCCCAACATTTGGAACCTTGTTAATACCCTGAAACGAGAGGAAGTGATTGCTAGAACGAAAATGATTCACTTGATGTGGGGTGATGGGTCAGACCAGAAAAAAAAGTACAAAGATTGCCATCGTCGGGTGTTAAATACAATAGAAAAATATGATCCTAATAGAAAGCTCCATTTTATTAGAAGTATTGCTCATAATTTAAAATTATAATCATCAATATTTATATTTTCATTGATTTTATGTGCTTGGAATTTGTTTTAATATTTTAACTTTTATCTGAAAATAAATTTGTAACTTGTATTACTTGTATTTATTTCTACTTTTGGTCTACTGGTATGACCGACATATCAATATGCATACCGAGTTGTCCTAGTACCGAGTTGTCCTAGTACTGAGTTGTCCTAGTACTGAGTTGTCCTAGTACTGAGTTGTCCTAGTACTGAGTTGTCCTAGTACCGAGTTGTCCTAGTACCGAGTTGTCCTAGTACCGAGTTGTCCTAGTACCGAGTTGTCCTAGTACCGAGTTGTCCTAGTACCGAGTTGTCCTAGTACCGAGTTGTCCTAGTACCGAGTTGTCCTAGTACCGAGTTGTCCTAGTACCGAGTTGTCCTAGTACCGAGTTGTCCTAGTACCGAGTTGTCCTAGTACCGAGTTGTCCTAGTACCGAGTTGTCCTAGTACCGAGTTGTCCTAGTACCGAGTTGTCCTAGTACCCTTTGATGCTACAGTTATATAGCCTACTACTCAGAGTTTTGTTGTTGGGGCATCTTGTCAATAAAGTCCCCTGTGGGTTAAATAATGACAACCATTTTTGGTACTTTCCTGTTATCCCAGACCCCAGGATATCCTTGCTTTTATGGTCCTAAGTTCTAACTAATAATGTGACAGTCCTAAATTATGTAGAACCAAATTTTATATATATAGGTACCATATTTTTTGGTGTATAAGACACTTTTTTTCCAAAAAAAAGGGGGTCTCAAAATCACCTTGTGTCCTATACACCAAAGTCATCATAATATTATCTTTATATGGGCTAGAAGAACTGATGGATTTTTACAAAAATTCATCTCTTAATCCCTCCTGACTGTGTATTGGTTTGGCCAATTTTACACTAAGTTTCTACTCTTCCCAACCCACTGATAACAAGAAAAACAGTACATATTGCATAATGATTTATTTTTGTTTCATAACATATAGTATAGTCTCCCGTATACTTAATACTATTTTCTTATAATGAGTATGGGTGAAAGAAAACGTATCACCATACTTTTGATGGAGGACTTTAACAAAAGTCAGCCTCACTGGTAGAATATTAAGGACATTTTCTGACAACTAGGCAGTTGGTCATAATTTTTTTCCTGAAAATAGGGGTGTCTCTTATACACTGAAAAATACGGTATATATTGATGATTGGTTAGGTTAAGTTGTAATATTTTCATTAGTTTTAACAAAAATATCACGACTAAACCTAACCAATTGTTATAATGTTTCAGACCAACAAAGACCCTAGGATCCACTCATGGCTGGTCTACCTAACTGTGTTCGTAATCGTGTATTGTGTATGTCCTCCGTGGTGGTGGAGGGGACCTACAATTTTACGTGGGTTCTGAACCACAAGAACATAAGAAATTTATGTAAAAACTGCCGGTAAATTGGCAACGACCAATTTTTACGAAACTAAATAATTATCAATTTAAAACCAATTAATTATCGATTTAAAACTAAAGATAGAATCTCTGGATCCAGAGGATCTAGTCATAATACACTACTATCCACAAATAACGGGTGCAGCAAAAATAACGCCCTTTTTAGTTTATTCTCTTTTATTGAAGGAAATAAATCATTTACAGCATTTTAAGAGAAATAATAAGGTTTTTAAGAAAAATACAGCATTTTAAGAAAAATAATAAGTACTTTCTCAGTAAAAACTAAAAAATAACAAAATGATACAATATAAAACTAAAAAATTATACTGTATAAAACTATAAAGATACAATTATTAAAAGGGCGTTACTTTTGCCGCACCCGGTATGTTACACTCTATATCTATTTATAACGGACATGCAAATATATCAGATCCAAAGAATCCAGTCAATTTCATTACGGTATCCATCAAGTCACGGTCCATATCGATTGCGGACCAAGTCAAAATTTACAATCATATACATTACAATATATACACTTAGGAGAAAAAGTGTAGGTGTGGCTGTAAAGACTGTACAGTAATGTAGAAATGTGTGTGCACCCATTTTGGGTCTCCCATTTAAAGGTTTGTGGGGCAAGTGAAGATCATGAGTTTTTCAATACCTCACAGTACTATGGGGGGGCACCGCTCGGCAGAGGAATCTCTTTAAATGGGGTGTGTAAGGACAGAGTATCCCCTAACCCAAGACGCTGCCTCCCTATATCCCACAACACTTGTGTTGAGCTGTGGGATCTATCCCCACAAAGCCTTAATTTTACTACCTTAAACTATACCCTATACGTCCAATCGATTCTTAAACATGTTTATAGACGTGCTACTAATTACTTCTACCGGCAAACTATTCCAGCTATTTACTATTCTATGCGTAAAAAAGTTTTTCGCAACTGCTGTCTTGAACCTTCTACTTGTCAACTTACACCCGTTATTTCTAGTCCTATTATATTGAGATATTTCGAAAAAGCTATCTCTATCTACGTTATCAAACCCATTCATAATTTTGAAAACCTGGATTAGATCACCCCTTAACCTCCTAGTCTCGAGTTTAGTCAATTTTAACCCTTTAAGCCTATCCTCGTACGACTTTGACCTAAGAGATGGAATCATCTTAGTTGCTCGTCTTTGAACTCTTTCGATTTTGTCTATATCTTTGCGCATATGCGGATTCCAAAATTGGACCGCGTACTCCAAATGGGGTCTAACTAATGATTTATAAAGAGGAACTATAATATTGCGGGATTTGTACTCAAAATTTTGAGCTATAAAACCTAACACTTTGTTCGCCTGATTGACCGCCGCTGTACTTTGTTTCGCTACTTTTAAATCACCAGTGACTATAACTCCTAAATCTTTTTCCTGCTCTACGCTTGTTAAATCTTTCCCTGACATACTATATGCAAAATTACCATTACGTGAACCTATATGCATAATTTTGCACTTATCCACGTTAAATCTCATTTGCCATGTGACTGACCAATCAACGATTTTATTCAGATCTTCCTGAATTTTACCTCTATCTTCGTCATTAATCGCCCTACCACCCAGCTTCGTGTCATCCGCAAACTTTGAAACTGTACTGACTAGGCCGACATCTAAATCGTTAATATATATAAGAAAAAGCAAGGGGCCCAATACAGAACCCTGAGGAATGCCACTCGCTACATTAGCCCAACACGACTCCGCTCCATCAATGACCACCCTCTGTTTCCTGCCTCGCAACCATTCTTCTAGCCAATTTATTACTACACCCCTGATTCCATGAGCCTTAGTTTTTTCAATCAGTCTTTTGTGCGGCACGGTGTCAAACGCTTTTTGAAAATCTAAATACACTACATCAACCGCCGATGTCTATTGTAAACGTTAACCACGCTTTGGAAAAATTCTAAAAGATTAGTTAAGCAAGATTTGTTTCACCTAAAACTGTGCTGCGTATTTCTAACCAGATTATGCACTTCTAAGTGTTCGACTATACGATCCCTAATTATTGATTCCAGTAGCTTACCTACAACAGACGTTAAACTGATTGGCCTATAATTTCCCGCCGCACCTTTATCGCCTTTCTTAAAGATAGGTGTTACGTTTGCTAACTTGAAATTATCTGGTACGCACCCCTCAGAAATAGACGCATTAAAAATCTTTGTTAGTGGCACAACAATGCTATCTTTTAATTCTTTTAGTTGTATGGGATATATGGAATCCAGACCCGGTGATTTACGTGTTTTCATTTTATCAATATAGCGCATTAACTTCCCCTTCACTAACGACAATATTATCCAAAATATTACCATTATCAAAAGGTATTATGTCTATGACCGTAGGGATATTCGTTACATCTTCTATAGTAAAAACTGATGTAAAAAATTCATTTAGCAAGGTAGCCATTTCCTTGTTTTCAGAGACTAGATCTCCCTTTCCATTTTTTAATGGACCTAAGTCACTTTTTACTGGATTTCTATTATTGACGTATTGAAAGAATCGCTTGGGGTTTTCTTTACCGTCACGAGCTATGGAGATTTCAAATTCGCGTTTTGACCTTTTTATTACACTTTTAGCTTCACGCCTTAGAGATATGTAGTTGTTTCGTAACAACAGATTATCTTTATCGCACTTGTATAGCCTATAAGCCTTCTCTCTACTCTTTATAATGTCTCCTACTCTAGAAGTAAACCACAAGGGCTTGTTTACTTTCGCATGCTTAATTTTGTACAGTACACATTCCTCATTTATAGTCGTAAATACCGTTACGAACGATTCCCACATTAGTTTTGCGTTGGAGTTCCCCATTACGTTTTCCCAATTGACGTGTGAAAATTTATTTCGAAATTTACTAAAGTCTGCGTGCTGGAAGCTAGGAATTTTAGTCGAGTTAGTTGGTTTCGAGTGACTTACTGAGAGACAAACTCTACCATATTGTGATCGCTATTGCTCAACGGTTCTATTACTTGAAGATCAGTAATTAGCCTATCATCCGTAGTTATTACTAAATCTAAAATACTGTCCAACCTCGTAGGTTCCCCAACCTTTTGAATAAGAAAGCTATCCTCGAGAAAATTAACTAAACGATTACCTTCCGCGTCTCCCTTCATTGTATCGTAATTCACGTTGGCGCAATTAAAGTCACCCATAACTAAAGCCTGCTCACTACCGATTATTCTCTTTAGTTCACGATATAACGCTTCGTCCGTAGCAGCTGTTTGATTTGGGGGCCTATATATAACCGCAACAAGAAGTTTGAAATCGTTGAATTTAAGTTCTGCTATAGTCGAATCTATCGGTTCTGGAATTGAGTGCTTTACTTCTATAACATTCGCAATATTATCTTTGATATACAACATAACACCGCCTCCTCGCCTACCTATTCTGTTTTTAACAAAAAGTCTATAACCTTTAATTTGATACTCCCCTACAAAGTCACGTGTGTCAGTGCTAAGCCACGATTCATTTATCGCAATTAAATCAGTCTTTACAAGCAATTAAAGAAAAAAATTCGTTTATTTTATTTCGTAGGCTACGAGCATTTAAGGATAGAACCTTCAAATTGTTTGTAATTGCGACACCTTCGCGAGGGTGGGGGAAATTTATGGAATTTACGCTGGGACCATTCGGCTTATGGCAGCCTGAAAAGAAGAGAGAGTATTATGAAATAGTCTTCCTAAACGCGCAGCTCCAATTTCATTAAGATGAAGTCCATCTTCGAGGAACAAGTCCCTCCTGCCGTAGAAACTGTTCCAAAAATTTGTAAAATGCACTCTTTCCTGTTGGCAAAGAGACTTTAGGTTATTGTTAATATAGGTCGCCTTGCTGTAGAAATCGCTTCGTTGGATAATTTGAGGAAGTATATCTGTTAAAACAATCTTGTGATTGTGATTGGCAAGTGTTAAAAAAAGTCTGGGGTCCAGGATAACAGGAAAGTACCCCATTTTTTTTAAAAGGGTTAGTTCTTACTTCTTCAGTGAAGCCTTTCTGTAGCTGTTCTTTGAAGACATCACTGTACATTTGAATTCTTTTAGCTGTGATATCAAAGATTTAAAAATTAAATTTGATTTTATACTGAGCTGCACACCCATCAGAAAAATAATGAGTTTTTGTTAGATATTGGTGTTTTGTACAAAGAGTAGGTATCAGCTCTTTGAGGAAAGAATACACAGTGACAGTATTGTTTTAGGGAATCTGAAATAAAGCAATAACTCTCATGGTGAAGATTTCTAGACTGTTTGCAATAGAAAACAAATGGGTGTACTGTGCACTGTGAATTTTCCCGGTGGAAACCTTGCGCAGCATCCTCAAGAATAAATGAATAATTCTCTGCAAAATCCCCCCACCAAACAACATTCATCTAATGGTAAACTATCCTTAAGATTTTTGAAATACTCTGCTTGACATTTACTGATGAAATGATGCCTTGTAAGACCAGTAATCCTATTACTCAATGAATCTATAAAATCAATGATGTTTTCAACTGTTTCTGTGATAGTGCAATGGTCTACTGTGACCCATTGTTTATAGTGAATCTCTGAGTAAGGCCAATTCTCTATTACATCTAATCCTTCTAGGAAAGCCTTCACACACTGCTGCTGTGGGCAGTCTTGACATGTATGCCTCATTAGCCCTGTTCAAAAATCAACTTTTTCTTATTTTCATAGGTTTCTGTACTTTTTCCCATGCTTTTTGACCTGAAAAGGCCGAAAATCACAACCATTTTGACCTAGGTTGTTGGGAAGCATTGCCGCATGGAGCTTTAAGTTTTCTGCCTTGAAATCGGCCAAAAGCACCAGTTCCGGGGTCCCTTGAATCATGTTTTGCACTATAACTTTTTATCTAAACAAGATAGAGCAACAAAATAGGCACCAAATTAAAGTGTTTTTAATCCTCTTTCTAACTTATACAATTATGATAGTCTTGGAACAAGAAATGGCACATTGGTACATACAAAGATTTCAGAAATATCACAAAATTTGTTTTCTCACACTCAAGGCAGACAAGGCGCCTTATTCATGACACAAATTTGAGATTAACATTTTGTCACAAGTCTAATCGATCAAGAAGTGAAAGCATTATATGATGATTAATTTCATAATGACATTTACACAGTCAGTTGTTGAGAGTTTGTTTCTTGAAGCTGTCAAAGCGGCGTCTGTTGAACTCCACAGCTTGAAGGAGATAGTCCCTTTGCTTGGCATCTGTTGTTATGACATTTGCAAAGTCGCTCATCTTGACACCATGTTCAGCAATGTCATTCACCGCTTTCAGATTCTTAACATAGTCCAACGCTTTTCTGTAGTCCTCATTCTGTGGCCAAGACGTGACAGGTTCCAGAAGCCACTCGGATCCAATGTTCAGTGTGTCCAGCAGGAAATGTGATTCTGGGCCAATGAGATCAACCAGGGTGGTCTTAGATGTGACTCTCTGGAATAGAGGCTTTCCTGTTCTGAAGCTGTCTGGCTTCTCAGTGGCATGTAACTGGGCAGCAATGTCGTGCTTCAATGTGTCACTCAATCTACTGCTGAACAGGGCAAATGGCACGACTTCCTGCATCAGGTACCATTTGTGGTTTTCTATCTTATTAAGTACTGCATCAGCAAGCTCTGGGTCAGTTTTCTTGTACTTCAACATGTCCTGGATTAGACTTAGATCATTCATGGGAGCATCTGCAGCAGACATTGACATCATCCATACAGGAGTGTAGAACAGCGCAAGGAAGGTGTTGAGTCTTTCCAGCTTTGATACAGTGTCTTCGTCGTACTCAAGTTGATCTGCAAACATCAGCATTTTCATGGAGTACAGGTTTCTGGCCATCCATCTGGCCTGATGAATGGCGCCTGGTCGACTCCAGTGAATACCTCGAGGAGGCGTTCCTCCAAGAACAATGACTGTCAGTTCAGCCATTTCCCTGTAGTCGGCTCTTGGAAGCCTTTCTGCTGTTAGAATGTCTTGGAGTATTTCTTCACTGTTCTTCTTCTTTTCCTTCAGCCATTTGCTGTTGATAGCCAGCATCTTTGGGTTTTCCTTGGACAAGTCCGTCCAAACATCCTTCAGATGCTCAAACCAGGGATTAGGCCCCTTCACCTTCCCAAACAGCTTCTCCCAAACTGCTCCTACTAGGATTTCCAGGATGTGATGTCGACAGGCCAGATAAAACACCTTTTTGTTCAGCATTTTCTCTAGCAGTTTGGCAGCTCCTCTGTGAACTCCACTGTTACTGGATGTAGTGTCAAAAACAAGGGCAGTAACATTATCCGTAAGTTCCCATGTCTCCAGTTAATAAATCATTGAAGCCTCAGCCTGAGCTGTGCCAGAAGAATTGTCGATGACAGGTACTCCCAATAACTTTCCTTCATTGTATGAAGGTGGACCAGACACTAGCACAGCTAAAGTCTCTGAGGTACTTCCAGGTTCACTGCCCAAGACATCTTTGAGCAACTTTCCATCCCAGTGTAAGGCAGCGTACTGTGGGGGGTTTTCACAAAACTTGGACATGTGACTCTGGCTGATATTATACCTGGACAGCATTCTGTTGCGACATGTTGTTGAGGTTGAGATGACAAAGTATCCAGATCAGCCCCTCCAGCTTTCAAGGTGGCAGAAACCATGGCAGTAACTTGATTGTCTGATAAACCAAGACGATCAGCTGTGTTGCAGATGACATCACATTCCATGACCTTCCTTGGAAACGTTGA
Organism: Bathynomus jamesi; assembly: GCA_023014485.1. Taxonomy (NCBI): domain Eukaryota; kingdom Metazoa; phylum Arthropoda; class Malacostraca; order Isopoda; family Cirolanidae; genus Bathynomus; species Bathynomus jamesi. The sequence goes on from JAJOZX010002496.1 coordinate 162,997, forward strand.
AGTCACACTAGTCACAGTGTCTTGATGGTGAGAACATCCAGGACGAGGCTGATGGTAATCCATGTCCTCTGTGTTAGCGTCGTTGTCAGTTGTCACCCCAGGTATTGTCATCCACATGAACAACTGCGTCTTGTTCTGCTGCAGCTGTAAAATAGTACAACATGTTAAGACAGTAATTGTTAAGTACATGCTAAATATCGCAATGGAGTAAAACTTAAAACTTTTTGTGACGTTCAAAGTAATTAGTTTTACCTTGTTCTTGTCTATGCTGCAGTCTTTCATTCCTTGCTGCTTGCTGCAGGGATCTTGTCTCAAAAATCTTGTCATGTCCAGACATATGACCTTTCCTCTCAGTCTTTTGGTCTTCGTAGAACCTGATATCCTCATCTTTCTTCTCTCTGGATAACAGTCTGTTGTTCTGTATTTCCTGGATTGCATCTGGAGCTCCTATATCGAACAGGCTGTCTAATTCCAGCACAAATGCTCCTCTTTTTCCTCCAGGGTTACTTGCTCTTCCTTTGCTTTTCACCAGAGCACGATGTTTCTCATGTAGTTTCATGAAGAGCTTCATTGCGTTGTACTTGGTCATTGTCTTGATCCTAGCCATCTGCCAGAATGGGATGATAGATTCAACTGTTTCATATGCAAGGTCTTGAACCATGGGCCTCCCTGCATTTTCCGGTAAATTCTGAAGATTAAGGAAATACTGGAACGCCTGTCTGTTGGTGGGAAGCTGAGAACCACTGATAAAAGCTGAAGGGTATCCAACCAGGAAAGTTTCAGAGAGAGATCTGGTACATGGCCCAGTTGACACCTGCCTGTGGACAGTACGTGGAGGTTCTGAGATATCAACTGTGCGCCCACGGAGCTCCCTCAGCTCCTTGCTTAATGCCATTATGAAGTTGTAACTTGTAGATGGTTTTCTAGATTCTGATTGAGTTTCTGTTGTTTCCTGAAAAATGATAGATAATTATTATTATTATTATTAATTATTATTTATTTATTATTATTATTATTATTATTATTATTATTTATTAATTTTATGCTCTTTTGTTTGATACCTAATTTGTTGCTCTATCTTGTTTAGATCAAAAGTTAAAGTGCAAAACATAATTCAAGGGACCCCGGAATTGGCGCTTTGGCCGATTTCAAGGCAGAAAATTTAAAGCTCCATGCGGCAATGCTTCCCAACATCCTAGGTCAAGATAGTTGTGATTTTCAGCTTTTTCAGGTCAAAAAGCATGGGAAAATGTACAGAAACCTATGAAAATAAGAAAAAGTTGATTTTTGAACAGGCCTAATGCCTCATGCATGCCTCATTGCTTATATCACACACTGAAAACCCCAAAAGTTTCTTGTAGTCCAGCCCCTTCACTCCCAAAGCCCCTAGCTGCAATTTAGAATTTTGATATGTTACACACACAAACTGAATGCGTACCACTAAGTACTACCAGCGAGGACACACCACAGAGGATGCAGACTTGCAAAACTGCTAAACCCAATTTTGAGATTATTTGAATCTTTGGTGAATTCTTCATAGAGTTCCCCTCAAATTGCAAAGCAATAAATGCTTTTGCATTTTCACTTTTTCTCCATCATTCCTAATGACTTTGCAATCTTTAATTCCTGGACATTGATGACTACATTCATCAGACTCATAGAAATTTTTCATAATCTCCTTTGCAGGGTTGTTTGGTTTAAACTTTAAACCATGGTTTAAATCATTTTTTAAAAAACAAAAAAACAAAACAAAAAAAAGTATATGAAGAAGAAATAAAAGAATACAGGCAACCTTGCATTTATATTTTGTGCATGATGGAGATCTGTACAGTCCAAATTAAGGAATAAATTAGGAGTTCATGCTTAAAGGCCAAAGAATAATATATTTTTCTTTTGTTTATTTTTCTATTCAGTACTATACCATTAAAGGATTTTTATTTTTTTAATATTTGTTTAGCTATATGCACAAAGTCAAGTTAAATGTTTATTTTATTTAGTTTATGGTTAAACTATTGATTTCTTTCTTTTTTCTAATTGTCAGCAATTAAATTATATGAGAAATACTAAAAGTTCTCAATTTCCTCAATTTATATATATATATAAGCCTACAGGCTGTATATTAAAAACCAAAAAAAAAAACATGGTTTTTTTTGGTTTACAATGGTTTTTGGTTTTTTTACCAACCCTGCTCCTTTGTCTCATTTGAAATTATTGTACCCTTACTCATTGATGGTATTTCAGGAAGTAGGTATTCCATGTTGCTTCTTTTCTTTACCATGTGGGTAGAGGTTTCAAAGAATGTTGAAGTTTTCTCTACTGTGAATGGTGACAGTGTCAGAATTTGCAGTTTTAGCTTATAGTTGTTTGTTGTATTGTACAGAGCTGGGCACTTGCATTTTTTTTTTGCGGTACTACCACACTACCAAACCGGTACCGCATAACGCAGTACCGCAAAGGATCGCTGAAAGTACAGGCTGTACTTTCAGCGATCCTTTGCGGTACTGCGTTATGCGGTACCGGTTTGGTAGTGCGGTAGTACCGCAGTACCGCAAAAAAAAAAACGCAAGTGCCCAGCTTTGGTATTGTATTTATCCTTGAGCTCCCTCATGAGACCTTCATACCTGAAAAAGCACACCAAAGAATTAAGAAAATATATGATTGTATTATATATACACAGTTGAAATGGAACCCATTAATAAAATTGGATGTCTGTATACCTATGGTACCTAGGTAGCTATATATTCTGAGATACATATTGAATTAATATATTATAAGTAGGGATGCAACAGGTAGCGCTTTTACCGGGTAATCAGGTATGGGTACCTAAAGTATACTACCCGATCAGGTATGGGTACCCGATCGGGTATTAAAGATGTTCCAAAATTTGTTGGTTTAGTACCGCGCAACTTATTAACTGTGTGCAGTTCAAGCACTTGGCTTTACTATTATCTAATTTATCAATGACAAAATAGTCCCAAACCATACTACGATTTGCCATTTTGAATGTTTTGTTAAAAAATATACAAAAAATATATCAAGAAAACCTGCGAAACAATAAAATTAAAATTAAATTAGAATTTGGTTTTTACTAGCCATACCCAATTTTTTAGCAATTACCCAATCAGGTCGGGTATTATCGAGTAGTACATTACCTGATCAGGTTGGGTACCTGTGACATCCCTGATTATAAGTACTGGTACTGCTGTTTTAAATTTTTAGATGATATTTGAACAATATAAAGGAATGTTTTCAGTGAGAATAAGTGACACTAAATACTGATCTAAAGAAATACAGTAGGTACCGTACAGTACTCACTTCTGTAGAGCATGATGTTCCTCTTCACAATGTTGCTGTTTCTTTGATGTGCCAGCATCTGGTAGTTCAATACCATATGCAGACTCTAAACTTCTCTTGATTTTGTCTGTTGTCTTGTTCAGTTTTGAGGTTCCTGTTCTTTGTTTTTGATGAGATGTCAATCCAGCTAAACAAAAACACAGGTTACTATGGACATTACCTATAGACAATTACAAACTATACATATACTGGTATTATATAATGTTGAATTGTTTTTAAAGATATATATATAATATATATATTATATATATATATATATATACACACACACACACACACACACACACACACACACACACACACAATAAGATGGGGTAACTGGGCCCTACTAAGTTTAAGATAAATTTCATTATATAATGGTATGAATTTTTTCCATAAATTGTAGGTATCTACCTATGTATAGGTACCTAAAATGTATGGAAAAAATAATAAAGTAATTTACCTTAAACTTAGTACGGCTCAGTTACCCTATCTTATGGTATATACTATATATATAAGGCAGCTACATGTATATGCATCTAATATGCTCTATAATATAATAACCTATAGAGGTCTACCTACTATTTATAAGTATCTACCTATATCTTATCTGCTTAAGGTTGCACTTTCATGTTTTTATTGGACTTTCATCCAAGTAGGGGAGTATAGTGTCTTGAAGTACATCCTTATACATTATAAGAGATATATCATCATTAGGGCATTCCAAAAACACGAAGTTCGAAATCTAGCAACGCACATATGCTAAACTGGATCCATTTGTACTACAAAGAAACCACACAAAAAATGGTCTTGATAGTCTCATTCCTTCCACTCCCCCAAGCCCCTTGTAGGTTTGGGTCAACTTGTAGAGCGTTGAAACAGCTCGTGTATTGACACGAGCACACAATCGACACGAGCACACGACTAGCACTACTCGTCCCCAAACACACACACAACCACTTTCCGTTCATCAACCCATCCCCACTAGGTGGGCATCTGCTGCCTGCCTACAAACTGTGTTATCAGTCTGACGTGTCGTACCACTACTAATGGGTCTTATTTGTTTCACAGATGGCAACAACACGCAAGCAAGTGAGTTTGTGGCTTCTCAGGCACTCAGGGAGGAGGATTTCTCTTCCATGAGACAGCTTCCCACCATGGGTGAAGTTGGAAAGTGTCTGTTTTTCATCCAACGAATCACGAAGCAAAGCCTTCCAAGAGCATGTAGTGATGTGGACAAAAGCATCGTTGAAGACATCCCACAAGCCATACATTGTTGCCAAGCTCAAAAAGCTTCACGAGAGGTACGTGAAGTTGTCTAATCACAAGGATCGATGAATGGAAACACAGCGAGCTCATGAACAACAGTTCTTGTTGGACATGGAGACTTTGTTTGATGTTGCTCACTTTGAAGCTGGATCTTCAAAGACAAATAAAGAGGACTGCGACTTCCTTAAAGACCAACGGACAATGAGAAAGATGGTCATTGGCCCAGAAGATGTTGCATTTGCCAAAGCATCCAAGGCCAAGGCAATGAAGCAGGAGAATGAGGAGTGAAGATGACACAAGTCTAAGGAGGAAATGAAATGAATACGGGAGCCGGAGCACGCAGAGGCAGATGCAGAATTGACTGGCAGCTCATCCAGCTCCACCGAGTCTTCGGGAGAGGAATTCACTCAGGTCAGCCACTGCCTCCACCAATGTGGCTCTCAGCCAAAAGCCATGATGATGGACCCTCGCTGGGTTATTGATGACCCCCAGTTCGTCGCGGCCCTTGACACGACAAATACAAGCATGCAAAAAGCCATACACATCGTCGCTCCTGCCCTGTTAGCAGCTGGGGTGAATGTGCGAGAATTGACGCTCTCAGCGACCTCCATTCATGGTGCCAGAACCAAAACATGACACACAATTGCCGAGGACATTAAGACCAACTTTGACCCCCAGAAGCTGTGCATTCTCCACTTCGATGGGAAGATCCTTCCCGACGAACGAGGTGGTAAGTCGGATCGCTTACCCATCGTTGTATCAGGAGAAGGCTTCAAAAAGCTGCTGGCCATTCCAAAAATTGCATCAGGAACCAGAAGAGCAATGGGAGATGCCATACTCACTGTGCTGGACAATTGGCCGAAGGTGAAACCATTCATTGCAGGAATATGTTGTGACACAACGGCGGCAAATACAGGTCTCCACACAGGAGCATGTGTCACAATTGAAGAAGGCTTGCAGTGTCCACTCGTCTTCTTCGCTTGCCACCACCACACTCACGAGTTGGTGGTCACTGCAGTCTTTGACAAGTTCTTTTCTTCCTCTGGCCCGAACATTCCTTTGTTTGCTCGCTTCAGGGATTACTGGAGCTTCATTGACCAGGGCAGCTACCATCCCTTTGAAGATGACCCGCAAGACCCTGACCCCTTGCAGACTTTTGTCTCTGATAACTGGAACAGTGTTGAATTTATCAGTGCCAGACTTAGTCAGAAGCAGGACCGGGATGATTGCCAAGAATACATGGAGCTGGCGCTTCTCTTCTTGGGGGCAACCGTCCCTCCAAGGAAGCAGAAGAAGTCTCTCTTCCGCTATCCTGGAGCATTCCACTGAGCTAGGTGGATGGCAAAAGGAATTTATTCCCTCAAGATCTTCTTGTTTTGGAGGCAGTTTTCCCTAATGCCGTCGGAAGAGAAGGTGCTGCGATGCATCAACGTATTCTCCACTATGATTTACCTTCGAGCGTGGTTTGAGGCACCCAGTGGTGTCGATGCGCCTCGAAACGACATCGAGCTCCTCCGACAGCTTGAAGGATATAAGACCAAAGACGAGGCAGTTGCAACCATTGCGATAGCCAAGGCTCAGAACCACCTCTGGTACCTCAGTGAAGACCTTGTTGGTCTCGCCTTTTTCTCGGATAAGGTAGACAATTTGGAAAAGAAGCATATGCTTAAAAATCTCGATGAGGCCCCTGCGCACAAGAAGGGGCTAAGAAAATTTGAGTCAAAGTGCATGAAATCGCCGTATCTGCTGACTCTCCCAGACTTCGTGACTAAACGGTCTGCTAACTTCTTCAAATGCATGGGACTCAAAGTTCCCCACTACCTGGAGGACCTGGTGGTGATGAAGGAGAGAGTTGAGTTAGGGCCATTTGGGTCATCAATGACTGCGCTGAGCGAGCGGTGAAGCTCGCAACTGACTTCAACAGCCTTAGGCACACTTACAGAAATTACAAGAAAGCTGATTGGGAACAGTTCAAAATACAGACTGAGGAACAATTCACCACATTAAACAGCACACCCATCATAAACATCGATACAACACTCAAGACATTTAATCAGATTACCAATAATGCAAACAAATACATACCCAAGGGCAACATTAGGAAATACAACCCAAATTACACTAGAGGAATAGCCCACCTCATAAGGCAACGTAACAACCTCAAATATAACACACAAACACCACACACACAAGCCATAAAACAGCAGGTACAACAGCTCAACACAGAAATAAACAACAAACTCAAAGAAAAACAAACAGAAACATTCAGGGAATTCATAACAACAATAAACCACCACAGATACATACAGGCTATACAAGACTATAAACAGCATTACCCACTCTAACAGCAGCATTCACACCTCACACGCAGCTATCTGTCGCAGCCAAAATAATATCCCAACATACACACAACAAGCTAATATTCTAGTTAATCACTACGCAAAGATAAGTCACTTAAACAGAGACAACAACCAGAAAAACACAGACAGACAAACAGCCAGACACAAAAAAACCTACAGACTCTACACGACCATTACACCCTTCAATACAGACCAGACCACCAAGATCATCAAAAACATTAAGAATTTGAAGGCTACTGGACCAGACAACATATCTAACATACACCTTAAACATTTGGGCCCACAAGGAATACTAGCTCTCACAAATATCAGCACATACTCATACCAACACTGTATTATGCCTGACATATGGAAACAAGGTAAAATTATTACACTACTCAAACCAAACAAAAATCCAACAGAACCAGCTTCCTATAGGCCCATTACTTTACTATGCACACCTTCCAAAGTAACAGAAAGACTAATCTTACAAATCACCAACCCACACATACCACTATCGCCTACTCAACATGGATTCAGACCTCACCACTCAACCATGACATTACTCACTAACCTCATGCAGCACATCATGGATGGCATCAACTCCAGAAGACCAGCTCAACATACACTATTAGCAACAATAGACATTAGTAAAGCATTTGATGCTATCCCACGCTTCCCTCTCATAAACAAAATACTCAACACAAACATGCACAATAACACCAAAAGGTGGCTGAGCAACTCTCTCTCAGGAAGATACATGTCACATTTAATGGCAAGTCATCCAAAAACAAGCTTTTTCCGAACGGGGTCCCTCAAGGCTCTGTTCTCTCACCAACACTCTTCAACTTATACATGCATGACATTCCAACACCCATAGATAACAAGCTTACCTTATCATCATATGCAGATGATATCACTCGAACATCCACCCACAACAACATTGACACCGCTACAAATAACCTACAAACATACATAAACAGTATACAGGACTGGCTCACACACACACAATAGACTCAAAGTAGCGCCCACAAAATCAACCATCACCTTGCTTACAAGCAACACAAAAGAACACCAGGTAATTCCACAGCTTACACTAAACAACAACAACATTCCACACACTCACAGAACCAAAATACTTGGTGTCACATACAAGTTACAACACATCATTATCTTTTGCAAACCACATTCAGGACATTAAAACCAAATGTACGTCAAGACTTAACACGCTTAGGGTACTAACAGGCACAAACTTTGGACACCAGCAGGAAACAACATCACTCATATACAAACAATATATTCACTCAGTTATGGACTATGCTAGCCCATGCTGGGCACCCATTATCTCAAACACACACATAAATACCTTACAAACAATACAAAACAATGCACTTCGTATCATTACAGGATGCACTCAAACAACACCAATAGAACACCAGCACACAGAAACAAAAATACTAAAAGTTAGGGAACATTTAGACATGAGGGGAACACAATTCATGGCAGCAGCGACAACTAACCCACAACACCCTTGCCACTACATGTACAATCATGCACCAACACCTCGCACCATTAAGGTAACACCAGAGAGACATTATAACCAAATACTCCATTCTATACCATGCCCCACAGACATCACACAGTACAGAAAACACACACACACACACACACCTAACCCACAAAGCACTGACATGACTCGGTCCGAATGTGGTCCTAGGTGCGAAGCCGCTACCCATTAACAGGTCAGAGATCAGCCTGAGCAGATCGGATCGAGTTAACTTAGCACGATTCTGATGTGGACATCACCCCAACTTATGGACATATAAAAACAGACTAGACAACTCCATAGACGACACCTGCCACCTGTGCCAAGACACACCACAAACAATTGAACACATTATGATGGACTGTACCGCTCTAGCACAACAACGAACACAACACAACACAACATCACTAGTGCGCTGAACCTCAGGTCCACTCCGGAGAGGGTGATCGGTTACCTGCGTGCCGCCGGCTTGCTCGCTCAGGGTGAGCTGATCGGCTAAACAACAACAACAACAACAACAGCTCAATCACCCAGCGCGAAGACGAGAAAAAATTGGCATTCCAAGTGATCGAGCATCATCGGAAGACCATGCCCAGTGCAAAGAAGTCCCATTACATATGATCCCTATGGATATGTTGGTAAATTTTTCATTGTTTTCATAATGTGTTGAAAAGACTAAGGTTTCTGTTAATTGTTTTGGATGTAAAGTTACGGAAGTAAATTTTTTGTTCAGCTGATTCCATAATCTCCCCAATGTAACACTTGAAGGAGGCTCTTGGGGGACCAGTAAATATTACTCAAATTGAATAAAATTTTGTTTGTGTTGTTCAGTTAATAAATGGACTTGATTAAACATGTGTGTGGTATTGAATTCCAAACTTTGTACATCACCCCTATAGCTGCAGAATGCCCTAATCATCATGCTTGATGCCAGCAATTTCGTTTGGATTAGAGATGTTTGTGGTTGAAGAGTCACTGGAATTCTCACTGGTTTCTGCAGATATATCTTGTTTTTCCGTTTCTTGAAGAACAGTTGGTTTCTTTGATATTAATTTGAAACAGTTGAAGCAGAGCATTTGATTTTCATTCAATATTCCGTGGCTTTTACAAATTAAAGCAGCATTAACACACCTTAGGCAAGTGAAAATTCTTTTCTTGTGTTTCTTCAGGGGATCACAACAAAATTTCATATTCTGAAGCATTTTCAAAAGTTATATCTGGTACATGTCATGCTCACTGCAAAAGAAGAAATAAATAGGTACAGACATTGGAGGCATGTAATATATGTAGAATCTGTATTATTCATGTATCTTGTCTACAAAGTTACCATACATACATAAACAGGCCAAATCTTGTATTACCAATTGTTATTTGTTATTCTTATATATCATTAAACTATATATTACTATAACACTAAATCCTAATACACAGGTAGCATGTAGCCATTCAAGCAGTCTCAAACTGAATTCTCTATTTAAAAAAAAAGCTATAGGCTTCATGTCAAGAAATGTGGAACAATTTCAGTAGATGTTGATTGGAAAACGAGAAAGTTGGCATTACTCAAATTGAGTTTTATCATTTAAAATGGTGCATACACAAACTTTTCTAAGCTTATAATAATAGAGCAAAGATGGGGCAACATTTTTGATATTTACAACTTTTTCTGGAATTCAATATCTGAGAGGTCAAAATATGACCTTTATAAATCATTTCAATGTAATTTTTGTTTTTTTCAACCTACATCAAAATAGATGGTATTTTTGGAATCTACAGATCATGCTGATTCCAAATATATATATGGTACATATATATTATATAGGTTCAGGACCAATAGGAGGCCAGCTATGGCAATTTGAATATAGCAAGACCAACTAATGACCTCAAAATGACCTTGGCCATAACTCATGAGTCATCTATTGATCAGATTGAGCTAATATTTGAAAATTCTTGTTCTTTACCCAAAGTCAACCCCCTGGACCAAATTTCAGCAAAATTGAAGAGTTGGTGGTGGTCATCCCCCAGGGGGAATTCCATGACAGATCAACCAACAAAAATGAAAATTAACACCATCACCTCTTTGATTTTGCTGTAATTTGGTCCAGTGGTTGGTTTTGGGTAAAAACAAGCATTTTCAAATATTAGCTCAATCTGACCAATTAGGTCATGAGCTATGGCCAAGGTCATTTTGAGGTCATTGATTGACCTCACTATATTCAAATTGCCATAGCTGGCCTCCTATTAGTCCTGGACCTATATATGTGTCGGCGTGAATGATGATATGCTTCGTTACACCATCTCCGCCGTTTCACAGGTGTTCTCGGTATGTCACTTCCTCGCACCCACAAGGAAGTTTATACCGTTTAATTATTTTATTCTGACTGCGAATTTCGAAGACAACAATTTATACCCTCGGTTGATGGCGTCCTCTTTCTCTCAGTCCGTTGAGAGAAGGGAATGCTGTTCTCCGTTGGAAGGATATAAAATGACGAGTTTCCCTTTGTTAGTCCTTTATTTCTCAAAGTTGAAATCACTAATAAACACCCTTAACACAACACTTGCTTAGAGAGTAGTAAGAATGAACGAGAACCCAATTTGGTTGACTAACCACTCGAGAGGTGTGCCACGAACCAAAGCTTTATTTACTTGTAAATTCCTACTCTAATAATGGTATTAACAAGAAAATTGGTATAAAATGATGATAGCACAAGAATTTATAAAATTGTAGTTTTATACTAGTCGAAAAGAACATGTAGAATTTTAGGAATCTCTGTTAAGATTATAGATGTGACAACTGTGGAGAGCATCGTTAGGCTTATTGAAAGGGTGCCAGAGATTCAATTTATATGAACAAAATAATATCTTTTAAAGGATTAATATTTTAATTTATACAAACACAATATCTTTAAATTTTAACACAAATTTATTTTCTTGTAGAAACACTTTTCTACATATGTATATATACGGTATTTGGAATCGGCACAATCTGTAGATTCCAAAAATACCATCTATTTTGATGTAGGTTGAAAAAAACAAAAATTACATTGAAATGATTTATAAAGGTCATATTTTGACCTCTTAGATATTGAATTCCAGAAAAAGTTGTAAATATCAAAAATGTTGCCCCATCATTGCTCTATTATTATAAGCTTAGAAAAGTTTGTGTATGCACCATTTTAAATGATAAAATTCAATTTGAGTAATGTCAACTTGATATTCAATGTTTCAAAACAGAATTTCTTCCCTCATTTCATCTCAGCAATGAGACTCGTCAGACAACTTTCATTGAATGGGCAGTTGTTATGGGGGAAGCTCCATTTTAATGAAAACAAAGTTCAAATACAAAATAGATACATGTATTATTAAGTGAAAATGTATTTAATGAAGCAAAAAAGTTTTTTCCTTATATATATATGCAATAATAGTATATCTTACATTCACAAATTAACACACTGAGCTTAGCCTGTAGACTGTACATTGCAGTACCTTTTGTTGGGAGAAATGCTCCATCTGTTCTGAAAGAAAAGTGTATTGGATCCATGTTCCTCCTCATAGGCGAGCCTGAATTTCACCCAGGATATTTTCTCCTTGTACAGGACAAATGTCATCTTTAACTGGAAAGGTGTAAGCAGGAGCAATTCCTGATGGATACAGGAATCTTATTACATAGTCTTCATATTGTGTATTATATTCCTCCACAAGCCCAAACCAGAGTTCATTGTCATAAATGCATCCAACATAGCATTCAACTTTTACTTTGTCAGGTGGGTTCTCTTCAAAAGTGTTGACAGTTTCATTTCCAATTCTTTGAATCCTCCTGAGCTCTCCTTTATCTTGGGGAAACAGGGTACACCATTATTGTATCTGTAGACATGGGACAAAATCTGTGCAATTTTAAGGTTCCTATGATTGGTTTCATTGCAAGATGCAACCTAAACTTTAAGCTAAGTTCAACTTCTTTAATTTGCAATGCTGAAATAAAAATAAAATTGATTGAAGACTTCAATTCTTTAGAGCAATATTGATACATGTCTTCAGCTGTCAAAATTTGATTTCCCATAGGTCTTTGTAGACTTGTTGGGCAGTTGCTCTCTTTACAGTGCCTCCAATTCCATCGCATGCATTTTTGCCATGTGATCTAGCAAAAAAATTCCACTCCGCATCAACTCCAAAATCATCTATAATTATCCTGTTTCAGCTTTTTCATTACTTTATATAAATGTCCTTTAGCTACTTTGAGATTATCTCTTAAAGTTGGACAATTTATTTTCCAAGGTAACTCAACAAAATAACTATTGTCTTTGCACTGAATGGTGTCTTCAAATCTTTCTACCATCAACTGATCTTCTAAAGTTTGATTTGTGTCATGTATACCCACAGATTCTAGCAGCCATAAAGTTTGAATTGCCTCATCTAGAGTTTCATTTGATAGTGATGAATTAATGTTCTCAGCTGTTATAATATTATTCAAAGTGTTGCTATTCTTACAGGTGTTATGTAGGACTGAGTTGAGGCACATAGTATTTGCTAGTCATGAACTATTCTGGTTTAGGTCTAGGTTGTATCTGGATAGGTCACCCAAGGGGGCTATCCCTGATGGTCAGGGGCATACACAGCATCTCTTAAAGGGAGGGGGGGGGGGGGGGCACACACACGATATATATATATTGTGTGTGTGTGTGTGTGTGTCAGCTCAAAATTGATGATTGATTTGGAATCAAAATGAATTGCATCTTGGAAGGCTTTGAACAGTTGTATTTTATTTCCAATTTATGGGCGAAGAATTAAATTTGCACACATTAATCATATCTATAAAGACGTGTGTAAATGTTCCTAAGCCAGCCAAAATTGCTTTTGAGTTTTGAGTTAATAACATGTCCTGGTAACCATGAAATAACTGAAATTCCATATGACATCAAGATTTTTTTGTGGTGAATATTGCAAAGTTATCGATTTTTGAAAATTTCTTTTTCAAATACAGTATCTTTAATGAGAGTAGTAATAATTTTTACAATGGGGGGGCCTATGCTCCCTATGCCCCCCTTATGTACACCACTGATTACAGTTACAGTATTATGGAGTAGCTATATAATCATCACAGTAGCTATGTATTTAGGGTGCATTGGTACCTATTTTGGACAGGAATAAATAACCTACAGTCAGGTCTTGATGGCTTTGAGTTGTCTTTGCACTTCTTATGTACTTCGTTTAATGTTTTTAGTTTCAGAAACTAAGTGCAGTGAAGAAACTTCAAAATACCAGTCTATATTAGAGGATCATTAGCCTATTTTTGTTTCATGACATTAGGCCTTATGGCCTAATAGCATTCCTGAGTCATTAATTGGAGTGGTTTATTTATTATTATTTTTGAAATCAAAGTTTCTTAGTAAAATGAGTACAGTTGAAGATGATGATGATGGATGGGTTGGTCCAAAACCCGAAGAAGCTGTAGCTGAACCTAAAAAGAAAAAAATTAAAGGTAACTTTCAGTTTAATGTTCATGAATTAGTGTGGTACTTATTAGCTAGCTACTATAATAAATATGTATCATTAGATTAGATTATGTATTTCATGGTGTAGTCGGTAGTGAAGGTTCCTGTTCTTGGCTATATCCAGTTAATTATAGCTGTAACCAAATTAAGGTTCTGAGCCTATGAGAACTAAAGTTTTTGTTGCAGTAGGTCTGTGGTTGATGGAGGAAGAAAAGGAAACATCTTTTGGTTGGAGATGAACAAAGTGGCTTGAGGGAAAGCGAAGGATATATTAATAAAGTGTTTTTAGTAAGAGAGTTATTTGAAAAACTAACTCATGTTAAAAGAAAAAGGTATATATGGCATTTATAGATTTGGAGAAAGCATTTTGTAGATAAACTGACTACAAAATGTATGGTGTTAGTGGTAAATTCATAAATATTATAATGTTTAAGACCAACAAAGACCCTAGGATCCACTCATGGCTGGTCTACCTAACTATGTTCGTAATTGTGTATTGTGCATGTCCTCTGTGGTGGCAGAGGGGACCTACAATTTTATGTGGGTTCCGAATCACAAAGAACATAAGAAATTTTTATAGTGGGCACACTAGGGGCCACTTCGGCCCATCGAGGCAGCTCCACTATGTAAAAACTGCCTGTACATTGGCAACAACCAATTTTTGCAAAACTAAATAATTATTAGGGGTGCACCGATTAATCGGTATCGGCACCTGGCATGCCAATTATTTTCTTAATATCGGCTGATTAATTGGTATCGGCAAGCTTGGCATAGGTAGTGTTGACTGGGGCGAATTGGGTCACCAAATGGGAAATGATTTTTTTGCTGATGCGACATTCTTAAAACTATAATTAAAATTGTTTCTAGTTTTTACCACTAAATCACAAAACTTTAACCTTTTGTGTCTTTTTTTTTTTTTTTAAATCTAGCAGTTAGGAACATCAAAATCATTTTACACTGAGTTGCATGTATAGAAGACAAAATTTTTAGCAAAAAAACTACCTTATTTCAACTGAAATAAACTTTATTAACCAAACATAAATGATTAAGACAACACTGAAATGAAGCTTTATTGAAAACACACATCCTGGTAAAAAACAATCAAATTCTTCAAAGTAGCTAGCTATGGTAGCTATCTTCATATAAAAATATTTTCCTTAAAATAACTAAAAATTAACTTTTTAAAAATGGTTTATTTATTCAATATATTCCTTACAGCTGCTTGAAGTGTTGGAAATTTTTTTTTTTTATTTTAAAAATTTCATGTTACAATGAATTAATGCCAATTGTTCCCCATGTTCGGGTGTTAATTTGTTTCTCTTGGATTCGTAGATATTTCCTCCTGTGCTGAACAATCTTTCACTATAAACTGAAGAGGGAGGAGCGCACAGATATTTTTTGACCATTTTGTAGAGTGTAGTTAGCTGTTGTTCATTTTCTGTTGATTTCTTTCCATGTTTGCCCATATCATAATTGTGCCACCAATGAAATGGACATTCTTTCTTTGCTATTGCAGGAAGTGATAGGTAGAAATCAACTTCTTTCTTGAAATAAATAGAAAATACATACAATCATGCAGTGTTACATTACATTACATAAATAATTTAAATATAAAGTCACCTAAAAAAAAATGTTGCTAACCATTTTATCTTTTTGTCTTTAATAAGCTCTCTGTGGATTGATTTAGACTTTTTTGTAACCCTTTTTGACTGTTCCAAGTTGCTTTCCAGACTCTGTACTTCATTCGTCAGCCAGACTCTGTACTGAACGGACGCATTTCCTGAGCTCTCTGATATTGCATCTACTTTTGTATATTGCTGAGAATTTTGCTTTTGGATAGCTTTGAATTTTGTATACTTGCGTTTAAATTCATGTTGTTATAGTTAAGTAATCGAATATTAGTGGTTTTTAGCAATTTAGAAGTTTTCATAGCGTGCCGGCTTAATTTAACTTATACCTGTGACAGTTTAAACTAATTTTTAACTCTGCGATGCCGTCGCAGAAAGCGTCGTGTGTTAGGTGTAGGGTTAACTGGTGATATTCGGAATTTAGGGATTATAACGGTGGTCCTATGGCGATTACCGATAGATCAGTTTGTTTCTTTTGCGAGTTCATGGAGGAATTAGTTGACATAAAACGCAGTGTACGTGAGGTAGTGGAAAGACTTGCAACGCTTGATGAGGGCAGGGGTAGGGCTACGGTTGATGGAAGCCGAACCAATACTAATGTTGAAGATGTTAGTAATTTGAAGGGTGAGGTGCGTAACCTAGTTTCTAGTTTAGGTAGCTTGTTGGGAAGGTTAGATAGAGTTGAGGAAGAGGTTAAGGTTAGTCCGAGAGTAGTAGATAGCGAGGGATTTAGAGAGGTTAAGGGTGGAGCTAGGCCGCATACATTAGGTGATAGGAATCCCCCCCCCCCCCCCTATCAAGGTTTCGAACCCTTTTGCCCATTTGGAAAGGGACGTTAATGAGGGGGAAACTATTTTAATTGGGGACTCTTTAGTGCACCATATGGACAGAGAGTTCGTTGAACGGCATCCAACCAAGAGGAGGAGGGTCTGTCTCCCAGGGGCCAGGGTTGACAGTTAGAAACGAAATGGATAGGATTGACATTGCCTCCCGTCACTCAATGTTGGTGACGATGGTAGGAGGCAATGACTCGTATAGGCCCGATACGAGAGTGCCTGACCTTTTGGAAAGATATAGGGGGTTAATTAGGTCCTTGAAGGCGAGGTCAGATAGGTCTTTAGTTCTAGGTATTACCCCTAGGCACGGGTTGGCTCTTAGAATTACGTCAAAAACAATATTTTTGAATAACAAATTAGAAGAGATTTGTGCTGAGGAAAATGTACCCTTCATAAAGCTGTGGTCCGAATTCAGTGATCCTAGCCTTTTTATAAAAGATGGGGGTGCATTTTAATGAAATAGGTAATGCTAGGCTAGGTAGGTTAATAGACGAAAACGTGCGAAAGCTGTATAGGTCAAAGCCTTCTTTAAACGTTGTGGGTCCGAGGTACGCGGGCCCGACATGATAAATAGTTTAAAACGCGGGCCCGTGGTAAAAAATAACTTAAACGTCTTTTATTGTAACACACGTAGTATTAGAAATAAATTAAATGAATTTAAGGCGATAATTTATTCCGGCAACTATGATATAGTTGCTGTCACTGAAACTTGGTTAAATACCATGACTCGGGACTTGTTGGGGGAACGTGATATACTGGGTTTTAAACTCTTTACTAATGATACATTACATAGGTTTGGTGGAGGCATTTTGCTGTATATTCGTAATTCCCTTAGGGCTATCGAGGTTAAGTTAGATTTTCTGGCAGCAATTAATGCAATATGTGTTGAAGTTAGGGCGCGTAGTATTAGTTTTAATTTTGTTGTTGTTTATAGACCTCCCGTTAGGGTGCATCAAATTTCCCATGATTTTTCAAAATGTTTTATTTCAATCTGTCCCTATGATTACTCTGTTCCAATGCCTGAAATAGCACATATGGCCAAATTTCAAAGATTTATGTGGTCATCTAGGGGGTCCACATCATTGATGCAATATTTAGTATTGGAGTTAAATTGACCAAAAATTAAACATTTTATATCCCCATTTCCGTGTTTGCAAAAGTATGAACCAATAAAAATGTGTTAAATAATCAAAACAGGGATACATTACATTGATTTCTACATTACATTCTGGTTTATACATTACATTATTGGTGATACAAGCAAGTTAAAGTCAAAAGAACACTACGTTAATAAAAAATGTTCAAGAACTGTAAATGAACATGAACAATTAGTTTAGGCTCTAGTTTTCCTCTTTCGAAGATTAGGAAGCTTTTTTCTGTCGGATTCAACAACTTGTAGGACATTTTGGTAATGTTGTTGTGATCTGGCAGCCATGAGAAAATCAGAACTTAGCTTCACCCCACACTCAGCACAATCATTTATGACGTTAACTGCCGAGATGTGTTCTCTGGACATTTGAAAGGAAGCTAATTCTGGCTAATTTTCGATATTATGAGTCAGGAAAGAACTGTCAAGTTCCAGAACAGAGAAAATGTACCATGAATCTTCGTTGATTAAGTCACCAAGCTTTGTTGTGCTGGAAATGGAGTTTGGAAATTTGGGTTCCCCAAATCCTGTGCCAAATCGATGTTGTGGTAAAGATGCCTGATCTTGTGCTGGCTTTACTGCTATAAATCTCTCAGCCAGATAGCAGCGTTCAGCTTCAGGGACTGCATCATTAAAGAGCGCAAGAGGTCAGTCAGGTACCGCGCTTGAACAGGTGATCCACCACCAGCTGTACAGCAAGCAAACAAGTTCACAAACACGCAGTTTGGGTCATTGTGCTTCTGTGGTAATGGTTCCAGAGGGAAGAGAACTGATCTGCTCCTCCAGCAGCACCATCTTAATGGAGTAGAGAAGCTTGGCCATCCACCTAGCCTTGTGTACAGCACCAGGACGTCGAAATGAAAACTCTCTACTTGTCCCATCCAAGTAGAGCAAACAAAGATCAGAAAATTCTTTGTAGTCATCACGTTGATGCTTCACAACAGACTGCGCGCATGAAATTGCTCTGGCCCTATAGTCATGGATTATGGTTTGTATGCCATCTGAATAAGAGGTACCATCCAAAAAATTAAGTGACTGATTATTGTTGTGCGGAACTGTGTCAAAATGCTTTTGGAACCGACAGAATATGGTAACTTCTACTGACAATGGTGGTTCTATTTTCAGATCATTGAAGACTTGTGTAAGGATTACCTCGCCAATGTGATGCCGACAAGCTGACCACAGTAAAGCTCGACCTATGTCCTGTTGCAGACTAACACATGCAGCACAGCACTCACATGACCAGTGTTACTAGCTGTTGTGTCAAAAGTCATGTTCACTACCGAGTCAACACAATTCCATGATCGGAGAAGCTCCATAGTGAGATTAGCAATGATTTGACCAGCTGGCTGATCTGTATTTGGCTTGTAGGAAGGCACACCAAGAAGTTTGATGTCATACGAATTGCCAACTGCTATGGTGAGCCTCTCTTCAGCTTTAGTTTGGTATGACAGAGTTGACATCAGTTTAAAATCCCAGTGAAGAGACAGGAACTGTGGTGGAACCCAGGACTCTCTGACCAATGATGCAAGCTCTTCACCAACCTTACGTCTTGCTCTGTCGGCAGTAGAATATATGTGAAACTTTTTTTGTGTCACCTCCTGATTCCTCAATGATGGCTTTGGTAAATGCTGCATGTTGGCCGGTGTGATCTTCATGCTTGTAGACAGGGAAACCATCCTATGGTATTTGAGTATGTCATGACTTATAAAAGCAGTTGTTCCTGAGCGAGTTGCTTGGCGAGATTTTCGTGTTTTTGGTTTGTAATCCTCTATATCACCCTCTTCATCCTCAACATCACTGTTGCTTTCCTCACTGTTCTCAATCTGAACTTTGCTTGTAGATGCTTGGGCTTCTTTATGAGCTTTAAGCTGTCATTCTGCTTGCATCATTTCCTTTTCCTGCTTTCTTTGGACTTTTGATGCGAGCTTCTTGTCATGGCTTCCAAATGATGCGACTCTGTCTGATTTCATTGACCGCAAGAACTCCAGATCTTCAGGATCTTTTATGAGTTGCTCAGCATTCCTTGGCCTCAACTGAAATGTTTCTTGTAACTCCTTTTCGATCCCCTTAAGCTTCGCAACTGCACCAAGCGAAGAACACCGATCCACTGGAAGTTCCCTAAGTTTTGCATTTTTTGCAGATAGTGCTATAATTTTTTCAACAGCTTTCCTCTCAGTAATCATGGCAATGTTGCCTTTCTGATAAAATGGAATAATTTTTTGCAAGACAAATTTAGCATTGTTCCATTTTGTACGGTTAAACGGTAGACCTTCTTGCTGATGAAACATGTAGCATCGCAACACTTGCTCACATGTTGGCAGCCTAGATCCTGTTATCTCTGCATCTGCATCGCTGATTCCAGCACCAAGACCATAAATGGCAGCAGTTTGACGAGTTTTAACAGCATATTTATCATTTGTGCTATCTGAACTGGCCATAATGCACGACAGGTATAAAGAGAACACAAAAAAATTCTGTAAAGAGAGAACACAAAATTCATTAACATAAACATTTAACATAAACACACAAAAATCATATTTATCATAAATACTTGCATATCAGATTATATATTGCAGTTCCTTTTAGAATATTCTATAACTTTCCACCACTTCCTAGAGGTTTCTATCACTTTATAGAAGTTTCTATCACTTTATAGAAGTTTCTATCACTTTATAGAAGTTTCTATCACTTTATAGAAGTTTCTATCACTTTTTAGAAGTATATATGACCTTTAGAAATATCACTTACATGTTCTTAGGCTGATTTTTGTAGTGAACAAAATTTTTAAACTTCTACTATTTGGATCTCAAATCACAGAATGACTGTGGGGTTGGTGTGCATATAGGAAGTCTGTGTGGACCCCATAAATGGCATTCAAATCCAAAAATAATTCACATAGTAGGTTTTCTTAACCATTGGAACATTTCTAACTTAGGGACAAAGTGAAACTATGTCATTGGTGATTTTGATGCACCCTACCTCCCGTTCAACCCCTCGATACAGATGCTAGATTTTACTCACTTCTTGGTAATTTTATTGACAATCGGAATAGTATAATTGTCGGAGACTTTAACTGCCCTAATGTTAATTACGAGAATTTTACTGGTAATGAGGAGGGTTTGAGATTGGTTGAGTTTATGGACGATAACTTTTTACGACGGATAGTTACCAAACCAACGCGCGGTGATAATATTTTAGATTTGGTGATGACGAATGGCGAGAATATAGTCGAAGGTTTAGAAGTAGGCGAGAGTTTAGGATGTAGTGATCATCAAATTCTTAGGTTTAAGTTATTGATAGAAAACACTCAGGATAGTAATGTAATAGAAGTCCCTGATTTTCGTAGGGCTAATTTTGATAGTTTTGCGGATAGGATGAGAGTAGTGGACTGGGATAACTTATTTATGGGTAATGACACAAATTTGCTTTGGGTGGCATTTAAAGAAAGTTTTAGGAATATTGAAAGGGAGTTTATTCCTCGTAGGCCCAAGCGCGTTAGAAATCGTGGTAGGCCGAAGTGGTGGACTAGGGAAATAGCCGAGTTCATAAACGAGCATAATAGAGCGTATAGACTTAATAAGCGCAATGGCACGGCAGCTAACTTTAATAGATATATCGAGCTTAGACGTCAGGTTAAGAGATCAGTTAGGAATGCCAAGCGTAATTTAGAGATACTTATAGCTGCGGATAGTAAACATAATCCAAAAAAGTTTTTTGAATATGTCAATAATCGTAACCGGTAAAAGATAACATAGACCCTCTAGTGGATGTTAATGGCGCTTTGGCTTCTGACCCTCAGGTGATGGCGGGTATTTTCAATAACTTTTTTGCGACAGTTTTTACCGTAGAAGATGTAAATAATGTCCCCTATGTGGATGATGATATTCCATTTAGTAGCGAGACTATTTTGGATGAAATAACTGTTTATGAGGCTGAGATTGCACATTATATTGATAGGCTAAAAGTTAGCAAGGCTCCAGGCCCCAACACTTTTTATCCCAGACTTTTGAAAGATTTGAAAGACGTTACCGTAGGCCCCTTAACGAAGATTTTTAATCAGTCACTCGAAACGGGGATTATTCCTGAAGACTTCAAATTAACTAATGTCACGCCTATTTTTAAAAAAGGTGACTGCGCAGTAGCTAGTAATTATAGGCCCATTAACTTAATGTCAATTGTCGGTAAACTTTTGGAATCCGTAGTTAGGGATCGTATCATCGATCACTTAGAAAGTAGAGATTTGATTAATAGTAGTCAGCATGGGTTTTGACGCCATAGGTCTTGTTTAACTAATTTGTTAGAATTTGATAACGAAATAGTGCGTGAATACGATAGGCATAGAGCAGCTGACATTATTTATTTAGATTTTAAAAAGGCATTTGATACAGTTCCGCATAGGAGACTAATTGCGAAGGTCAAAGCGCACGGTATACGTGGTCAGGTAGCTAACTGGTTAGAAGAATGGCTTCGTGCTAGGAGACAGAGGGTCGTAGTTAATGGTAGTGAATCGGGGTGGTTAGATGTAGGTAGTGGTGTCCCACAGGGTTCAGTGTTAGGCCCATTGCTATTCGTAATTTACATTAACGACATAGATGTAGGATTGACTAGTAACGTGTCAAAATTCGCAGATGATACTAAAATAGGCAGTAAGTTGATAATGAGGATGATAGTAATAGGCTCCAAGACGATGTAAATAGGATTATGGAGTGGACAGATAAGTGGCAGATGCAATTTAATGTAGATAAATATAAAGTTTTGCATATAGGTTCTCGCAACAATAATTACACGTACACGATGGATGATAGGGAGTTAGCGAGCATTGATGAGGAAGTAGATTTAGGCGTACGCGTATCTAAGGATTTAAAGGTTAGGAACCAGTGCCTGGAGTCTTGCGCAAAAGCTAATAGGATGTTAGGCTTCATAGCGTGTAATTTCAAATTTAAATCGAAGGATGTTATATTGCCCCTTTACAAGTCCCTAGTCAGGCCTCATTTGGAATATGCTGTTCAGTTTTGGTGCCCGTATTTGTGTGAGGATATTGATAGGTTAGAAAGGGTTCAGCGTTGTGCCACGAAACTGATTCCGTCATTGCACAATAAGCCTTATGAAGATAGGATTAAAGAGAGACCTATATTCACTCGAAACTAGGAGATTAAGGGGGGAGCTTATTGAAGTTTTCAAAATTGTTAATAACATCAATAACGTAAATTTTGACATTGTTCACTTTTGATAATAGTAATACTCGCAATAATGGATTTAAGTTGCGTGGCAGTTGTTTCATTACTAATATCGCTAAAAACTTCTTTATGTTTAAAGTAATTGATAAATGGAATAATCTTCCCGCGTCAGTCGTTCATTCTATCAGCGTTAATATGTTTAAGAACCGTGTTGACAGACATTTTAAAAGTATTAACGTTGTTTAAAATAAAAAAAGTTAGCAACAGGAACTCTGCTGGTGGTGCTTGAGGATGAGTCTGTTGATGATGAGTCTGTTGACGATGAATGCAAGCTTGTGACATGCCAGCGTGTGATGCCAGCAATAAAAAAAAAAAAAATTAGACTAACACGAACGTAGATGTAGCTCGTAGCGTAAGCTAACCCACTTTTTGTTTAACTTTACCTACTTTTTTTTTTTTTTTTTCCCTTATCCTCTCCTTACTTTGCATGTCTGTAACTTTTCTTACATGTTTGTAGTTTGCATGGTATGACAGTGAGTTAAGACTGTGTTTGCGTGGTTTGTAAGCATTCTTATTTTACTTCTTTTCATCTTTCACCCATTTCCTATTTTCTCCAACTATTTTTCTGACTTGTCGGCAGTGGCCGGCGGATGATGATGGTGAGCCTTTCTCTTTTTCTGAATGAATGTTAACCCATGAGTGATAGGTGTTCCTCCTTACTTAACCCCTTCTTCTATTCTCTTCTATTCTCTTCTCTTCTCTTAACCCCCTACTCTTTCCTTTCTCTCGGGCTAACCTTAGAGTGGATCTTTAGGGTCTTTGTTAGCCTTAGCTTCTGTAGATCTTGCATTCTTAGCTTTTTTAAGGATGAACCTGAGGTTGTCAACTCAGCATCTGATCCAGAAGCAGTAGAACCAGAGTCTGAAAACTCTGAGTCAGTTAAACTTGTGCTGTATTCTGTAATTTAAGTATATCTATTAAATCAACTCTTTGCCAATAAGAATAAATCACTTTAGTGCACCAATTTACTTTGTAATTTAAAAAATAAGGAAATAGATGAACTAATTTTGAAGGAACATTAGATCTATTTATTTTAAATAACAATGAATAGGTATTTTGGCTAATGAAAATAACTACTGACTGAGTTAAAAAGTTAATATCCTAAACCCTAGAATCAATTTTTAAAAAAAAATTATGAAAATGAAATTGTAATATGGGAAAATAAGAATAAAATATAAATATTATTTGACTTACCATCAGTTTTTGGTTTTGCAAATTTGTCTGAAGCATTATATAGTTCTGTTAGGGCTCTCTCCTTGTCTTCTGATGTAACAAAATATTTCATTTTGAACCGTGGATTGAGTACCGTACTGTTGCTAGGATTAGTTTAGATTCTTCTTTATACTTGTTAAATCTTTCTTTAAAACTACCTCTGACTTCCTCAAGAATGGTTTGAATACCTTTGACATTTGTCACAGCAAAATCCAGATATTTTTCCATTGATACAATAAAAGGAATGACTTGAGAAATTAATGCATCTGCAAAGCTCATCTCTTTGGTCACGACTTCAAACTGTTTGAGAACCATGACAAATGTTTCGGCAAGCTCCCATTGGTCATCTGTTAAGCAAGTATGCTTTTTCCCTATACAATATAGGATTATTGCTTTCTTTTGCTCAACAATGCGTGCTAGCATATAATAGGTGCTATTCCACCTAGTTGATACGTCTTGGATGATAGCATGCTGCGGTAATTTAATTTCATTTTGTATTTCCTTTAAAGCATCTCGTGCTGAACTAGAGTGATGGAAATGAGTTGCCAAATTTCGTACAACTGCAAGCATGTCCTTTATGCTTCTTTGTTCTTTAATAACTTTATCTTGTATGCATAATTGAAGTGTATGTATAACAACAAAATGAGGAGTCTTCTAGGCCACTCTCTCTAATAGCAACTTTCATATTTGCCGCATTATTGGTTACGATCATCTGTATCTTTTCCTTATTGATGTTCCATTTTTTGAGGGAGTCTGTTAAGAACTTTGCTATTTTAACTCCAGTATATGAGCCTTCAAAATGGGACATTTGTAGAACAGCTTGCTCAGGTCCAAACTCCTCATTTATCCAGTGGGCTGTTAAGCTATAAAACGAATGCAGACTATGACTAGCCGTCCATCCATCTGTAGTAAGGCTGACATATGACGCATTATCAAGCTTGGTACGTAGTTTCCAATTTTTGGTAAATGAAGGAGATGACACTTTGTGCAAAATGCTTTCTCGATGGTATAGTGTATCTAGGCTCAAGATGGCTTATCAAATTTTTAAAGCCGATGTCTTCTACAACTGAGTAGGGTTGCAGATCGTAGCAGATCA
The DNA here is from genome assembly GCA_023014485.1 of Bathynomus jamesi. Lineage (NCBI taxonomy): Eukaryota > Metazoa > Arthropoda > Malacostraca > Isopoda > Cirolanidae > Bathynomus > Bathynomus jamesi. Next base: position 188,132 of record JAJOZX010002496.1, read on the forward strand.
TTTCTCCAATCTTCAAAGTAATAACTCTAGCTCTATTATCATTGATTGCCCATTTCTTTTTCTTTTCTAGTAGATTCTCCAATGATGGTTGTAACAGAGTTTTATCTTGACTTGTTAACTTGCTGTCTGATGATTGTAGTTCATGTACTTCTGGTTCTACATGTTCAAATTCTGATATAGTTTCTTCTAATGATTTCCTATTGGAGGGGCCTGGTTTTTCCAACAAAACTATCTCAGTTTTTCTATCTTTATTTGATGATTCGTCACTTGGAGAGTCAGTAACTTTCTTTGACAGAAAAGTGGACATGAGTATGCTTTGACTTGTTAGTGATGTTTTTTTTACTGGATGCTGTTGCTTGTTGAGAGCTTCAAGTTTGTTAAAAAGAGCTTTGTGCTGAGACTTAAGATGGCTTCTGAGGTTTGATGTAGTCATTTTGTGTGTTTCCTTTCCTCCTCTGGATATAAGCGCACCACATACTTTACACTTTGCTTTGCTATTATCTTCTGAACAGGGGGCAAAAAAATCCCAAATTGGGCTGGTTTTGGAAGATTTAGACATAGCTCATATTAGTGTTGTAAAATTCTCGGGAATAATCTTTAGGAGAATATTCTCTGAACTGAGAATTTTTGATAATTTTCTTTTATAGAATATTTTAGGGGGTTTTCAACTATTCTGATAGAACTTAACTTCAGTTCCTGTCAACATGGAGAAATTCTAAGTCAGAAGTGAATGATAGGATGAGTGAATAAATAAATAAACTAACTAATTTATATTAGTACTATATTTTAGTAACTATATATCAGAACGTATTTATTAGCTATTGTTATGGTTCCCATTATACAGTTACAGGTAAAACTGTAGCGATATGTATATTGAAATATAAAAGACAAACCGGAAAACACCCATGTATGTATGGATTTTTATGTATGTAGGCTATGTATGGACTTTTTATTATACCTAACGTAAATTTCCCCTACCTTATCAAGGTTTCCCTGTTCCCTTAAGGAACAAGAAAATCATGTATAGATGCTTGCTCTATTTGCTATAATGTTATAAAATAGGGTACTATATTTTTGTTGTAAATAACCAAATAATATTAAAAAAACAATACTAGTATTCAATCTTAAATTTAAATGTATAAATTTAAAAACAAATTTGAAATAATTTTGAATGATTCAAGCTGATCAAGCAGTTATAAATAATGCTAAGCTTAAGAAAACCAGTTTAATAACACTTTCAATTTGTTATTCAAATTATTGTATCCAAAATGGCAAAAAAAAATACTTCAAAAAGAACTACCTGGCCTACCATAAAAGGCTCAACAGACAATATCACAATCACATGTAGATACTTGCTTTTGCTATACATAACCACAACTAACCAAGGAAATAATTTGCCATCCTTTATATAGGTACTATTTTCTCCCAAATCTGGAGTATTCCAGAATGTTCTGGAATCGTCTAGAATATTCTAGGACATTCTAGAAAGTTCCATAAGGTTCTGAACAGTGGCGGCTCGTCGGTAGGCACTGCGGAACTGCAGTACCCCTAAATTTTTTATTTACAATTGAAATAATCAAGAACAATATAAGGATGAGCTCACTGAATAACTTTTTCAATAACTTTTGAAACTTTTATTCATTGCTCAATGCTCATCCTTTTATTTCAGTAACTATTTCAACCCATTCTTAGACAGCACTCCTAGAATTTTTAGTCACGAGCCGCCATTGGTTCTGAAATATTCTAGAATTCTATAAAAAGCTGTAAAACAATCTAAAACACTCTTAAAACTAAGAAAAAAGAAAATTCTCGAATATTCTCAGTGAATGATATTTTGGAGTATCAATAAAAAACTTTTATTAAAAAACAAAAAACAAGCTCACATCGCTAATTAAGTAATAAGTTTTTATTATAGTAAATAAAAGTAAATAATATAATAATAATTAATATACATTACATTGGGTTATACTTATAATTTTTCTAAATTGATGCCGATTAATCGGTATTGGCAAAATTGAGGTATCGGTGCATCACTAATAATTATCAATTTAAAACTGAAGATAGAATCTCTGGATCCAGAGGATCAAGTCATAATAGACTACTATCCACAAATATGTTACACTCTATATCTATTTATAACCGACATGCAAATATATCGGATCCAAAGAATGTAGTCAATTTCATTACGGTATCCATCAATACCAGTACCTTGCCAACCAAAAATAAGTCACGGTCCATATCAATTGTGGACCAAGTCACAATTTATGCAGATTCCAAAATTGGATCGCGTACTCCAAATGGGATCTAACTAATGATTTATAAAGAGGAACTATAATATCGCACGATTTGTACTCAAAATTTTGGGCTATAAAACCTAACACTTTGTTCGCTTTATTGACCGCTGCTGTACTTTGTTTCACTACTTTTAAATCACCAGTGACTATAACTCCTAAATCTTTTTTCTGCTCTACACTTATCAACTCTTTCCCTGACATACTATACGCAAAATTACCATTACGCGAACCTATATGTAAAATTTTGCACTTATCAACGTTAAATCTCATTTGCCATGTGACTGACCAATCAACGGTTTTATTCAGATCATTCTGGATTTTACCTCTATCTTTGTCATTAATTGCCCTACCACCCAGCTTTGTGTCACTGCAAACTTTAAAACTGTACTGACTAGGCTGACATCTAAATTGTTAATATATATAAGAAAAAGCAAGGGGCCCAATACAGAACCCTGAGGAATGCCACTCGCTACATTAGCCCAACACGACTCTGCTCCATCAATGACCACCCTCTGTTTCCTACCTCGCAACCACTCTTCTATCCACTTTATTACTACACCCCTGATTCCATGAGCCTTAGTTTTCTCAATGAGTCTTTTGTGCAGTACAGTGTCAAACGCTTTTTGAAAATCTAAATACACTACGTCAACCACGCTTTGAAAAAATTCTAAAAGATTAGTTAAGCAAGATTTGTTTTGCCTAAAACCATGCTGCATATTTCTAAGTTATGCAGTTCTAAGTGTTCGACTATATGATCCCTAATTATTGATTGCAGTAGCTTACCTACAACAGACGTTAAACTGATTGGCCTATAATTTCCCACCACACCTTTATCGCCTTTCTTAAAGATAGGTGTTACATTTGCTAACTTGAAATTATCTGGTATGCACCCCTCAGAAATAGACGCATTAAAAATCTTTGTTAGCAGCACAACAATGCTATCTTTTAATTCTTTTAGTTGTATGGGATATATGGAATCCGGCCCCGGTGATTTACGCATTTTCATTTTATCAATATAGCGCATTACCTCCCATCCACTAACCACAATATTATCCAAAATATTACCATTATCAAAAGGTATTATGTCTATGACCGTAGGGATATTCGTTACATCCTCTATAATAAAAACTGACGTAAAGAATTCATTTAGCAAGGTAGCCATTTCCTTGTTTTCAGAAACTAGATCTCCGTTTACATTTTTCAAAGGCCCCAAGACACTTTTTACTGGATTCCTATTGTTGACATATTGAAAGAATCGCTTGGGGTTTTCTTTGCCATCACGAGCTATGGAGATTTCAAATTTGCGCTTGGACTTTTTTATTATACTTTTTGCTTCACGCCATAGAGATATGTAGTTGTTTCGTAACCACAAATTGTCTTTATCACACTTATGTAGCCTATAAGCCCAATCTCTACTCTTTATAATGTCTCCTACTCTAGAAGTAAACCACAAGGGCTTCTTATTTACTTTTGCACGCTTAATTTTGTATGGTACACATTCCTCATTTATAGTCCTTATATACTGTTTCAAATGATTCCCACATTAGTTTTGCATTCTAGTTCCCCATTACATTTTCCCAATTGACGTGTGACAATTTATTTCGAAATTTACAAAAGTCTGTGTGCTGGAAGTTGGGAGTTTTAGTCAAGTTAACTGGTTTCGAGTGACTTACTGAGAGGACAAACTCTACCATATTGTGATCACTATTGCTTAACAGTTCTATTACTTGAAGATCAGTAATTAACCTATCATCTATAATTATTACTAAATCTAAAATACTGTCCAACCTCGTAGGTTCCCCAACCTTTTGAATAAGAAAGCTATCCTCGAGAAAATTAACTAAACGATTACCTTCCACATCTCCCTGCATTGTATCATAATTCATGTTGGCGCAATTAAAGTCACCATAACTAAAGCCTGCTCACTACCTATTATTCTCTTTTGTTCACGATATAACGCTTTGTCCGTATCAGCTGTTTGATTAGGGGGCCTATATATAACCCCAACAATTAGTTTGAAATTGTTCAATTTAAGTTTGCTATAGTTGAATCTATTGGTTCTGGAATTGTGTGCTTTACTTCAATAACATTTGCAATATTATCTTTGATATACAACATAACACTGCCTCCTCACCTACCTACTCTGTTTTTAACAAAAAAGTCTATAACCTCTAATTTGATACTCCCCTACGAAGTCACGTGTTTCAGTGCTAAGCCACGATTCACTTATCGCAATTAAAGAAAACAAATTTTTTATTTTATTTCGTAAGCTAAGAGCATTTAAGGATAGAACCATCAAATTCTTTGTAATTGCAACACCTTCGCGAGCGCAGGGGAAATTTGTGGAATTTACGCTGGGACTGTTCAAGTTACGGCAGCCTGAAAAGAAGAGAGTATTATGAAATACTATTAGTTATACTATTAGTTATATTCTCCACCCTTGCACCAGGGTAGCAGTAACGGCAGTAAGAAGTTGTGTAGGTAGTAGTTCTTGTGTAAAAGTTAAGGGCAAGTTGAATGTACCATTAATGTTGGAGTACAGCAGGGCTGTGTGATGTTGACTTAGCTCTCATGTTTATATAAATGGAGTAATGAATGAAATTACAGCAAGGACACTGGAGAGAAGAAACGTAAATCTGGAAGAGAAAGTATGGCAGCTGTCACATCTATGTTGATGTGCATTTGGGTGAATCATAGAGTAAATTAAAGAGAGCAGCAGGAAGTTTTGTTGATGTACATGAAAGGAAATTGTTGAAAGACTGTAAGTGAAGGCAAGGTTCTCAGTGTTGAGAAAGGAGAAGAGTTGGCATGTAATATAGTGAATGGAAAGATGTTTAGATGTGGTAAAATTTTTTTTTTTAATATTTGGGTGTTTGATGAAAGAGGTATAAATACAATGGAAATTAAAAGTAGAGTGACGCAGGAAAAGCAAGTCATGGGTGTAATAAAAACAGTAGGAAGGAAGTGCTTGAATTTAGATGCATCAAGAGGGTTACATGACGTGAGTAGTGGTGCTAACATTGATGTATGGTTGTGGCATTTGTCGAGTATGATAGTTTGCTGTCAGAAGTGAAGTGAGAGCAGTTTAGATGAAAACTTAAGTGTTTTCAGTTGCAAGTTGAATCACTGTGCCTACTGAACCTTTCAAATGTTCTGTGTGATGATTCCTCATTTCACGAAGGTCAAGCTTGTCACCCCTCCTCTCTGAAGGAGAATAAGAATATATATATATATATATACACACACACACACACACTTGTGTATGTATGTATGTCGTGATAATATGGAAATGCTAATTAAAACAGAATAGCCAATTTGTTATTGTTAAGACTTGATCTAATTTTATTAATAAGAATATACCAATCACAGTCAGTATTTATAGAACCCTAAATGTAGGAAGTTCCTTATTGAGATTTATGAATTACAAGATTCAGTAAGATCATGAATACCAGAGAGGTGAGGCCTTTGAGAAGAAAATAACAGTTCTGAAAGACCTTGATACTGTATATTATCATCATTGTTATTATTATTATTTACATTTTACAATTTCAGTATTAGATCATGAAGATTTGTATCTTTGCAATTTACCATCAGCAGAATATTATGAAAAGAGTTACATGCACAGAGATATAGTAACGCATGTTGTTGCTACTAAGTAAGTAAATTGAAGCATTTAGTTAATTTTTACAATGCTGAAATAAATTTTCACTTTTCACTAAGTGATATTTTTTCTCTCTCTTTTTTAGGCCAACAGATTTCATAATCACAGCAAGTTGTGATGGTCATATTAAATTTTGGAAAAAGCAGGAAGAAGGTATTGAATTTGTGAAACATTTTCGAGCCCACTTAGGTAACATTCAGCATCTGGCTACAAATGTGTCTGCTACACGACTAGCTTCTATTTCTAATGACAAATCTTTAAAAATATTTGATGTTGAAAACTTTGGTAAGCATGGGTGTAAGCGTTTCTCTTACTTCTGAGAATTGTAGATTAAGAAAAAGTTGGCTTTCATGAAACTTATAACTCTGTGGTTCATGATTTTCATGATTGATTTTTTTTTTTTTTTTTTTTTTTTTACCAATAGTGTTAACTGTTGAATTAACAGTGAAAGTAATTTAGTTAGTTGACTTATACAACTAAAGAATTAACATAGTTCTGTTACTTAATTTGTGTACAGTATTAAAATATTTGGACTTCTGGTTATTCTGCAGATTTCTTTTGTTTTGTAATTTATTTATTTATCAGTCATTTCTTTGCTATTCATAATCATCAAAGGAATTTGTTTTTAAACATATTTTTTTTTTTTTATGTAGACATGATCAACATGATCAAGTTAATTTTATTCCTCTCACATGCGAATGGATTTGCAAGTCATCAGATCCTGAACCAAAAATTGCAATTTCTGATACAGAAAGTAGTAAAATTTTCATATTTGATGCTCACCACACAAGCCAGCCTGTTCACATTATTGAAACCCTTCACACAAAACCTGTTATTATAATGGTGAGATTGTGATAATAGTCTTAAGAATTAAAACTTATTGGATGTATTGTTACACATACTATGCAGGGCTTTGTTAATTAATATTGCATTATTCAATCAGATAAGTGGATAAACTTAAAAGTGAAGTAGAGGAACCAGGAAAAAGTTACTTTTAAAGCAAGCCTATTACTAGGAACTTGTATCATCTTAACACGACTTATTGTATGTCAACAGTACAATCCAACATTCAATGTTGTAATATCAGTGGATGACATTGGAATGGTAGAATATTGGTGTGGACCAAATGGTGATTATGAAACACCAACCTGTGTGTCATTTACCTCCAAATTAGACACGGATCTCTCTGAATTTGTGAAACAGAAAACAATTCCAAGAGCACTTGTGATTTCTTTGAATGGCCAACTGTTCGCAACTCTCAGCTCTGACAAAAAAGTGAGTTGATTTTGTAGTTTGGAAACTTGTTTTTAATAAGTATATATACATTAGGGTGTTTCATAAATAAGAACGACATTATATTTTTAATCCACATAGATGCCCGTGTTCGTTTTACATATTTATCACTCCTGGCCAAAAATGAGACACTTTCGACAACAATAAGGGGTCCCGAGAAATCACGCCTTACGTCAGAGAGCACAGACTCATCACTTCTTCATCATTTCCCCCTTCTGCTTCTTCGGAAAATCCTTCCTGTTCTTGAAAACTGCTTTCAGCAGGTACTGTTTGTCTTCTTCCTTCGTTGTTAGGGCAGTATTGAATTTCTCGATGAGAGCGATCCCCGTTCAGCTGAGTCGTTCACCACAGCCAGGACGCGGACCATAGCTAGGCCTGCTTGGTAGTGTGGGTCGCTTTCCCAAGACGAAGCGGGATTTTCGATGAAGGCGCCGTTGATCCCGAGTGCGGTGAAGAGATCCTTCATCCTCGAGGTAACGAAATCCAAAATCTTCTTTTGAAGGAGCCGAGGACGGTCTTCCCCTCCAGACGCTTCAACGCTTTCCTCAATGCCGGCTTGGCGAGGTTCTCTCGCATCCTTTGTTTCTCTTCCTGAGGAACCCCTTGATCGAAGAATGCCAAGCCGACCAGCGTCTCGGAGAAGTACCAGAGGTGTCGTTTCATGGCCGCTTGCGCTTGCGCTTGCTTGGCGACGTCGACGATCACGGCATCTTCCTGCAGTATTTTTAGGTCCAGCAAGAACTCCATATCCACACGTGTGGCCTGCTCTGCTCTCGTCGCACGACTCCAAGCCTTTGCGTAGGACAGGGCGACGAACAGGCAGATTCTGTGACTCCTTTCAGCTCCCGCCTGGTCATCCTGAACTGGTCCTGAAGGAGGTACAGCTTCAATCCGTAAATGGCTTTCGCCATCCACTGTGCATGGTGGTATGCTCCTGGCTTCCGCAGTGGCACAGTGGCGACAGTCTCTTCCCTGAGAAAGAGGATAACCAGTTGAAGAAGTTCTTGGTAGTCATCCCGCGGCTGACCAGAAGCCAGAGCTTCCCTCACGACAAGGACAGTTCGGTCCTTGAGACCCTGAAGAGGTCCAGTGATGCTGCAGCTATCTGAATCAATAGCAGTGGTGATAAGAGATCGGTCGATGAAACCCCACTGCTCTCGGAATCTTTTGAAGATCCCAGTCTCGGGCCCAGAGGTGGGGCCCATCGAAGACCGGAAGACTTGGGCCAGGACGATTTCGTACATATGGTGCCTGTATGCTAGGTAAAGAAGTTGCTTCCCGAGACCCTCCTCAATCTTGACGCAGGCTCCCACGTGAATCCCGGTGTTCGATGCTGTTGTGTCGAATGATAACCCCTTGATTCGTTCGGACAGGTCGTGTTCCCGCACAAGATCAATGCAGACGTGTGCCGTCTCCACTCCCGTGCCAGCTGGAACTTTTGGAACTCCAAGCAGCTTCTCCTGGCCATTCCCGGTGACCAGCACAGCAATCTGGTCCACAGATCCGTCACCTGTGATTTCAGGCAGCATTTTCCCGTCCCAGTGCAACACCAAGGGCTCCTCAGGACAGAATTCTCCCTCTTCATATGCTTCTGCTGCTTGCTTCCGAAGCGACTGGTGAGCACGATACATTGTGGAAGAGGAGATGGATACCTCGTTCAAATCGTGCCCCAAGGATTGCGCGATGGTGGCGTAGGACATCGCTGCATCACGATAAGAAATGTTCATCCGGTCGTACGCGACAGCCACATCCTGAGTGATGAGGTTCCTCGACCGCTTCCTCGGAGAAGGACATGAAGCAGACGTGGAGGCTGCCAAGGAGGGATCATCTTCCGCAGATGGTGACGCCGAGGACGAGGAGCTGTCTTCAAGAGTAGTAGCTTCTGTAACCATCTTGGCCCGCTCGAATTCCCGGTGTCATCTCTCCTCCTGCTGTTCCTCTCGACGCCTTTTCCTACTCTCTATTTGGGCCAGCTTCATGTCTGCCGACCCCATACTGCTCTCTGTTAAATCCTCCTGCTGACTCTTGAAGAAGAGCTTGTCTTCCTAGTTTGTCATCATAGAAAGGGCATTGGAATGACCAATATCGAGGATTTCGTTCTTGAGTTCAGCCTTGAACATGTCCTCCCCAACATGACAGCTCTCCTTGGATCTGTTCCTGCTTTTCACCAACTTGTCGTAATGCTGGAGCAGAGCTTCCATTTTCCGAAGGGCGCTGTCCCGCCTCATAGTAGGGATCCTTGCTCTTTTCCAGAACACCATCACAGCATCCAAACAGAGGTTTAGACATTTTCTCCATCCTAGGTTTTTCTGTTTTTGATGGAAGAAGCACTTTTGCAAGACTTGCAACTTCGTCGGCAGGCGGCTACCCAGGATCTTATTCGGGTGTCCGATGAGCCAAACCTCTTTCTTGCTTCGAGTTGCCATGTTTATCTGCAATGAGGAAATATACGAATTAGAAAAGAGTACAAATACGCAACGGTAGACACAACGAGGACAAAACTCGACAACTGACACAAAGGACAGAGAGCAGTGCACCCTTCCGTCAGGAAGCAAGGCAGTCGACTAACACTAGAACAGCTGAAATTAGAAATACCTAAGAAATCTGAAGCGTCAAATCTCGGGACCCCTAAACGTGTTCTGATCTGGTTGAAACCTGTTCAGATGAGTTTCCTCGGCAAAAGGAACAGGGACATTAATGTGGATTGAACTTCCTTCCACTTCATCCAACAACCACACTGCCGTGAAACACCCTAATATACATATATGCTTTTAGAGGTGTGATTGCAGTTTTGTAATAAAAATTATACTTTGTTCAGATGTATTTTAAATTTGTAGGTTGGTTCGAGTCTTCAGGTTTTTGACTGGCAAACTCTCAAGGGTGTTTGATGAGAGCATTCAGCATATGACAACTTCAACAGAAGCAGCAACAAGTGGGAAACATGGAATTTGGTGGAAGGTAATTTACAACTAATAAAAGTATAAGTTCTTAATTGCTTTTGAAATATGAAATATTTATACTATTTAACCAAATGTTAAAAGAATATTTTGACCCTGATTTATTTATTTTAGACTAGCAGTGGAAAGAGAAGTAGAGAAAGGTGGAAGATATACATTTTCTGGAGTAATAGTCCCTTTATGCTGTCTACATTTACATATTGCAGTTCTTGAGTCTTTAAAACTGAAAAATTTAGTTTTGTATGGTGTACATAAGTACATTGTATAGAAAAGAAATACTGTAGATATAGGTGTAGTCTGTGTCAGGTTCTATTAACAGAAGATTAGCAGGTATTCCACTCAAAGAATTAATTAGAAAGATTCAAATCCATTGAAATAATTGTCACTTCCAAACACTAATGGTCTATTGGACTGAATGAGTAAGCATAATACTGAAAACTTAGAACCAAATCGCGTGGATGGACTCTTATTCTTTCCATCTGTGCAGGGAAAGCCAAGCAAGTCGAAAGGTCCCTTGACACTAGAGATGCAGTCAGCCGACAACCCGACGCTCGAGTCTGTGAAGCCAGACCCAACACTGGTGGTGACTGGTTTCAAGAAGAACCGTTTCTACCTCTTTACCAGAAGGGACGCTACGGATGTCAAGAGTGCAGACGCAGACTGAGACATTTTCAATGAGAATCCTTCCAAAGAGGATATCATTGCTGCTACTGAAGCAGGAGGTAAGACTGTTCAAATGGCTCTGAGGAGAGAAATTTTAGAATTGTTATACGCTTTTATTCTTGTTTAAATCACAAGGAATAATCACGTAATTGTTTGAGTTTCTTAATTACAAATTTTAGAGCATTTCTACACTTTAATTTTAGATGGCCAAAGAATGTTTGAAATAGATATTCTGCATACTTCGATGGGAGACATCCATTTGAGGTTATTCTTGAAGGAATGTGCAAAGACAGTCGAGAATTTTTGTGTTCATGCTAAGAACGGTTATTATAATGGTCATATTTTTCATCGGGTGATAAAGCAGTTCATGATTCAAACTGGAGATCCTCTTGGTGAGTATGCTTAACTTTCATAATGTTATTATGACTGAGTACATTACTGATAGTAAAAAGTATTATCTGGTTAACCTCGGTTTGCTAGTATTAACCTATCTTTTGATTCTCACTTGTTACATACAAATCGATGGTGATATTCCAAAATTTCCTAAGAGCCACTTCTCCATTATTATTACTTTTTTTTATGCATTTATTTTTATTGGCATACTGATGTGGCGACCTCACCACCCGCCGTAAAGCGTAGCTAGTTTCACATCTCACGCGATATAGGAGAGAGAGGATTGAGCTGGGGGCCCATCCTTTCCCTTTTTCTTACCCGTTGGGCAGCAATAGCCCCGAACATCTGGGCTGTTTCTGCCTTCTCATCCCAGATTTTGGGACATAAAATTTGATAATGGTAAAGGTAACATCCAATTGTCCCATATCCCCAGGAAGTAAGAGTTGGGGGCCCGAGCTAGGGCAGTACTATGGTTCAAACCCATGACTCGGAGGAGTCTCAGCACTGCTGAGTGGCGCCCTAACTGATTGAGCCACAGGATGCTCCCGATTTGATAATAAATGGATAAATTATTATTATTATTTGTTTTATTCGCTGTACTTTGTGTTGCCACATATTGCCACAAAAATTTAGAATGCATTTTTGTGCCCCTCTCATTCTAACATTTGTTACAAACACTTCTAAAAGTTCCTTACAGTAGATGGTATTCAGTTTCCTTGTAAAATTGTGCTTTTACTTCCAAGGAGGTTTTGGAATACATCACCATCGAAAGGAAATCTATATTGTGTAACGCTTATTTTTATTGGTTTCAGGGTCAAATTTTTATTATTAAGCATTCTAACAGAATTGTATGTTGATGAAATGTGATTGATTTTTTATGAAATGATCGAAGATTGAGACGAACTACCCCTTAGGACGGTTAGGTAGTTGTCATCATCGTAAATTTTGACTAAGTATAGTGAGCCAACCTAAGGTGGATTACGAACAATGTTAGGTTTTACTGCTTTGCCGTAAACTTTTGTAAGTAGTTATATATTTGATCTACTATTCTATGATAGTTTTTGCATTTTCGGAAAGATTATGAACTACATAGTTGGTTAACATGATAGGGCTGATGGTATGCTTCTCGTGATACATTGAGACCAGTGTCTCCATTTGTACACACAAGAAACCGCTTCTGTTCTTTTCTGATTCTTGTTAACTCCTTTTCCACATTTATATCAATTCCATGTTGACTCATAAATTTACCAAATGTATCGTTCCATATTTTACACACGCACGCACACTTACTTTACTTACTTATTTTACTTACTTATTTATACTTACACTTACTTATACAGTGCATTTGAAAAGTCTCTCCACAGTCAACCAACACTTTAAAAAAAAAAAAAAATGTTTGATAAGTGTAGACGAGTTGCTCTGTGCCTGCAAAATAGTGGAAAACACTTTCAACACATGCTGTAAAATCAAAAGGTTATGTAATAAAATCACTAAATCATGGATGAATGAAAACATTGTAGTTTTTCATTCCTATACGTTTAACATAGCACTGCGGAGAGACTTTTCGAACGCACTGTACTTACACTTAATTATACTTACACTTACTTACTTACTTACTTACTTACACTTGCTTGTTTGCTTACTTATGCTTGCTTGCTTGCTTGCTTACTTATACTTGCTTGCTTGCTTGCTTACTTACTTATACTTGCTTGCTTGCTTACTTACTTATACTTACTTACTTACTTACTTACTTACTTACTTACTTGCTTACTTACTTACTTACTTACTTATACTTGCTTGCTTGCTTGCTTACTTATACTTGCTTATACTTGCTTGCTTGCTTACTCACTTATACTTGCTTGCTTGCTTGCTTGCTTGCTTACTCACTTATACTTGTTTGCTTGCTCACTCACTTATACTTGCTTGCTTACTTACTTATACTTGCTTGCTTGCTTACTTACTTACTTATACTTGCTTGCTTGCTTACTTACTTATACTTGCTTGCTTGCTTGCTTACATACTTATACTTGCTTGCTTGCTTACTTACTTACTTATACTTACTTATACTTACTTATACTTACTTATACTTGCTTGCTTGCTTACACTTACTTACACAACTTTCTTAGTTTTGCTTTCGCCCGAATTGCTCATTCTGACGAAGGTCAAGCTTGTAACTTCACCTAGACCTACAGTTTAATGTGGAATCCAACCCACGCCCCACCAGCACCCCAGCGTCTTAACCACTAGGCTACCCAGGGTACCCATTTATCTACCAACCAATTTCTTTGTGTGGAAGGGTGAACAGCTGGGTTTTGCTGCGCGCTGCCAGACATCACCGGGTCTTGATCCCAGGACTGATGAATTCGGAGTCAGCGACGCTACACCACTGAGGCGCATCTTCCTTTCGTACTTTTACATTTAGTAGTAGTATTATTTTATAATGTGTGTGTGTTGGTGGGGGTTCCCTTAGTTTTCATACAGCCGCAGACAAATTCACAGAGAGAATAACAAGCTCCCAAAAAGTAAGAAGCAAGAAGGCTCTCCTTTCCTCCTTTTCCCCCAGCCTTAAATGGGCAGTTTTGGAAATAACATTCTCAGCAATTTGCAAAGGAAAAACTGGCAGAAACTTTTATAAAACATAATGGAACTAGAAATATACGTGCATACATCAGTGAGCAAGGGAATTTTTTTTTATGTAGGAGGGGAGGGACCGAGGCGAATGCCCCCAAGAATGCTCCCCCACCTCTCTCATAGGAGTAGAAGGAAAGTGCATAAATCAAGGTCCAGGGTTTTCGAGATGCTTAGATACTCTGTGTCATAGGCGAGGTCATAGACCGGGGGGAAAGATGGATTAAGGAAGGTTGTTCCAGAGTTGACCAGTTGAGTAGATGAAAGACAGAATACCGATTAGCCCTTGCGTGAGAGAGTTGGACAGAAAAAGAATGAGAATGTGTCGAAAGTCTGGTACTGCGTGCTCTCATTAAAGGAGGAGGCACGCAGTTAGAGAGTTATGAAGGGCAGTAACCGTAATAATAGCGATAGTGGAGGGAGAGGGATTGAAGACAGTAAGAGGTGGGGAATTGATGAGACGAAAAACCTTTGATTCCACCCAGTCAAGTGGGGCTGCTTGGGTTGAGCCACCCAACACATGAGGAGCGTATTCTATGCAGGGGTGGACAAGACCCCTGTACAGAGAGAACAACCCAGTTTGGGTGAGAAAACTGCGGAGATGGTATGGCACACCTAACATCTTAAAAGCTGTTTTGGAGTATATGTGATCTTTTCAGGAAAGATTATGAGAAAAGGAAACACCAAGAACGTAAAGAGGAAGGATTGAGTTCAAGATAAGGGGATAGTCGTGTTGAAGATTGTGATGAGTAGACCGATAAAGGAACTGGGTTTTTGAGAAATTGAAGTCCACAAGGTTTTCTCAGTCCCAGTCACAATGGAAAGAAAGAGGTAAGGTGCATCATAGCTGTCTCTGGCGAAGCATGGAGTGACTGTTGAGAGGGCACTTTGTGAAGCGGGCGGAGGAGAAGGGTGGAATCATCGACATAGGAGTGGTTTGGACAGGAAGTACGACTTTAAAGATTATTGATAAATAAAAGGAGGAGAGTGGGTGACAGGATAGAGCCCTGAGGAATACCACTATTAATAGCTTTAGGAGAAGAACCACAGCTATAGATCAGTCAGAAAGGAAATCAGAATTGAAGGATAGAAACTGAAGGAGGGCAGTTTGGAAATTAAGGATTTGTGCCAGACTCCATCAAAAGCTTGTGATATGTCAAGCCCAATAACAAAAGTTTCACCGAAATCCCGAAAAGAGGATGATATGGTCACAGTAGTCACCCAGTAAAATATTTCGCGTATCCCAAGTCTCCTAACCCCGATAAATTTTCAGTTTTTAGTTTCAATTTGCCAAAATGTAAATTTTTCAATAAAAACTCGGATAAAAATTGTTTCAGCTGTGTTAAACTCGTATTTCTTATTTT
The DNA here is from genome assembly GCA_023014485.1 of Bathynomus jamesi. Classification (NCBI taxonomy): domain Eukaryota; kingdom Metazoa; phylum Arthropoda; class Malacostraca; order Isopoda; family Cirolanidae; genus Bathynomus; species Bathynomus jamesi. The sequence goes on from JAJOZX010002496.1 coordinate 203,385, forward strand.
TTTTATTCAAACTCAAAGAAAATTATATTTTTACGTGTTTTTGAGTATGTACTATACAGTATGCCCCACTAAAACGTACACCCAACTTTAGATTGTACTAACTCCTCCAAAAATTGAGATATTTTGGATATGTTTGTTTGATTTAATATGGCAAATTATTCTTTGTTAACTTTCAAATTTATTCATGTTTAAATGAATTAGTGTTTAAGCATCTGCTTTTAACTGAATGGTGGTACAAAATGGATTGCGCAAAATTGGTCAATGAAAAAATGTGTGTGCTATCGCTGTAATGAAAAGACAAATACATAATAATAGATACTTTAACATAATTTCAATAAGATACAAAGCAGATTTTTCTTTATTCCTTATTACAAAAGTTATGCTTAGTTTCGTTTTCTTTCAACATGACTGCCATTCCTATCGATACAAATCGAGTCGAGCTCTCATCTTCCCCATCACTCTTTTGATAAGATCTGGATTGTCTTTTAACAAGTTGATTTCAGCTGTGATGCGAGTCCTCAAATCATCTAAATTGATATGTTGTGATGCAAATACTCTATTTTTCAAATGACCCCATAAAAAGTAATCACACAGGATCAATCCAGATCTTATCGAAAGAGTGATGGGGAAGATGAGAGCTCGACTCCAGATTTGTATCGATAGGAATGGCGGTCATGTTGAAAGAAAACGAAACTAAGCATAACTTTTGTAATAAGGAATAAAGAAAAATCTGCTTTGTATCTTATTGAAATTATGTTAAAGTATCTATTATTATGTATTTGTCTTTTCATTACATCGATAGCACACACATTTTTTCATTGACCAATTTTGCGCAATCCATTTTGTACCACCCTTCAGTTAAAAGCAGATGCTTAAACACTAATTCGTTTAAACATGAATAAATTTGAACGTTAACAAAGAATAATTTGTTATATTAAATCAAACAAACAGATCCAAAATAGCTCAATTTTTGGAGGAGTTAGTACAATCTAAAGTTGGGTGTACTTTTTTGTGGGACATACTGTATATTAAAATCAAATATAAGGAAAAATTAATGAATTTCATAACATCTTTGAGAAATTAAACAACAGAACTTGTCTTCTACAAGAAAAAGAAAAACATTACCTAATGAAGTGCTCTTTTGTACGATGCATAAACTCAAGCTATTTTGAAAGTAACACTGCATGTTTATTTATTCCACTGTCCTTTCCATTCAAATTTAGGCAATCTTTGCCGTAATTCCAGTAGGTTAAGAATATATTTTTGGCGATTTTCGTAGCCAATTCGTACATCAGATGCATTCGTGACTAGATTCACAGCGCTTTCTACTCCTTGGCTGTGACAAGGAAAGGCTGGTATTTTGAGTGGTTCTTGTCTTGCTAGCAAAAGTTCCTTATTGCTACTAAAGTTTCTCAGAAGTGGAGGCGGATAAATTACATCTTTCTGCCAATCAATCATTTCAGTGTAGTTTGAAGAATCAAAATTAAAGAGTTCGAGGTAGGTCAAAGTTTCTTGATCCAGAAAATGTAGTTCTTGAGAGAATGATTCTCTGGATTGCAACCTCTCTAACTTCTCTTCTTGCCTGTTATCATCGATAGAAGAATATTTTCGGGGTTCGCAAAGTATGAGTTATTCTGAAACACCAGTTCCATGATCATCATGACCGTATACCTTCTTCGAGTTGAACCCAGGTAGAACAGAAAAAACATCTTTGGAAAAAATTCTAATTTCAAACATAATTAACTCGGAGGTGGGAGGAGATGGAGATACAGCACCGGAATTGCCCAATGTTAAGTTGGAGGCAAAAGTTTGAGCAAAGAGTTCAGCTTTATCAGGAGAGGAGACTGCAACTAAGCAGTCAAAATGAAGAGAGAAGGGAAAGAGGAAGTAAAGTTGTTGCAGAGGATTTTGGCTAGGTGCCAAAAAGAGCGAGAAGAATCAGATAGGTTTTCACATTTTTGTCTAATGAAGGAATGTTTGGCGAGTCGAAGAACAGATTTTGCACGATTCCAGGCAGAAATACAGTATAAGTAGAGTGAGATTCAGGAGTTGGATGGCGATGGTACCTTTTGAAGGCCTCTTTGTTGCGGATAGTATTAGAGCAAGCAAAGTTAAACCGAGATTAAGATGCCTTCATAATCGAAGCCTATTTCAGAGATCGTTGTAAAAATCAAAAGGTAAGAAGATTTACTCAAGGAGACCGTGTATCACTAGACCAAGATTGTTTTTAAACATATTGACGAAGATACTAGAAACGACTTCAGTAGGAAGCTTATAATTGACAATCTTGTATATAAAGAAATGTCTGCAAATATCCCTTGTGATTCGAGTTTCGAGTCGGGTTCTTTTTAGTGTAAAAAGTACAGTGTGATAAACGTTGTCTTTCCTATTCAGAAGTTCAAGCACTTTGATAAGTTCGCCTCTGAGCCAATGATTCCCATAAGGAATATAAAATGAGATCAACGAAACTACAATCGTATGATTTGTGATGGACAGACGGAATTAGTTTAGCCATCCTAGCTTGAACATTTTCAAACCTTTAATATGTCTTTTCTCAAAAATGGGGAACAGAACTGCACGAATGGGAGCCTAACCAATATATTGTAAAGTTAAAAAGTAACGTCTTTCCTTCGGTATGAGAATTGCCTTTTGAGATATACAGTATATATATATAGTCCAGTATTTTATTACACCAGCTTCAATGCAATGTTTGGAAAACTTGAGAGCACTACTTATAAACACACTATTAACGACACCAACGCGCGTGTAGCAACTTTAGCAGTCTCTATAGACTATTAAATAGCATGAGAAAAAAAAAGGTACAATAAAGGTTAAGTTTATAAATTATGTTATTTAGATTAAGTTAAATTGAAAATATGAAAATGTCGTTTTTTTAATACTGTATCAGCGAAGGTTTTTCCGCTGCTCACCAGTCATACAAGTTTTCTAGTTTACATGGGGCTTCTAGGGACTGCTTCATTAAAAACAGTTTAAGAATTTTTTTTTTTCCAATTTCAGGAACCGGCGTTGGGGGAGAGAGTATTTGGGGAGGCGAATTCGAAGACGAATTCCATTCTTCTCTGAGGCATGATCGCCCTTACACGCTATCGATGGCTAATGCTGGGCCCAGTACGAATGGATCGCAGTTTTTCATTACTGTTGTTCCTGCCGTAAGATTTGTTAATTCTTAAGTTCTGTTTTGGCACATTAAGCTGTTTCTATTTAAGGTTATTGAGATTTAATTATAGCGTATTTTCTGTATTTCTTTCTCCCTCAGATTTGAAAATGGATGTTTTATTTAGCTTTTGAAACTAAAGATTATTATAACCTTCTGATAAGAAAAGGACTTACAGAATTTGTATACTTACTTATCTTATTTTTCAGCCATGGTTGGACAATAAACACACCGTCTTCGGTAGAGTAACGAGAGGACTCGAAGTGGTACAAAATGTAAGTAATGCAAAAACCAACCCCAAAACCGATGAACCATACGACGATATTCATTTAATCTCAATTACTGTCAAGTAACTGAAAAGAATTCCAATTTTATTCATGTACTAATTTTTTATAACGTCTTGCCACCTTCTATTAGTGAACAAACTTGATATATAAAATATTTTTCTTTAAACTGAGAAGTTTTTGTCTCATTAAAACCTGACTTAAATGTATCTGCCACCTAACCTAACTTAAAGTTCAAGTGAACTCTCTTATAACATTGTCGTCATCATTGTAATAAACTTTTCAGAAAAGCAAAAGTAAGAACGTAATCTTGTTAAATAGTAACAAAGGGGAAATAATCTGTTTCACGCATTATGTTGGTTTCTTCATAATAAATGCATTATCCTTGATACACTCCTCAATTCTTCAGTGTGACATCCTCGCACATGGAACAGATAATTTAATTGAAATGCATAACCTTTATTGATAAAATAAATACAATTTTACAATTTTTGTTACTGTTTTAACAAATAATTGTGAAATTGGACTTTATTTTATTTAATTTGCCCCTTAAGCTTTAGGCTTTACTGGGCTCTTAAAAATAAAACGGTTATTTTTAATAATACATAAATCATGAATAAGAATTATTAATTAGAGTATGTATTAATCTTAAATTATTATAATTATTATTATTAGATATAAAACAAATACAAAGTCATTAATGAAAGTATGGTACCAGTACTATACAAAGAAATCACTTTTAGATATATGAAGGAACAATAACAAGTAATGTACATTTAGTCCTGGATTTCAACTTGGTTTTAAACGAATTTACATTCACAATATTTTTTATATCAACATTTAACTTATTCACTTATTCCCTAGTTTGTCCAATGAAAATGGGTAATTTTTGAGATGACAATCTAAATTGAGAAGTAACATGCTTTGATCTGTTTCTGGTCTGATGTGAGTGGATTTCTTGAGTTAAAGAATATTTACCTATTGTAAGTTAATGCTTTTGTTCTTACACTTGTAAATAAAAATAAAATGTGCGAGGTTGATTACATTTTTGAACTTTAGTAGTTTTAGCGCTTTAAATTCTAGGAACCCATACGGTCCTCATGGTGTTTCTCCTGTTGTTCTTAAGAACTGTGCTTTTGTGCTGACATCCTGCCCAGACTAACTTTTTCATCTGGTACGTTTCCTTCCTGCTGGAAGTTCGCTTTCATTCAGCTTCTCCCAAAGGAGAGCGACTGCTTTCAACCCTCCAACTATCGTCCAATTGCTTTGATTTTTTGCCTTTCCAAAGTTTTTTAATCTATCCTTAATAGGAAGATTCTTAAACACTTTACTCAAAATCTTTCCGATCATCAGTATGTGTTCCGCAATGGACACACTACTGGTAATGATCTTGCATATCTCTGACTGTTGGTCATGCTCCCTTTGGTATTTAGGCGAAACCTTTGCTATTGTGCTAGACATATCAAAAGCTTTTGATAGTCTGGCACAAATCTTTAATTTCCAAAGTGCCTTCCTTCGGTTTCTATCCTTCTAGCTATGCCTTCCTCTCTAATTTCTTTTCTGGCAAACCTATAGCTGCGGTTGTAGATGGCCACTGTTCTTCTAAAGCTATTAACAGTGGTGTTCCTCAGGGTTTTGTCCTGTCACCGACTCCTTTCCTTTTATATATCAATAATACTGGGTAACAAAATTTGAAAAATTTTGTGAGATTTTTCTGTCGTTTCTTAATGATTTCGGGGAGCTGATTCCAAAAATGATATTGGTTTTGCTCTATCATCAACCGTTTCAAAAATATAGGTTATCACACTTTTCATATGGCAAGTATATAAAGAAGGCTAACAAGTATTTTCTGAAAATAAAAACGCTATTGGAAATTAATGTTTATTGAGCCAAAATTGTTTGACAAACCCAAAATGGTGCAAAGGATATAATATATATCATGAGGAGAACCGATAAGAGAATAACAAGCCTCGTTATGCAGTGTGCGTTCCTTAAAAATGCACTGAAGAACGCGACTTCCGCGTATGAACATTCTTATCCTTTCTGATCAGCGACCATACGTAGTCTCCCATCATGGAAGCATCCCAATGGCCCTGGTACCTTTTCTCTATCGTTTGAATATCTTGATGGAATCTTTCGCCATGTTCTTCACTCACATCGCCCAGGTTATCACGAAAAAAGTCTAGATGTGAATGCAGATAGTGTAATTTTAAAGACATACGGCACCCCATTTTGCCATAGCACTTAATCAAGTTTGACACTAACTCCTTATAGTTTGGTCCTTTATGGTTGCCTAAAAACCCACGAATCTCATCACGGAAAGCACACCAAGCCTCTTTTTCGATCGGAGTCATCTTGGCTTCAAGGTTCTTTGAATTCAACAGCGCCTTGACTTGTGGTCTTACAAAGATGCCAGCCTTGACTTTGGCCTCAGAGAGTTCAGGGAACATGACCCGAATCTGTTGGGAAACTTCCCCTCCAAAATCTAACGCAGTTACACACTGCTTAATTAGACCCAACTTAATATGGAGAGGTGGTAGGCTGGTAGCAGAACTATGTCAGGCTTCACAAGAGGTTCCCTGGGTACATTGTACTTTCCTGGTTGCAGTCCTTCACGTGGAGGCCACTGAACTGGTTTATCGTGCTCAGTTGAAGCCCTGCTATCCCACAGGCAAAGACAACATGAATATTTAGTAAACCCTCCTTGTAAACCTAACAGGAAACCAATCATTTTAAATCACCACACGTCCCAGTTATATTGTTCATACCTGATTTGAGAGAGCAGTTGTTTGACATTTTCATAGTCCTCTTTCATTTGAACAGAATGTGCAACTGGTATAGATGGATATTTGTTCCCATTGTGGAGTAGAACAGCTTTTAAACTCCGAGTTGAACTGTCAATAAACAGGCGCCACTCTGAGGGTATATGTGTTAACCCAATAGCTGTGAATAGACCATTAACCTCGCTGCAATAACAGAGAGAGCCATTGACATCGTAGAACCTTGCAAACTCTTCATGCCGCTTTCGGTATACAGTGCTCTTGCAGTCTTCTGCAAGCAAATTCCACTCTGAGTCTGCAGGTCAGAAGCTCAGATCCTGATTTCGTCAGACCCAAATCTCTAATTAAGTCGTCCAATTCCCTCTGATTTGGAAAGTGAGGGTTTGTACTGAAAGTTACTATATATTCTTCATCATGACTGTCCTCATCAGCCGACATCTCAGATGAGCTAGCTGCATCCTCATTTTCAACGTGCAAAGCAAAGAAACAAAATATAGGCATAGCTATATATGTAGAAGAGCATCAGCACTAAGAAAAATCGACACACAATGACCCACAGTCTGTAAATACAGAAGGTAAAGTAATGGATAGATACCTGTTCTGGTGGACGTGGTATTGGAAGACCTTCGCCATGTGGTACAGGAGCTATGGACGACGCTATGCTTGGATACTGAAGAGTCTGCCTTCCTTTAACTGTACTACATTAATCATAACCTGCAGATATAGAGAGAAGAATTATTGAATCTGCAACAGTTTACAGATTCCAGAAAAAAGATGTATTCACAACACTGAAATAATGTTCGCAATAAAAAAGGATCGATAACACTCAAATCGTCACACAAACCATCAGACGAACAACCTGCTTTCTTTGTGTGCTCACACTTACTGACTTCTCAGACTCTGCGCTCTTCTTTACATATCACAGTGGGAGTTTCGGGCAATTTCTAGAGCAAGAAACTGTCAACGAACATCCGGATTGTTCTCAACAATTCCTGATTATTCTGATATTGTTGCACCCATAATAACATTATACTGGTAAAACATGAAAAATGGATTATCTCTGAAACCATTGATGATACACACAAACCAAGGCCAGATTTGGACTCAGCGCCCACAAATGCACATAAAAACAAATTCTATATAAACAGAATCAGTGTTACACAGTGTAATTTATCAAGTCGCACTTCCTGTCCTATTCACTCCTATGCCGATGATTCCACTCTTCACTTCTCCACCTGCTTCGCCGCAAAGCGTCCCCTCTCAACAGCCATTCGATACTTTGCATAGAACGGCTGTGGTACACCTGACCTCTGATATCTCGGCCATCTCTGCTTGAGGCAGAAAAATCATTGTGGCTTCCCGAATCAGGCGAGTTTGTCTAATACAATTCGTCTAAAATACAATTCGTCGAAACAAACAATTCGTCGAAACAAACAATTCGTCGAAACAAACAATTCGTCGAAACAAACAATTCGTCGAAACAAACAATTCGTCGAAAAAACAATTCGTCGAAACAAACAATTCGTCGAAACAAACAATTCGTCGAAACAAACAATTCGTCGAAACAAACAATTCGTCGAAACAAACAATTCGTCGAAACAAACAATTCGTCGAAACAAACAATTCGTCGAAACAAACAATTCGTCGAAACAAACAATTCGTCGAAACAAACAATTCGTCGAAACAAACAATTCGTCGAAACAAACAATTCGTCGAAACAAACAATTCGTCGAAACAAACAATTCGTCGAAACAAACAATTCGTCGAAACAAACAATTCGTCGAAACAAACAATTCGTCGAAACAAACAATTCGTCGAAACAAACAATTCGTCGAAACAAACAATTCGTCGAAACAAACAATTCGTCGAAACAAACAATTCGTCGAAACAAACAATTCGTCGAAACAAACAATTCGTCGAAACAAACAATTCGTCGAAACAAACAATTCGTCGAAACAAACAATTCGTCGAAACAAACAATTCGTCGAAACAAACAATTCGTCGAAACAAACAATTCGTCGAAACAAACAATTCGTCGAAACAAACAATTCGTCGAAACAAACAATTTAATATAATATGGCATACAAATTGTTGCCTGATGTACAATGCTATTTATTACTTGCCACGCCCCATCTTAAAAGGTTACCTCTTGTGCGGAATAGTACATCGAAATCAGTTATCCCGGAACCCATAACCCGGTAGCCCATAATGTGTGCTCAATTTATTGAATCAGAAAAAGGCCGTAAAAAGTTGGTTAACAATGGTCATACGTTTTATAAGAATGGTGAAAATGGTGACAGTATTTATTGGAAGTGCGACAAATATCCCAAAACAAAGTGCCGTGCTCGTATAGTTACCGTTAACAATGAAGTTGTGAAATCTTCCACTGACCATAATCACATATTAGACGCCGCCGAAGTTGCAGCTAAAGAAACTGTGGCGGAAATACGTGAGCTTGCTAAATCAACACAGGATGCACCCCCATTCAATAATATCTAGTGTACTTGAACATTGCAATGAAGCAGTTGCGCCAAAACTTCCAAATATACAAAGCATGAAGAGAACAATAAAGGTGATCAATTTCTGCTTTGACTCGGGACCAGTTCAAAAGCGTATAGTAATATTTGCTACTGAACGTAATTTACAATGTTTAAAGCAAAGCTGTCATTGGTATGCTGACGGTACATTTAAAACTATCCCTTTGTTATTTCACCAACTATATACCCTGCATGGATTAAAAGATAAAACTTCGCTGCCGCTCGTGTTTGCGTTACTACCTGACAAATCAGAAGAAACATATATAACGCTTTTAAAGCAGATAAAGAATTTTGCCCCCTTATGTGCGCCATTGTCAATAACGATCGATTTTGAAAAAGCAATGATGAAAGCATGCATGCAAGAATTTCCAAATGCGGAGCAGAACGGGTGCTTTTTCCATTTCAGCCAATGTATCTTTCGTGCCATTCAAAGTAGTGGCTTAAAATGGAAATATGAAACAGATCCAGATTTCGCTTTAAGCATGCGTATGCTACCGGCATTAGCATTTGTTCCAGTAGGCACAGTAATAGATGCATTTGAGTTATTATGTGATAATAACATCTTCCATCATGAAGCACAAAAGGCCCTTGATTATTTCGAAGACACCTGGATTGGACGGCCGAACAGAAGGAATGCTCGGCGTCCACCGCTCTTTCCACACAAGGTGTGGAATTTGTACCTCAGAGTCCTTAATGATTTGCCCAAAACAAACAACTCCGTCGAAGGTTGGCATCGAGGGTTTGAAACTCAAGTGGCTGCTCACCACCCCAATATATGGAAATTCATCACTTGTTTGAAGAAAGAGCAAAGTTTCAACGAGGCTCAAATTGAGCAGTATGTTGCTGGGATAGAACCAGAACCCCCAAGGAAACGCTACCGCGATGCTGCACAATGTATAAAAAGACTTGTTCAAAATTTTGATCCCGATAATATTATTGACTATATTCGTGGTATTGCCCACAACCTTTCTTTTTAACATTTTAATGAACTCTTTTTATTAAATAATTTTTTTAATACTGTATATTATGAAATAAAATCAACCCATTTTCAATCTTTTCATCCTCACTCCAAATTTATCAAGCAGACAAATGCATTTCTAGTTATCTTCAGTTATTAGTCAAATTGTATTTTAGACAAATTATTTTTAGACAAACTATTTCGATGTACTATTCCGCACAAGAGGTAACCTTTTAAGATGGGGCGTGGCAAGTAATAAATAGCATTGTACATCAGGCAACAATTTGTATGCCATATTATATTAAATTGTTTGTTTAGACAAATTGGATTTTAGACAAATTGGATTTTAGACAAATTGGATTTTAGACAAATTGGATTTTAGACAAATTGGATTTTAGACAAATTGGATTTTAGACAAATTGGATTTTAGACAAATTGGATTTTAGACAAATTGGATTTAGACAAATTGGATTTTAGACAAATTGGATTTTAGACAAATTGGATTTTAGACAAATTGGATTTTAGACAAATTGGATTTTAGACAAATTGGATTTTAGACAAATTGGATTTTAGACAAATTGGATTTTAGACAAATTGGATTTTAGACAAATTGGATTTTAGACAAATTGGATTTTAGACAAATTGGATTTTAGACAAATTGGATTTTAGACAAATTGGATTTTAGACAAATTGGATTTTAGACAAATTGGATTTTAGACAAATTGGATTTTAGACAAATTGGATTTTAGACAAATTGGATTTTAGACAAATTCTCCTAGATCCGTGGCTTCCAATACCTAAGGTGACTAGAGTCCCGATTTTCGGCCGGACAGTCCCACTTTGTTGAAGTGTGTCCTGCTGACGTATGGTATCCCAAAATTGTCCTGCTTTTGGAGATATTGAGCAAAAATGTCCCGCTATATTAAAATTACTACCAATAAGCTATTTCATGAATGGTTATTGACATACAGTACTTCGAACTTACTACACGTAGATGCTATTATAGACTTGTGCAATAAGTTAGTCTTAAGTATAATGTTAAAATCCTTATGAATTACTTTATAAAGAGCAAGTTTCCCCAGCAAGGATTATTATTATTATATAAAATATGCACTTGTATAAAATATATAAAATTTGCAGTTTGCACTGATGGGAAAGTGGTAATTTGACTCTGACTCTGTTTCGTTATTGTGTCTTATTTTATTTTTATTGTTAGTATTAGTAGACATGCTAAATGACTTTTCACTTCAAATCATGAAGCAAAGGTCCCCTTTGGTATGGAAGTTCGTTAGGGCCATAAGAAAAAATTTATCCAAAGAGACAAGTTGTATATTAAATCCAAGATGGCCGCCGTCGGCCATATTGGAAAACATGGCCGACTTAGAGCCAAGGAACCGTTTGTCATAGAAACTATTATGATACATGTTTTCCAGCTAATTTGAGGTCGCTGAACTCGTGTCTAGCATCAATTTTACATTTGGAATGCATTTAAAGGTCAAATCCGGGAAATGATACGGTACACAAAGTTGACATTTTGATAAAATTTATGAAAACAGAATTTAGAGGCATGGAAGCAAGAACTGCAAATTGAATGATAAATTTTCGAGTTCTGTGGTATCTAAATAGTATAACTGATACATAGTATACTCGACCAATAACTAGCCCACTCAAATATATCATCACGCAATGTTGTGACAATGTAAGCACATTCATAACATTCCTTCGTTCAGCACTAACTTGATTCCTCATCTATCTGTACCTCACTCATCTCACCAGTGTGGGAGCGCGAACCTTTACATCTAAAGAGATACATACAGGGCTGCCCCTGCACGTAGCACTTACAAGGAGCCTTACAGTCTGTCTTACACTGGCAAATGACAAGCTCTGGTATGTCCCGCGAAATGGTGGGAGTTGTGGTGCAGACTGGAGTTGGCGCAGAGTCGGGGGATTTTCGCTGCCATCCTCATTCCGTTGGAGAGACTGGAGCTGGAGCTTTGATGAGCGTATTACCCGACACGTGTCTACTCTGAAGTCACAAGAGAAATAACTGATTAGTTGAAATAACACTTCTAGAAATACAACTGCATGCAGTAATCTCAAGCATGAGTGATGTCCCCATCCGTGCAATGCTGTCTTACCTGATAGGCTACTCTGAGGAGGTGCTGATGCAGAGCGTCGCTGCTTGGAGGCATGTGCTCGAAGTCGCGTCCTTTGTGGAGGAAGAGTCTAACAGCATCCACGGTTGTGATGCCGTCCTCAGAGACACCATAGAGCTGCATGACGAATCTCTGGAGCGTGGGTGTGTGAGTCTTGATCATCTCCAGGGTGGGGTTAGGGCAGGAGAGTAGCTCGAGAGGTAAGGTTAGTTCAGGGAGGGACTGCCACACTGACCAGGCCGTCTTCTTGACTTTGCCACAGAACGCTGAGGTCGTGTCGCACCCTGCTAACGCATGAAACGCCGGCAGTGCCATTGCCTTGGATGGTCGAAGTCCGCGAGCGATGACATGCGCTGGAATGTACCTGGCAAGGAATGTAGAGATGAGTTAGATAATGGCCTCATGATCTAAAAGCTATCGGTACACTGCAGACACCTGTCTTAAAGACACCTCAATAAAATCACTGTACCTGAAGTGATGCCGCGATCCGAAGGCAATCCAGAGTTCATCAATCCTCTGTCCGACGGCCACAAAAGTGGAGACGCCCAGCACTACAACATCACTGTCGCTGGTGCGGATGATCACTTGACGATGACCGGCGTAGGTAGCTGCAGCCACATGCAGAAACATCCGAGTGTCGGCTTCCTCATGTGTGCAGGGGGCAACTGCACCAACATCAGCGTCAGCCGGTGAACTCGCACAATCACTGAGAATGGTAGTGAAGAGCTGCTTGCCCTGAAAGGAAGAAGTCAATGTAATTGAGGATATGCTGAGGAAGTCAATGTAATTTACTTCCTCAGCATATACTAGAGACAGGAATATTTTAAGAAATATTGATTTCTATATCAGCTCGTTGCTCAATGGTAGTATGTTAGCGAGTGAGACAAAAACATGACATGAAGAACCTGTCTTACCTGAAGAATGAGAAGATTCAGCTCCATGGACTTGAACCAGTAATCTGCTTGGGGCTGCGAGGCAAACAGCTGCTTGAGCCATTCGTCAAAAGGCAGAGCGATGAGGTCATTCGACTCGGCATCAGCAGAGACACCATCATAATCATCAGCATTCGTCGCCTTCTTCACATACTTATCATAAGCCTTGTTCATAAGCACGTAGAGAGCAGCTACCGACACCTGATGCATGTACCGAGTTCTGCAGATGTGATGGATGCCAATGAAGGACTGAGCTTTGCCGCTGGTCGAGATACTGCTGTTGGTGATTGCTGTAGTCCACCCACTACCGTCCAACCAGTCACCAGACACTCCACAGCATCTTCTCAGTATGCATCGCCCCCAACAACACCAGATAGTCCTCCTCGCCATGCTCTGTCTGGGGGTACTTCCACTGAAGTTTCTTCGCCAGCGTGAAGAGAGGTTGATCGGCTACCATGACTGGTGTCTGACCAGGATTGATGTAGCTGATCGCCTGGCGGATGACTTTCATCCCATGCCAAACTATGGTAGGGCTGTTGGGAGACTCGGTGAACAGAAGCAGCATGTATGACTTGGCTGAGGGAATAGCAGGATGCTCTGTGATGCTGCATAGTACGCGGCCCATGAGATCCATTCACCGGCTTCGAGGGTTTGTTTGGATAGAAGGTTTTTGACTCGTTCAACCACCCGTGGCCTTCTTCAATGATGCTGGTGAGAGCGCGAAGCCGGAAGAGGATGACTGTTGGTCTTCAGGGCAGGAACGTGCAGCACCTCATCGTTTGGCAGCGAGACATCCAGATCCATGGTTGTGGAGATAGCTGACAAGGACCTCACAGCCTTCTTCCCCATCTCAGCTGGATTGAGGATGTCGGCGAGATTCTTGACTTGTTGGCTGTCTGAAGAGAAGTGCTGCTGAATGCTGATGCATGTTCCATGGAGGGCTGATTTTGCCGTCGTAGAGGAAGGGTTGTGGTCGATGTTGTCAAAACCCCCTGTGGTGAACACGCCCTTGCTCAACATTCTCAAACGGTCGTACGAGACGCATAGTCCTCGATGATGCATAGCATCGATTAGAGATTCACGGCCAGTTTGAAGATGTCGTTTCATAGACAGATACAGCGATGCTAGTGTTTCCCTTTCCTTGATGTGACGAGGAACACTCCCAGGTTTCTTGGATCTGCGTCCAACAGAGTTGAAGATGATCTGCTGCCCGATGGATGTTGCAACCTTGGACTTCTCAGAATCAGTTGCCGGCTCATCGATACCTGGTCCATTAAGAAGCATGTGCAGGAATGATCTCAACGTGGGCGGGATGGATTCAGCTTCACATGAGGTTGAGAAGGAGCCTGTGAAAGCCTGCTTCATGTGGAGATAATCTCGCCGGAGGATCTTGGCTGCTTTGTGGAGGATGGAGACTTCAATTGATGTATTGTTTTCCATATCAACTACAGCTTTGCTTAGGTCGTCGTCGAAAACAAGAGACCAGCAACGATTCATTGGTATCGCCTTGATGTCAGGAATCATGCGCTCAATATCCTCTCGAAGGCGTGTTGTATTGCATTTGATGTAGGGAAAACCGAGAGCGGCGAGGCGCTTGTCATAGAGGGCCGTCAAGTCAGCCATTGCCAGTGACGTCCCTGAAACACGATTATCTCCAATAAAGTCAAGTAACTCGTTGAGAACATGTGCTCGGATCACCTGAGTCGCATGACTCAGTCGTGTCACATCCGACCGTCGCCACTTTCTTGTAGAGCCGAGTCAGGCACGGACGATAATAGACGGCATTAATAGCGACCATGTCACCGGCAGAAAGTTTAGCCAACAGACGTTTGTTACCTAACACTCGAGCGCAATCACTGACTTTCTTATCTAAGCCAAGAGTGGAGGCCCTCCTCAGCTCTTTCTTGTTGTCCACTTCGTCACAGAAGAGGCATGGAGTGTCGACTGGTTCGCTCGAAGATGCGGCGAGTTTTCACCAGGCTAACTGACTCTTGCCCTTGATGCTTTTTCCTCGCTCTCTGCACTTTTTGATTGTCGACAGCATTCCTGCAACTTTTGTGCCACACTACTTGATTAGACATCATCAGCTGCACTACATTCTGAGCACCACCACCAATGTCATTTACGACTACAAAGTCAGGCAACTCCCCTAATTCCTTGAGCTCCTGGATGTTGTCCGTAACTTCTTTACAAGAGGCTGAAAGTCATTCAGGTTTGTTTCTCAATTTCACAGATGATGAAGGATTCTTAGTTGGTTCATAGCTTTTGTGTGACTGACATATGAAGCATAAGCTCCAGTCGCGAGTGTCCATTATGGCAGGCGTGCTTTTAGAGTCGCTCATTTCGGATTAATCATTGTGAGTCTGAAACATGAAATTGAATTTCTAAAGGTCACAGAACTTAGAAACGTGTGTGATGACTCGTTTTCAGCTTAATTCAGCATGAGAGAGCCATTTCTGAGGTTATTTTGGGGTTTCAGGTTATTTTGGGATGTCTCACTCCGTCAGTTTGGAAACTGCGGAAAATCCCCAATTTCAACATGGCGCCCAGCGGCCATATTTGATTTTGGGGGTCAAAATGACCTCCAAACCCCATAATAACCTCAAAAACGAGTCATCACACACGTTTCTAAGTTAATTGGTTCAAAAGTTAAAAATACGCATTAGCATAATTTATGCTGATTAGGAATAAAATTAAGCATGTCTATGCATAGATGCAACTTGTGTCTTTGGACAAATTCTTTCCTATGGCCCTAAGGAACTTTATATCAAAGGGGACCTTTGCATCATGATTTGAAGTGGACACCCAATTTTGTGCATTTAATATGTCTACTATATTATAATAGTGGAACTGCAAATGATTTTGAGCGTAAAAATATCCTTAGCCTAACTTACATTGTAAATTTTAAATCTCTTCTGACCTTACTTAAAACAAATGGTATGAACGTTGTCTTTAAGCATAATAATACGGTTAAATTTCGCCTAATAAAGAATAGCCCGGATAATGTGGTTGGCTGTGTGTATTGGATCAGATGTACACAATGTAACTCTATAGGTCAAACCGGAAAAACTTTAGATATCAGGGTAAAACAGCACAAATGTGTGTGTGTGTGTAGAACAGCAAATAATTTTAGTGCATTGTTTAACCATATGTACAGATGTAATCAGAGATCAAGTGGGATAGTTCTAAAGAGCTCGTTAAAAAAACAGGTATAATTGAAAGGAATATTCTAGAATGTGCATTCATCCATTTTAAAAATAATTTCAATAACAGTGCGGGAATGTATAAAATTGACAGTATCTTCTTAAAATGTCTTTTTCCTTTAATCAAACGCTTGTTAACCATTTGCTTCTCTCTTTTATTTCTCTGTTCCGTTGTACATATGTACATATTTTCGTTATCTCGCCTTCTCCGTTCATTCCCTGACGAGGTGTACTGCTGTATACGCGAAAGTCCTTAGAATAATTTTTTTCCTTTAGAGTTTGCATCATATATATAAGCAAACCACCACAGGGAAAAGGAAAAAAAACACGAAATCCCAGCGCTTTCGTGATATATTCACATCAGGGAAAAAACAAATAATTGTTTTTTCCCTGAAGATGTGAATATATCACGAAAGCGCTCAGATTTCGTGTTTTTTTCTTTTTTCCTGTGGTTGTTTGCTTATTAATAAGATCACGTGTTATTCTGTGATTTTACTATATATATATATATATATATATATATATATATATATATATATATATATATATATATATATATATATATATATATATATATATATGTTAAACACAGACCGTGCATGGAACAAGGAACTCTTCTGGTAAAATTAAATCCACTATAGTCCGAATAAGTAATGGTAAATGACAAATACCATAGTTTTTTTCCTTTTTCATGATTTTAGCCCGACGTGGGCAACGGGTCTCTCGCAAAGAGATCCCATAAATATAGCTTCCCTCACCAGCTATCTGCAAAGCAGACAGGATCCAGCTTTGGGACGTGGATCTAGGGTTTAAAGCAAGCCTAGATCCCTACACTCAGAACCTCTATATAAGTAAAAGACTCGTTGCATTCACGTCGTGTTGAATAAATCAAAGAAAAAGGGGGTAACTATTGTATTTTTAGCCAAAAAAAACCAAAACTTAAACCTCAACCGGGACATTGAGCGTCCACTTTTCAAGGCACGAAACACGTCCGTTTAGTATACTAAACGGACGTGTTTCGTGCCTTGAAAAGTGGACGCTCAATGTCCCGGTTGAGGTTTAAGTTTTGGTTTTTTTTGGCTAAAAATACAATAGTTACCCCCTTTTTCTTTGATTTATTCAACACGACGTGAATGCAACGAGTCTTTTACTTATATAGAGGTTCTGAGTGTAGGGATCTAGGCTTGCTTTAAACCCTAGATCCACGTCCCAAAGCTGGATCCTGTCTGCTTTGCAGATAGCTGGTGAGGGAAGCTATATTTATGGGATCTCTTTGCGAGAGACCCGTTGCCCACGTCGGGCTAAAATCATGAAAAAGGAAAAAAACTATGGTATTTGTCATTTACCATTACTTATTCGGACTATAGTGGATTTAATTTTCCCAGAAGAGTTCCTTGTTCCATGCACGGTCTGTGTTTAACATATAATGTTCTCAGGGAACCATTCTGAGTTTATATATATATATATATATATATATATATATATATATATATATATATATATATATATATATATATATATATATATATAATCGATTCGATGTTTTGCGAATCACTGATGGTGCACATATCGAATGTTTGTAACAACGTTACTTTAATAAAAGAAACTTTTGAAAATATAGATTCTAAATAATCTTGTTTAAGAATTTTACGTGTGTTATCAAGAATTTTATTAAAAGATGAAATTGTACAGATAATTTTCGGACACACTGGAATTTCTAAAAAACTTGTCAAAACTTAATGAGATTCTCTGTAAAATGGGACAACACTGGAATTTCTACACTTCATGGTTGACTTTTAATAACAGCCAAAACTTGTACAGATAATTCTCGGACACCCTGTATATATATATACAGGGCGTCCCAAAAAAAGGTATACACACTTTAAATAATTATAAAGGCAGTGTTTATTAAAATACATTTCATTTTCAAAATGTAATAGAATCTACAGACATTATTTAATTGTTTTGTCAACGCCTGTTTTCAAACACGTCCGTTCTGGTCCAGGCACTGCTGATAACGCGAAGCAATGGAATCGCAAACATCACGAAACATTTCGTTTGGTATTTGTGTGCATTCTCGTTCAATGGCAGCTCTCAATTCAGCGACTGTTGCAGGTTTTATAGCGTAGACTTTGTCTTTTAAGTATCCCCATAAAAAAAAGTCTAGTGGTGTGAGGTCTGGTGAACGCGGAGGGTATTCTACGAAACCCCTTCGTCCAATCCACATCCACATCGTGCCAAGTACCACTCGCAATACTCCACTCTTCGGTCCGGATCATCTTCATTAATAGCATGGACTAATCTTGGAATGTAACTTTTCCATTGACAGCGCTTCAAAATGCGTTGGACAGACGATTCTGAAATTCCTACCTCACGACTCGCTTGCCGCACAGATTTTCTTGGACTTTGGTGATACGTTTCCAGTACTCTTTCTTGCTTTGTGGGGCTTGTCGATGTCCGTGGTCTTCCGGAACGCTTCTTGTGGACATTCTGAACAGTTCCATCGGCTTCAAACTTATCTCTAATTCGAGTGATGGTAAGTCGCGTTGGTGGATCTGTTTGAAACTCCCTCCTAAACTGTCTTTGCACTTCAACTGCGTTTTCACACTTCCAGTAGCATTTTAGAATGAATTTCCTTTGTTCAAAGCTTAGTCTGACTGCCATTATTAATTCTAATGGGTTTAACTTGGAAAGTAAGAAACATCAATTGAGCTATCAGCTGTTAAAGTGTGTATACATTTTTTTGGGACGCCGTGTGTATATATATATATATATATATATATATACAGTATATATATATATATAGTGGACCTAGTTTTAGCCGTTTAAGGTGAATATGATTTAATTGTATGCAATGATCAATTGATGCAATGACTGACTGATCGCTTATTAATGAAAGGCTATTTGAGTAGATCCACCATACTATTGGAAGTGACCGAAATGGCAGCGAGGGTCACCAGCTTGATTTACGCTCAAGCAAATTAATGTTAAGGTTATAAAAGACACCTTATGGGTTTTGTAGTTTATTATGAAAATAAATCCGTTATTTTATTCACTGTGATATAACAAAGAATTGACAGTAATTAATTGGTAGTTTTACGTTGTGCTTATGACATGGACTTAGCTAATAGGATGAAATGTTAATAGTTAATTTACACGCAATAAATGATGTACACGTTGATGGTATGTAAATGGCATGCGACATGGAATATTGAATAGGCCTAGTTAATGATATAAAGAATGCACGTGCGTTTGGTACATTGAATGGAAAAACATGACACTGATTAAGTAGGCTAAATGATTGCATGGATGCACATAGAATAATTGATGTGGCCTAATAAAAATGAATTGAAATGCTTGCACAAATATCATGTATATATAAGAACATTATGTGATGTTAAATGATTACGTCAAGAGAATATTTAGTTAACATATAAATATAAATGACTTGAACATAATGACGGATGATACGCGGAATAACGGTATTGAAATGACACTTGTTTTGGATGACAGGCCTACTGCGTTCTTTCACGAGAGTTAATTGGAACGCTTAATTACACTTGGGGTATAGTCTATCGTTCGGCGGTAAGCTGATGTAGGCTTCACCAGAGTACTTAGAAAAGGATGCACTTATCTTACCGGGACGATGGAAACTCTGTTGAAGGAGGGTTGAAGACGAACATATTACGCAGATTCTAGTTGTCGTTGTCCGTTAAGCCTCTTGAGATGATGGATGTAGGCTTCGTGGAGGCCTGAGGTGATGTTACTTCTCGAGGTGCAGGCTGGCCTTGTGATATTGCAGGCGTAGGCCTGTGGTGCGGAAGATATCTCGAGGAACGTGGAGAAACTTGAAGGCCGACCCGGCAAACCGCAGGCCCGAAGTGATTCCGGTTGGGCCTCAAAGGATTGC
This sequence comes from Bathynomus jamesi, assembly GCA_023014485.1. Lineage (NCBI taxonomy): Eukaryota > Metazoa > Arthropoda > Malacostraca > Isopoda > Cirolanidae > Bathynomus > Bathynomus jamesi. The sequence continues at coordinate 223,320 of JAJOZX010002496.1, forward strand.
TTCTGCAGGTGGTCTGTAGATCTTACGTGAAGACAAATTGTAGGCCCTGAAGAAAGTAGCGGGCCTAGCCTCCGGCCGAAGCCGGTAGGCGGTTGAAGAGGTGGTATCGTACCGAGTAGTCGAACGAAATGGAAGCGCCAACGAAGTGAGAGTGAGTGAGTGAGCGTGGGTGCTTTCTTTTATAAGATTCCTGTGACGTAGAACTTCACGCCAATTATTTAAGACGCCTTGTAAACGCGTCCTTGGGTTGATAAAAACTTACTTTCGCGCCTTGGGAAGGAACAGACTTTCCATTGTTTGTTAGCCCACGTGTGTTCCAAACTGTTTTATGGTAGCGTGGAAAGAAAGTATGTCTGTCGATTTGTTGGTCTATTTCTTGTCGATCCGCTACATATATATATACACAGGGTGGGCCGTAAGTTTCCATACATAGGAAAAATTAAACGTTTGTTTTTATGTTACTGATGAAGCAAATTTTTACGTCAATGGAGAGGTTAATCGGCAAAACATACGTTATTGGAGTAATGCTAACCCTAACTGGCTGAGTCCGACGAAGATGCAAGGTGCCGGTAAAGTGATGGTGTGGGCCGGGATATGGGGTGACAGAATTATTGGACCAATTTTTGTCAGTGGAAATCTTAATGCCGAAAGGTATCTTAACATGTTGCAAGAAGAGATTTTCCCATCCCTGCTAAACGAGGAAGGTAACTTCCCAGTTTACTTCCAGCAAGATGGAGCTCCACCTCATTATGGTCTTCACGTGCGTCGGTATTTGGATCAGCAGTTTCCGGATGCTTGGATTGGTCGGCGTGGTCCTGTGGAGTGGCCTCCCAGATCCCCAGATCTCACCCCCCTTGATTTCTATCTTTGGGGGCACTTGAAGGCCATGGTGTATCAGGAAAAGATACGAGACATAAATCATCTAAAGGAACGTATCACCAACGCCATTACAAGCATAACGTCAACTGTGCTAATGCGTGTTCATCAAGAGTGGGGAACACGTATTGAAATGTGTTTTCAAAACAATGGCAACCATGTAGAGCATATTATATAAATAAAAATGGTTGTCCATAAAAAAATGTTTATTTTTCCTATGTATGGAAACTTACGGCCCACCCTGTATATAGAAATTTCATTTCCTACAGGATATGACATCATGAATGAGAATCTTTATATAACAATCAATAATACCACAACATATGTATGACCTTGAGTCACTGCATGACTAATTGTGAAATGATTCGATTTTACTGGACTTAAGTTCAATATCGTACAAAAAAAATTAGATATCTAAAACAAGGAATGTTTTGTTCCTAGAACAAGACATTCGGGACCGTCAGTGTCTTGTTTGCCAACTTACAAAAAATTAAAAATGAATACGTTGAGCATTATACAGGGTGTTCGGAAAGTCACTGTGCACTTATATTTATTTAATAGCATACAATAGTAAGCACACCGGACAAAAAATTAGTCACCCCTCTCAGAATGTACCTAATAACGTGTGACGGCGCCTCTGGCCTTGATAACCGCACGAATCCGGCGAGGCAGAGACTCTACGAGGTTGTGCATGTACTGAACATCGATTTGCTGCCACTCGTTCATCAGCCGGTCCCGAAGTTCCGCCAGAGTCCGTGGGTGTCTATTCCTGCGCTTCACTTTCTGTTTCCAGCCTGAACAACACCTTCGACGCATTCAGGATTAAAGGCTTCATTGGACCTGCGATGTACTCGTCGCCTCCCGTCATTGGAGAACAAACAAAAACGGGACTCATCGGACCAAATTACACGTTTCCAATCTGCCGCAGTCCAGTTTTTGTGCCTCTGAGCCCATTTATAACGTGCCAATTTGTGACTTGCTGTTAACAGCGGCCTCTTCCGTGGTACCCTGCTCCAGATGTCCATCGCATGCAGTTCTCGTCGCAATGTCCGTTCGGAAATTGGTCGCTGGAGAACCTCATTGGTTTCTTGGAGCAATTGTTCTCTGGTTTGAAAACGATTTGCAGTTACTAGACGAGAAACATGGCGGCGGCCCCTATTGTCGAGAATTGTTTTCCGGCCACAGTTACGCCGTCGATTGTCAGTTGATTGCGAACTACACCACTCTTTGTAAACTCGCTGGACAGTACGCGTTGACACACCAACAAATTGGGCTACTTCAGACATTTTGTGTCCGTGGGCTCTGCCAAACACGATGGCTCCTTTTTGCCACTGAGTAACATCTGCCTCACGACCCATTTTGCAGACTATATCCAACACACACTTTGTTCTTCACCACCTCACGAAACAGATCTGATCCTGTGTGCTACGTCACCGCTACTTGTCACTTACCAATGCTACATCAGCGCCCTCTGTGTGACCTTGAACTTCCTACTATCGGTGCTATTAGGGGTGACTAATTTTTTGTCCGGTGTGCTTATAACATTGCATATATGATAGAGGTTATGGATGGGACCATCAGAACTTATAAAATTTGTTGAAAGTGATGTCCTTTAACAGCAATACAGGCCTGGACCCGTCTTATTTTATTTTGAAACACCTTTGTCAGTTCTTCTTTTGAAATGGGAAGAGCTTTAATTTTGTTCTGACGGCTTTATGAGCAGTTGCAAGGCCAATATCTTGCTGCTGCGCTAACTTCCGCAATGATTTTGACGGACTCTGCAGCATAGTCAGAAATATCCAACAGCTTCTCCTCGGATAGTTTTGATGGTCTCCCACTACGTTCGGCGTCTTCCACTGAACCTGTTTCACGGAATTTGTGGATAAGTTTACAAACTGTATTGCGATGTGGAAGATATGTACCTGGGAATTTATCAGTAAACTGCTGCCGCACTAAATCTGTGTATCGACCACCTTCTCGAAACACGTATTCGACAAGGAAGACGCGTTCCTCAATTGTAAGAACCATGCCCTCACAACAACTGAATCTGAAATATAAAAAAACATTAATTATATAAGTGCACAGCGACTTTCCGAACAAGATGCTTAGATGACGCAAAAGTCGCGCGTCATAGGAATTTTCAGTGTTGACTATAATATATTATTTTTTTTCTTTTAGGTAGGGGATGGCTGCGAAATTAATAATAGACGAGAGGATGAGCTTGGTTTTAATGTATGGAATACCAGGTACTGCAAATCGCTCAATCGCTGCAAAATTTAAATCGAGTTTCCTAGAACAAGGCATTCAGGACCGTCAGTGTTTTGTTTTTAGAAGCTTTAAATGATTATTTTTATCATTCACTATTCAAAGAAAAATTATTAATGAATTACATGCGCTTCAGCTGGTGTACGTTTTACCCAAACTGGCCTTGTTAAACCTCCATAAAACAAACAAACAAAACATCTTTATTGCGGATCATTCACAATCCATAGCCACTTAACCTAACATAAAAGTACAATCTTACGTATTTATACACTGAAGTTAATACAAAAATAGGGCCAACATAGCCACTTAACCTAGCATACTGGCATACTTTGATTAATTACACTGCCCAACACCAATTTTGCTGATTTAATTCTAACACCTGTTTTTAGGTAACTTTGGTGTGCTGATTTCAAAAATCACCTTAGTTTTTGCCTATCACGTCAGGTTTTCGAGCAATCAAATACGGATATTTTGGAGATATCGCATTTTGGCAGGGTTATGCCCAATTTTTTTTCTTTTCAAAAAATAAGTTTTTACATACTCAGAATCAGCATGGAAAAGTAAACAATTGTGCAGGGAGTGAACTTTAATATACAATGGTAATATTGACACACAAAGTGATTAAAAGTGTTTAAATAAGCAAAAAATGAATCCATATTAAAGCAAGCACGGGACCAGTTTTCTTAACATTGTCTTTTTCTTGTTTTCTTACTTTTCAGTGCTGATAAATTTTCTCTTATAGGACTTCCTAGAATGAGATGTCAAGACAATCTCTTTGCAGGCTCCAGCAGTAGTCAGCCATCATATGGGTATCCCATCTTCCTTGGTATCGTTCTTCCATCACTTTGATATCTTGGTGGAACCTTTCACCTTGCTCTTCACTAACATCACTAAGATTTTCTGGAAATTTATCCAGATGACTGTTGAGATAGTGAACTTTAATGCTCATGTTGTAACCCAACTGCTGAAAGTTTACAAGTAAAGTCACTAGCGGAACCGGCTGCTCTCACTCCGCCAATGGGAAATCTCTCTCAGATCATGACGTCACGCTCACACCTGGGGAAATCACAGATACCCAAAATTTTAATATGTTGTACATGACCTTTAGATTTAATGCACAGATTTGCGTATTCCACAGATAAAATTTTAACAGCAAAACAGCTGTTAACAGATCTCAAAAATCATCAATTTTGATAAGCGCCCTTCATGGATCACCCAAAATAGGCATATTGCATTGCACGAAAACCTGATGTGATGGACAAAATCTAAGGTGATTTTTGAAATCAGCACATCAATATTATCCAGAAACAGGTCTTAGAATTAAATCAGCAGCAAAAAATTTTTTTTTTGTTGGGCAGTGTTATCTGGCAATTTTATGTATATTGTACACAAGACATCATTAACTGAAAAAGATCATTTGTATGCGTAGGAGAAAATAATTAAGAATCAGTGGTACCTTTTTTGTACCCCAACAGACAAAGATGTGTATATATACATTCATATACGTTTGTAAAAAGTCTATAAACGTTATAAAATGTTTTTAAAACAGCAGTTGTTTAGAGGGAATATAATTAAAAAGTCAGGACAAGAATTAAAATTCAAAAGTGATGAAGGCAATTATACATACAGCAATTATGTATACAGCTCATTTGTGATGAACTACAGGATGTATAATTTGAGAAAATTATGTTGCATACAATATTTTTTAGGAGTTTATTAAGAACTCCAAGATTTATAAGTGGTGCTCCTTCTAGTGTCAGTATGCTCTTTGTAGTCAATAAGGTGCCTAATTGTGCCAGTGTCATTCGCAATTTTGTATTTAGATTTATCACTAGGCTTGGTGAGTCAGTCAATAAGATAATAGAAGCCATGGTTAGAGGACTGGTCTCCGATATATTTTATAAATCTCGAGTCTGGAAGCATTGGCGTAGGCAATTGTATGTTCACTATGCACAGTGATTCACTGGCCTACTTAGTCAGTGCTCCAGACAACTATCTCTTAATCTTCTATGGACCTCTTGTATAATGTTTGTACCTGTTGAGTTTGAAATAAAGTGCGTTTGTTTGTTAATTCAAGACCTACTTGTCTGGGTTTTGTTTGAGGACGTGGTTTAAATCTTCTCCGTGACGGGAATGGTCATGGGACGGAGGGGACTTACAGCCTTCGTAGGATCCGAACCACGGATCAATACATCATCTGAACACAGAACGGTCACCCATCCAACTAGTAAGCAGAACCACTTATCTGGTTAGTTGTTTGTGTCTATAAAGTAGTATGAAAACAATAAATCATCTTCATTATCCGCGCGAAATTCGAGACACGACGAAAACATACGGATCAGTAGGCCATGACAAAACAAATGTTATCACATTGAGGTAGTAGGCTAATCAGGGCCTCCCTCTCTTTATATATCGGGTGATTTTTTTTTTTTTTTTTTTTTTTAAACATTGACACTTTAAAAGGTTTGTATTTTTTATTAACAAATAAAAGCGTGATATTTTTACTGTACCTTTTCTACACATGGGGAATTAGTTTCCTTGTGTAAAAACATGCTCTATGACTCAGGGGTGGCGAACCTTTTTACAGTCGCGTGTCAAAAAAAAAAAAAAAACGTAAACCATTAAAAAAATTCGCGTGGCCACCAAAGTTTATTTATGTGACAATAAAACCTACACTAATAGACGGAGTTTATTTCCACAACAGTTTCGATGCCCACTGGCATCCTCTTCGGGTGGATACAGAAAAACGAATCCACAATAATCATGCCATAGACTGGGAATCAAGTAAGTTACTTTATAAATGTAATAATTATGTCAAAAGAAAAATAATAGAATCTGTATGCATAGAACAACAAGAAGATAATTTTAATTTGTGCGAAGGTACTTATAAGCCGAACCCTTTAATGAGATTGTTGGTCAAAAAATCCCTTCGGGTGAACGGGATCTAACCTAGGTGCGAATTTCTTAATGGTCTCTGGCCTTCTAGATTTAGAATGTTTTTTACCTTTCCTGGGTTGTTTCCTTAATCACTTGTGTTCATTCGTTTTCCTGTATCCACCCGAAGAGGATGCCAGTGGGCATCGAAGCTGTTGTGGAAATAAACTCCGTCTATTAGTGTGAGTTTTATTGTCACATTTCGACCTCCATGTAAAAAAAGTGAAGTTTTGCATTTAAAGTTTATAAAAATTACACCAAATTATAAATGTCTATTATTTTATACTAATTTTTTGGATAACAATTTCGGATCAAATGTAGAATTCGGACCCCAGCCTTCTCTAGTTAGCTTTATAAGGCTAACTAACGAAAATATCACGACCTAACCTAACCAATCGTTAGGTTAACTGTACGCCCTTGACGATTGGTTAGGTTAGGTCATGATATTTTCGTTAGTTAGCCTTATGAAGCTAACTAAAGAAGGCTGGGGTCCGAATTCTACATTTGATCCACAATTTCTATGCTTAGGCGTGCCAGGCAAATTTGATCACGTGGAATAGGTAGGTTCGCCACCACTGCGTCTGTGATGTCTCCTCAGCTCATTAACTCTCTGTACACGAACAACAAAATTTTGCAGTACTCTGGACAGAGTATCTATTGCAATTTGAGAAATTTCTAACTCACTTGATGCTTTCAATTCTTCTATTGTGTGTGGACTGTTTTTAGACAATCTATCTTTTAAATAACCCCACAAATAAAAGTCACAAGAGTTTATATCTGGTGATGTTACAGTCCCGTAACTAGGACTTCCCAAGGGTGGGGTTGGGGGGGGGTCGAAATTGTAGAAAGGTGAACATTTTGGTGCAACAACCTATTCACTGCGGAGGGGGGTTTAGAGTAGTTTAGAGAAACTTGTAGAGTTTCAAATAAAAGAATGCCAGTGTTTATTTACAAAATGAAGTTATATATTATAATATCACATAAGTTAAAACTGTGGTTGCAAAAGAACCTTCATGTCAAGGGGGACGAATCGTTCGACCCCCCCCCCCCCCCCCCCCCTTGGCTACGGGCCTGTGTTAGTTGGCCATGATATTCATTTATCATGAACCGCAGGAAATCTATTGGACAGGACTTTTTCGTCGAAAGTATCGCTTAATTAAGAAGTGAAGCAACTCCATCATTGCAAGTGTGAGGTCTATCTGGTTTGAGTTATGCAACTCCAAATGCAAAATGATTGGAATATCGTACAATTTCTTTTTTTAATATTTCCTGTTTCTTTTAGTTAATAATAATAAAAAATACAAACCTTTTAGTGTCAAATGTTTAAAAAAATCCAGACAACTGCAAAATTTTGTTGCTTGTGTGCAAAAAGTTTACAGAAAGTATAATAAAAATTTCGTTTTTATTTCGATTAATAAAAACGATACAAACCTTTTAAAGTATCAAAGGTTTAAAAAAATCACTATATATATATATATATTATATATACAGGGTGTCCCAGAATTAACTATTTCAATGAAATCGGAAAAAAAAATTAAAAACACTTATTTGTTTATCATGTTTAATGTGTTAAAAATGTATAAATTTCTAAATTTTTTTCAGAATTTTATTTTCATAATTTTTTTCATAGTTTTATTTTCATTCTCTTTCAGAACCCTATTAATAATGAATACACAAGAACGCATCTTTGTTGTAACATCCCGTATCAAAGGAATGGAATGTAATGAAATCAGAAAAATTTACAAGAAGATTCCACAGAACTGGTCCTACAGACAAAGCGATTCGTGAACTTGTGAACAAATTTAAAAGAACTGGATCCGTACACGACGAGGTGGGAAGAGGACGCCCAAGGACAGCACGTAACAGTACCGAACAGGTACGACAATTGTTTGAGGATGAACCAACAACTTCGGTTAGGGAGGCCGGTCGAAGACTCAACATATCCAAGACAACAGTTCATAGAATCTTGCGTTCGACACTGATGAAAAAGGCTTATCACATTCAAGTACTGCATGCCCTAAATGAAGAGGATTATCCAAATCGAGCAGCAAGGTGTGCAGAAATTGTGGATCAAATCGAAAATGAAAGTTTATTGGATAACATCTTATTCAGTGATGAGGCGACTTTCCACACGTGTGGTAAAGTCAATCGACACAACTGTCGTATCTGGTCCAATGAAAGACCGTCTGAAGTCATAGAATGGCAGAGAGAGACTCCAAAAGTTAACGTGTGGCTTGGAATGACCAAATCCAAAATTTATGGCCCATTCTTCTTTGCGGAAGCAACTGTAACAGGTACCGTCTACCTTGATATGCTTCAGCAGTTTCTCGAACCACAGCTTCTTGATGATGGCATTCTTGATAATGTTGTGTTTCAACAAGATGGAGCACCATGTCATTATGCTCTAATTGTTCGAGAATACCTCAACAGACGCCTTCCGAATCGGTGGATTGGACGTGGAGGACCTCGACCTTGGCCTCCGCTTTCTCCGGATTTGACACCCCTGGATTCCTTTGCATGGGGTTTCATAAAAACAAAGGTTTATCGCCAAAAGGTCAATAGTTTAGCTGAACTTAAAGAACGCATCCAGTTGGCAGTGCGGGAGATAACACCTGAAATGCTTCAAAATGTGTTTCGCAGCGCTGAGGATAGATTTGAAATTTGCAGAGATACAGACTGTGCACATGTTGAAACTTCTCAATAAAGTTTTGACTTATGATTTATAAATCTATTTGTTTTTGTATCATAATTTAGTAATAAACACAAAATTGTCAGTTTTTATTAAATTTGTCCGATTTCATTGAAATAGATAGTTAATTCTGGGACACCCTGTATAATAATTGAGATTATTTAACTTCTTTCGGAGCAGCTGAGGTCATGTGACGGATGGGACGTACATACTCTTTTCGTGGGATTCGAACTACACCCCACCCTAGAGAAGCACCTTAATCATGAAATCTGAAGTCCGAGCCGAAACTCGAACCCAGAGCCTTCCTGTTAACAGCCGGCGCTCTACCATAAAGCTACCCTGGCAGAAATAGTAATATTGTGCGTATACACACGAAAGCGCTAGGTCGATAGTTTTTTCCTTTTTCTTAGTGACTTCTATTACACACATTATTTTATACGTTCCTATATAGATGAATTAAATGACAAACGTTCGTTTGAACTAACATTCTTTAATTACTGAACGTTTCGGGAGACAATTCCCATCCTCAGTGGTAGTCATAACTAAAAAGGTACGGTATATATATATATATATATATATATATATATATATATATATTATATATATATATATATATACATACATACAGGGTGGCGCAAAAGTCGCGCAGCATAGGAATTTTCAGTGTTGATTATAATATAAAAAATTATATATACTGTACTGTACTCAGTGATGGGCATCGATACATGAAGAACGTCTTAGGCGATACCGATACCGATACCGATACATGCATCGCCGGTACATTTTTATAATTATATGTAGGTATTAGATATTATTGTTTATACTAGTAATTTGTACGCACTGTAAGTAAAATAAATCTACATTTTAATGGGTTTTATAGATGTAAATAAAAACAATTGCTTTATTTAATGAAAGTATGTTTTAATTTTATAGGATACATGAATGACTGAAAATATTACACTAACAATTAAAAGTAATTACTATTACCTTTCAAAAATACCAGCTGGCTAAACATCTGGTCAGACAGTCTATTCATTTTTGGAGCGTGAATGTGACCAGCCAAACTAAACAACCGTTCTACAGGAGCAGAGGATGGTAGTGGTGTGTTATACTTCAGGAAGACCCGTAGAATTCCTGGGATGACTCAGAGATTGGAGAGAATGACTTCCGTCACCCAGATACTGTAACACTTCCATCTCAGTGGAATCTTGGGCTGCAGACACATTAGTGGCAGCACTCATAACAGAAGAAATCATCTGCACTTCCGTCAGATGCAGCATCACTTAGTTGTTGCTGGGGGGTCTGCTCGCTGAGGCTCTTAACAGCATTAACCAACATTTCTTGAACCCTCTTTTTGACAATGTTAGTATTAAATTTGCCTTTTATTGTCATCCACTTTATAACATCTATTTAAATATTATATTTAAAGATTCTTATTAATGTATTGAAGTATCGATTTTTTTCGATACATTTAAGAAAATTGACCTAAGCGATACCGATACCATACCGATACAGAAGTATCGATCGATACATGTATCTAGATACTGCCCATCACTGACTACTGTACTGTACTGTAATGTGTGTGTGTGTGTGTGTGTATAGTCACAACAACAAAAAGGATTAGCAATTCAACTACCATTATTTTTATTGCCTGCAATGCATTGTGAGCAGGAAATGGCGTCCTTGAATCTTTTCCCGCTTTGAATTCCTCTAATTAATGAAAAAAAAAAAAATTCGGAAACAGAGAAAACGTCATAAAACGTTCTGTAACATTTTGTATAATGTCCTCTTTTATTACGTTCGAAGCGACTGCTGAAGTGCCTTTAGAACACCGTTAAATTTAATGATGATAATAGCATATATTTTGTTGCTCTGATTTCCGGGTCTGAAGTAGTTTCTAATTTTTGCATACTTTCAGGGACGGATCTAGAAATTGCGAGCGAGGCCGTACGCGCGCGCATATATATATATATATATATATATGTATGTATGTATGTATGTATGTATATTGAACCAAATGTAGGTGGACAGTAAATGATAACGTTTATTTTGAGAATAGATATTTAATTTTTTTGTATACTATAATACAAAATAAAATTTAAATAAATTTAGGTATAATATTTAATATAACACAAACCGTATTCAACCTACTGTCCACCTACTTTTGGTTCACCGTATATATATATATATATATATATATAATATATATATATATATATATATATATACAGGGTGGGCGGAAAGTAGCTCCCTATTTTGGATTGGTAAAAAAATACGTATATTATCCATTTATTTCAGAAGAAATAATATGAAAAGGTAGGCATACATGGTAGGTTTTCTCTAAAATTCAATGTGGGCTCCAACTCTTTGCACCAGCTTCTGGAGCCGCCCAGGAATGGCGTCCACTGACTTTAGCAGGAACTCCGGCGGGATGGAGGACATGACTTCCCGAATTCGGTCCTCCAGTTCTTCCAATGTCCTCGGTTTGGTGCGGTAGACTTCTTCCTTTACCCACCCCCAAAGAAAGAAATCGCACGGTTACCGCTGAAAAACGGCAGAATCGGTTCAGTGTAACGGTGTGGTGTGGTATGACCTCAGATCAGGTTGTGGGCCCGTTCCTTCTGCGCAACACCATGAATGCTGAGCGGTACCTTGCTATGTTGCGAAACGAGGTCTGGCCGGTTGTCAGCACATGGAGAACATCGACGATCTGATATTTATGCAAGATGGCGCCCCTCCGCACTTCGCTCTTGTTGTCCGTGAGTGGCTGGATGCCCACTTCCCTGGGCGTTGGATGGGTCGTCGTGGTCCACATCAATGGCCAGCCAGGAGCCCCGACTTGACACCGTGCGACTTCTTTCTTTGGGGTGGGTAAAGGAAGAAGTCTACCGCACCAAACCGAGGACATTGGAAGAACTGGAGGACCGAATTCGGGAAGTCATGTCCTCCATCCCGCCGGAGTTCCTGCTAAAGTCAGTGGACGCCATTCCTGGGCGGCTCCAGAAGCTGGTGGAAAGAGTTGGAGCCCACATTGAATTTTAGAGAAAACCTACCATGTATGCCTACCTTTTCATATTATTTCTTCTGAAATAAATGGATAATATATGTATTTTTTTACCAATCAAAAATAGGGAGCTACTTTCCGCCCACCCTGTATATATATCAGCAATATTAGAATCCCGCATAAACTAAAATAATCACGCATGGAAATTATAATATGAATCAAGATTTGTATCGAAAATATAAGACTGATTTCTAAGATTTATATAATATTATAGGTAATGACTTTCCATAGTATACAAACGTTTTTCATATGTGATGTATAAGAGATGTTGACATTTCATTTTTTATAATAGTGAACGATCGACTTATCAGGCTAAATATTAATGCTTTAATATTTGGTTCAGATGCTCCTTGAATATTACAGCAATGCTTTTCTACTTTTCTTCGAGCTAAACTCTTCAATTAATTGAGAATAATCTAATGAATTTGTTATATCGTTTTCTATTGATAACATAGCTAATGATTGCAATCTCGCTTGAGACATGGTGGAACGCAAATATGTTTTAAGTTTGAGACGCGAGAAACTTCTTTCAGCCGAAGCAACAGTAACTGGGATGGTGAATACTATTCGAAGTGCAACATAAACATTAGGATAAATCTCACTTAGTTGTTTTTGCACTATATAAACAAGGGCATTTCCGAGATCTGTTTTATCAGGTATAAACCTGCAAAGTACTTTAAGTTCTTCATAGAATTCTAAATCATTAATATCGCGAACAGAATGCGCAAAACGGCTTGAGCGAGGCCCTAGGCGATCGCCTAGTTCGCCTATAGCTAAATCCGGGCCTGCATACTTTTATCATCCTGAAGAGCCACGTACCTAACTTATCAATATAATTAATATTTGCATTCTAGGCGTCACATGACTCCAATCGTCGATTAGTGTTCTCTGAGGATAATCAAACAAAACAACAACTTTCTTGCGGATCATCCACAATCCATAGCACTTAACCAAACATACGTTAGGCAATACTTCTCTGATTACTGCTTCCGTAGCCGGAGCCCATCCGGGTGTGCTGAGCGCATGACGGAGGTGATTCGCTCGGGTATGAAGACGTATATTCCATATTCTATCCTTACTACTAATGCAAAATAACCTTGGTTTACCTTTACTTGTTCGAATGCTATCCGCAACAGAGAGGTGGCTTTCAGAAGGTATCGTCGCTAGCCAACTCCTAACTCACTCAGCTTATATTTCTGCCCGGAATCGTGCAAAATTTATTCTTCGACTCGCCAAAAATTTCTTCATCAGACAAAAATGTGAAAACTTATCCAATTCTAATTCTTCTCTCTTTTTCTGGCATTTAGCTAAGAACCTCTCCAACAACTTTACTGCCTCTTCTTTCCCTCTTCTTTCCCTCTTCTTTCCCTCTTCTTTCCCTCTTCTTTCCCTCTTCTTTCCCTCTTCTTTCCCTCTTCTTTCCCTCCTCTTTTCCACTCCGAACGGCTCAGTTGCCGTCTCTTCTCCTGACAAAGCTGAACTCTTCGCTCAAACTTTCACCAACAACTCAACTCTGGACGATTCCGATGCTGTTCCTCCCTCTGACTTCATTATGTCTGAAATTAGAATCTCTTCCAAAGATGTTCTTTCTGCCAATCTGGACTCGACTCTAGGAAGGCGTACGGTCCTGATGATGTTCCTTCTGTTGTTCATAAGAATTGTGATTCTGTGTTGTTAGAAAATCTAGAAGAGGAAGAGCCATTGTTGTCCCAAGGCGATACGATGACTAAGCTGATTGATGCAGCATTGCTTGTATACATTAAGTTAAGCCTTTTAAGGTATATATATCCATCTCATAATTGTAAAGTTAGTAAAAAATTAACTTAATTTAGAGCAGGCATTTTTGAGCTCTTGTGGCATTTTCTGGGGGCACTGGCGCGTCCTTTCTACTCGTTTGTTGAATGTGGCACTTACAGGGCGTGGTCTTATAGAGAGCTCTCTTGCAATTCAGTGTGGTTGTTTAGATACAGGATTGTTGCATCAATGGTGCAGGTTGTGTTGTTGCAAGGTTTTGAAAAAAGACCATAAATAGTGCCCCTTTGTTTTTTCTTAATTTTATGCTACTGAGGCTTAAGTACGCCCACACAAGTCAGCAACCATGAGGTAGGACCTAATAGGACCTCTAAGTCCGTAAGTTGGTTTTAGTCTAGCTTAACTTAGGCTATAAGTTAAAGTAGCCCCACAGAGCTTGGCCGTTCAAGGCTCAGCTGGGATTCTGAACCCAATCAAAATAAATAAAATAACATGTGCTAACACCCTGTTCAGGCAAACTCTCTCGTCTTTGATCTCGTACTTTTCTTTCCTGCTGGAAGTTCGCTTTCATTCAGCCTGTCCCAAAGAAGGGTGACCCCTCCACCTATCGTCCAATTGCTTTGCTTTCTCGTCTTTCTAAAGTCTTTGAATCTATCCTTAAGAAGAAGATTCTTAAACACCTCTACAATTTTCATTCAGATCATCAGTATGGGTTCAGCAAGGGGACGCTCTACTGGCGATCTTTTTGAATATCTCTGACTGTTGGTCATCCTCGTTTCGGATTTCGGTGAAACTTTTGTTATTGCGCTAGACGTCTGGCACACGTCTTTAATTTCCAAAATGCCCTTCAGTTTCTACCCTTCTATCTGTGTCGTCCTCCCTGATTTCCTCTCTGGACGATCTATAGCTGTGGTTGTAGATGGCCACTGTTCTTCTCCTAAAACTATTAACAGTGGTGTTCGTCATGGCTCTGTAGTCTGTACTGTCACCTACTCTTTTCCTTTTATTTATCAATGATCTAGTAAGTTGCTCGTCCTGTCCTATTCACTCCCATGCTGATGATTTTACTCTTCACTGCTCCACTCGCTTCACAAAGCGCCCCTTTCAACAGTCGCTCCATGCTTCGCGTAGGACGGCTATGGTACAACTCACCTATGATCTTTCTGTCATCCCTGATTGGGGCAGAGAAATCCTTGTGGCTTTCAATGCCTCAAAAGAAAACAGTTCCTCCATCTGTCTACTCGTCAATCTTCAACACGACTATCCCCTCACCTTCAGCCAGGGGCGTAGCTAGGGGGTGGCAGCAGGGGCAGCCGCCCTGTACGCCAAAGAAGGGGGGGGCGCCAAAATTGCATTTCAAATTTTCTACTACTTATTTTTATTTCTCAAATAAATCGAACAATAGTAGAAAACCTTATCGTGTTAGTGTTGCATTGTATAGGCCACTTCATAATCTCTAATTTAGACTCGTTATACAACTTATACTTTAGTACTATCTTAATTTATTCTGAAACGTTTTCGAGCGGGATTGTGCATGTCCACTATCGTACCTATACAGTATTCGTCATATATCATGTATCCTTGTTCTGGTGGTGGCGAGCATCCCACGTCGGCCACGCCCACAAGTCAACAACACTGCATCGTCTGCACTACGACAATGTGATTGACGACTTTGCAACCATAAAAGCAAGAAAAGTATCTATCTAATAACTCATGACTAAGTGAATTTCCTAATAAACTCTATAAGACTGAATGTGCATAGTGTGCATTAGTAATTTCTCTGTAGTTCAATTTGAGTTCAATAATTAAAAAATAATTATAAACACACTCATAGCATCTTTTAAGCTTTTCCCACTGGGCGACAAAGGCAGATCGGGGAGGGGGGTGGTGGAGTAAGCCATGGATCCGGATGTTCCCTAATCAGGCCACCATCCCCGTGTGGTCTGAAATAACACTAGCATTATCTATCTATAAATATTCAGTGTAAATTTCATATTTACATTTAGGATAAACAGTTCTAATTGTGGCATATGTGCATGTATTTTATGTATTTATTGGGCTTCCAAGACAATGCTCCCGAAACAATTTTATTTTTTACAAATTATGAAGATTCCTTGTCTCCCAGTATCCTAAAATTTCATTTACTGGGCGACAAATTTTCTTCACTGGATGACATTCATGTCGCCCACTCACTAGGTTAAAAAATGCTCTGAACACAATAGCGATATGCCTGAAATTAATTTGTTCAAACCTTGACACATAACCCCAAAATCAGAGCTGGGCACTTGCGGCATATTTTGCGGTACTACCGCACTACCAAACCGGGACCGCATAACGCAGTACCGCAAAGGATCGCTGAAAGTACCGCAGTACCGCTACCGCATTCAAATTTCCGCGTACCGGTTTGGTAGTGCGGTAGTACCGCAGTACCGCAAGTGCCCAGCTCTGCCCAAAATGATAGATAACACGATGGTTTTGTTGTCAGAAATATTTTATCACTTATATAGTAATTTTTGCACGCAGATTCCGAAAATAATTTTTCGCCATCACGTACAGATTTTTCACAAAATGTCATATTTCATATTACATATGTAAGTAATTTTCATTAAATTTTGATTAAAAACTACTGCCTATAAATGCTTGGTTTCACCAAGAAATCAAAGAAATGGAGAAGAGGTATCAGGGAAGGTGGGACATCAGCACGATGGTGATTACTGCTGGATGTTGAAACGGTATATTCCAGAATTATTACATAAAAGAAAAGGAACAGCGCGTACATTCGAGACTAAAAGGCATAGATCTCGCAAGAAAACTCAGGACAAATAAAGATGAATATGTAATTGATGTTAATAGTCTCTTCTTTTTAAAGTTGTTTGCATTTGTAATTAATATAACAAAGCGAAATAGGTACCTGATGTAAATTGAAATAAATAATATTTATTTATGTTGTTGTTGTTGTTGTTGTTGTTGTTGTTGTTGTTGTTGTTGTTGTTGTTGTTTGTTGTGTGTTGTGTTGTTGTTGTTGTTGTTGTTGTTGTTGTTGTTGTTGTTGTTGTTGTTGTTGTTGTTGTTGTTTGTGTTGTTGTTGTTGTGTGTTGTTGTTGTTGTTGTTGTTGTTGTTGTTGTTGTTGTTGTGTTGTTGTTGTTGTTGTTGTTGTTGTTGTTGTTGTTGTGTTGTTGTTGTTGTTGTTGTTGTTGTTGTTGTTGTTGTTGTTGTTGTTGTTGTTGTTGTTGTTGTTGTTGTGTTGTTGTTTTTTTCCCTTCCAGTTTGCAGAAAATCCTTGCGTGATAGAAAAAAAAATGGACACCTTATTCTAAATCAGCGTAATTGAATAATATAAAATCGGTTATTAGTAAGAAAACAACTCTTACAAAGTTCTCATTCGCAGGCCTGTGTAACTAGCATTGTCAAAATAATCCTTATACCTGCCACATTATTTATATCAATTAAAATTAAATTCATCAATAATTAATTGCAAGGGGGGGGGGGGGTGCCAAATTCAGGTTCTGCCCAGGACGCCATCAAGGCTTGCTACGGCTCTGCCTTCAACAATACACAACTCAATCCTAATCCTTCCCCTTCTCTTAACATTCTTGGAGTTTCCTTTTCTCGTGATCTTTCCTGGAAAGATCACAGATACTCCGTTTCCAAAACAGCTTCTAAGAGGTTAGATGTGCTATACCGGCTCAGCAGTTTCTTTACCTCCGCTCAGTTGCTGTCTCTGTACACTGTACAGGGGTCTTGTCCACCCATGTTTGGAGTACGCTTCTCACGTGTTGGGTGACAACCCACACAGTTCTACTTGACTGGGTGGAATCAAAAGCTTTCCGCCGTAATGTTGCCTCGCTCTCTCTTTACTATCGCTATTAAAACGGACACTGCTCTTCTGAACTCTCTAACTGCATGCCTCCTCCTTTCAGGAGAGCACGCAGTACCATACTTTCGACAAATTCTCATTCCTTTTCTGTCCAACTCTCTCTAACGCAAAGGTTAATCGGTATTTTTAATCTTTCATCTACTCAACCGGTCAACTCTGGAACAATCTTCCTCACTCCATCTTTTCCCCTGTCTATGACCTCCAATCTTTCAAACGCAGCGTGTTCAGGCATCTCGAAAACCTTGGACCTTGATTTTGGCTCTCCTCTTATGTGGGAGGGATGTTTTTGCGGGCATTCATCCCTTATAATCACCGAATTGTAAATTGTACAAATATATACAGCAAAACCCCGATTAGCACGGTTAATTCGTTCTGTGAAAACGCCGTGCTATTCGAAACCGTGCTAATCGAACATAGTAATACATAGGAAATGCAGTAATTGGTTCCAGGACTTCAAAATTTTTGCTCACTTTTTAAAAAGCATTTTTTTTTACCGTATTTCAACCTAATATAATAGTAAAGGATAGTCAAAATGTGTTCACTAATCAACAGTTTATTAGAAACGAAACATTATAGTAGGTACTGTACATAAAAAAAAAGTGAAAAATATTCTATACAGTACAAATCTACTTCCTTGAAAAATATTTATCTAGGGTCGTTTGAACCGCCGCCTCTTCTTTTTCTTTCTTCTCTGCATGCATCTGCCTGTAGCAGCGAAGACTGTTTTCCAAGTTTCGGCGAACTTGCATGCTTCCCTCTATGTTAGGGTCGATATCCATTATCAGTTGCTTGAACTTTTCGAATTCGCGAAACATCTTTCCTTCATCCGTTGTTCATTTTCATCGACTTCATGATTGTCCGCTTCCTCGTATGCGCGCTGTTGATCCAAATTAAGGTGGTCCTCATCAGTCAGCTTTACCTTTTTCCTTATAGTCACCCATTTTTCTTATAACTGTCCGTACTGTTGCTTCGTTCATTCCCATGTTGCGCCCTATTTTTGCTTTACTGTCACCACGTTCGTCTTTTTATTACATCCAATTTATCATCTAGAGTTAACACATTCAGCTTCTTAACACCAGCACTTTTCTCGTCAGTCTTTCTTTTATTCATAGTTATTGAGGGTAGATTACGTAATGTGCAGTTTTTTGTCAACACAGGAAGGCGTTGCCACTACACACAAACAGAAAGCTTACAATGATACCACATTTTGCATGACGCAATATAGTACGTAATTTGACGTTTGAAAACGTTTGAGAACACAGCAGAAGACAGCGACTTTGCGCGCGACATTTGAAAATATTACCGTGCTAATCGAAGTTTGACCCCGTGTTATTCGGGATTTGGTGTCAATTTATAAACCGTGTTAATTCGAAAACCGTGCTAATCGGGGTTTTACTGTATGATAATTACAACAAAATTTGATTTTTTATTGTTACATTATTTGCTTCTAAATGTAATTATTATAAATTAGTAAAGAAATTAACAATTTAATGGCATAATTTTATTAATAATTGATGACTTCCTTTTGCTTTAATGAGAGCTTCCACTCTGTGAGGCATAGATTCGACAAGTTTCTGGATAACATCTTGTGCTATGCCATTCCAGCATTCTTCTACATTCTCTCAGAGAGAATCAAGAGAAGTTATATTCTTTTTAGCTTTCGGACTCTTCAAATGGTCCCAAAGATGCTCTATTGGATTGAGATCAGGACTTTGTGGAGGAAATTTCATAAATTGTAGAACATCTTTTTTCTTGTTGAGATAGTTCATGCAAAGGTTAGAAGTGTGCTTTGGGTCGTTATCTTGCTGGAAAATGATTCCTTGACCACAAAACCTCAATCCTGATGGTATTGCATGTCTCACTAGTATGGAGTGGTACTTCTCTTTTGTAAGAGTCTAAGTGATTCTGTGAAGATCTCCAAATCCAGAATAACTGAAACAACCCCAAACTTGAATGTTGCTTCCACCATGTTTTACTGAATGTTTTATGCAGGAATCTATCAGTTTTTCGTTGGTTCTACGTCTAACATAAACTCTTCTATGATACCCAAAGAGTTTCACTTTTGATTCATCAGTAAAAAGAACTTTTTTCCAGTCGTCTACAGTAAAATTTCGATATTCTCTTGCCCACTCCAATCTTTTAGCCTTATTTTGTTTTCTCAGTAGTAGTTTGGACACAGCAACTCTGCCATGGAGACCAGTTTTTATGAATCTTCATTTTATAGTACTTGTACTTATTGGAGAGTCCCGTTGTTCATTCAACTGTGCCTGAATCTGTGCAGCTGTGGCTTTTCTGTCACGCAGTGATGTAACCTTGATGTAATGATTCTCAGAATCAGTAGTCACTTTCAGTCTGTCAGATCTTGTCTTTGAAGAGCACGATCCAGATTCTTTATATCCGCTGATAGTTCTTTCGACGGCCCCTTTTGAAACGTTAATTTTTGCCGAGATCTGGCGTTGGGACATTCCCTCTCTTGAAAGGACAATTATTTTATTTGTCCTCTCTGGGATAAACTTAGTTCCTTAGACATTTCAATTACGGCCTGTAAAGAGAGAATAGAGAAAATTATTAATTATTTTTTAATCAAATTGCTACAATGTCATTGATTTATTGGTTTTATCAGTTATAATAGACCAGTTGTTAAAATTACTGTATGAATACATTATTTTGAGGATTAATAACATTTGGCTATGGTCTGTCGCCAATACCTGGGTTAAAATCGGTGTTATTATACTGCAAAGAAACGTAACAGGACCAAAAAGGACCATTTTCATTAATGTGTCCTTTCGTATGAAATAAAAGCTACATTACTTACACATGTAGTAGAATATATGAAATACCATTTCATGTAAAAGAAAAAATACCTTAATATAGCGGACATATTTTCTCAGAGTTGTATTATTTTCTAGAAATTGTCTAAAACTGAGGTGGACGCAGACTTTTGAACGCTACTGTGTATATATATATATATATATATATATATATATATATATATATATATATATATATATATATGTATATATATAGTGTTGAAGTCTTGACTGATTCATAAATTACACGTTGAGAACATGTATAAGACTGAGATTGATAAAAAAGCAACATGAACTGAAATGGTCCTGAAAATCATCCGACATCTAATTGAAACGCTAATTAATTATTTAAGTTTGTTTTTATAAAAATACAGTTAATTAGAGAACTTATTCTACATTTATTTTATCTGTATACATAGTGAAAATACTTTAAGCAAATCTGTATTAATGAAATCATCAATTTATAAGGTTATCGTGTAGTCTAAACTGAAAATTATTAATGTTAATAACATCGTACGTCTGGCAACACCGTAATAGAATATGTAACAAGCTTGTGGACAATCATATTTATTTTTAGTTCTCTGTATCATTCAGTAGATTGCAGTGGTTCTTAAACTTTTTGACCCCGTTACCCCTTTTCCTGATCTCAACTAATCTCATTACCCCACACAAACTTGCAATGCTGAAGTTGTAAAGAAAGTGGAAAAATTAATTACTGAAAATAACTGAAATTACTTTGAAACTGAAAGGAATTTTTTTTGCAGATTGTTTAGTATACTCGATCACGGTCCTGAATGAACAATTTTTAGAAATCGAGTATACTTGACCATGGTCCTCAAAGGGTTAATCGTCTCTTTCGTGACTCAGACATTAATGTTCAAATTGCTCCATTACCCCCGGAAATACCCAAATTACCCCCAGTTTCAGAACCTCTGCAGTAGAGTTTACATACACTAAGTTGTGATTCGGTATATCATTTGTCATTTTGTGTGTAGACTAGAATATTATAGTTAGTTACTAAATTATTTTAATCTAAGCATTAAAACTGAAACACACTCTGATTACACCGGTCTGCATGAAAATCGATTTCTTTATTTTGAGTTGTGATTCTGAAGCAGTTCGCTGCGCTGAATTAAAAAATGCTACCAGTTTTTTTCTATCACCCACAGTTTTAAAGTTATTAGCAAAACAATTTTGGGGCGTTTTGTAATTTTTTTACCTTTTTTATCTTTAATTAATTTCGTTTTTTCATATTTTTCAGATAGATAACACAGGTCAACAAAAAAAAAAAAAATTTTTCGTTGCCAAGGAAATTCGTACGAATTTAGGGTATTTTGGGGTTGCTGAATTCCAAAATGAAAGTTTTTCCGATTTGGCTCTAGTTCTTGAGATAATGAATACCCTCAATTAATAGGAAACGTAACCATAACGCGTGCATATGGGAAACTACCGGAACATTCTAGATGGTGAGACCGAATAAAATGCCATTATGTATTTCATGTGTTTACTTTTGTATGATTTGAGACAATTTCAATGCGATTTGTAAGTAGGCTCCGCCTGAACATTAAATTTTTTGCATTTTTACGTGTTTCAATGGGGTACCAATTATCTCATAAATTAGAGCCAATCTAGCAAAACCGATGTCATATTCGGAATCAGCACCACAAAGTTACCCCAAAATCACTCTAATATGATTGGCAATAAAATGAGTGTTGACCAGTGTAATTCTAACATTACGTCTTTAAAATTTTAATAATGGCTTCTAGAGGATGTACCCATAGTCCAGACATATTTTGTTATATTTGTGGTCGGTATGTTGTAAAACAAAGGACAAATGTAACGACCTTCATTAAGAGAGCTTATCATGCTTATTTTGGAATTAAATTAGATCAAGACAAAAGTTGGGCTCCACACAAGGTTCGTCTTACGTGTGTTGCGGCACTAAGGAATTGGAGCAAAGGTAAAAAGAAAAGTTTGCCATTTGGGATCCCTATGGTATGGCGCGAGCCTAGAAACCATACCGACGACTGCTACTTCTGTTCTTGCAATGTTAGTTAAAGGTTATAATGCAAAGAATAAAGAGCCTTCAATACCCAAGTCTTCCATCTGCAATAAGGCCGGTACCCCATGGTCCAGAAGTTCCTATTCCCCGCCCACCCGAGAGTCTGGATCAATACAATTCAGATTCTGAGTCAGCTCCAAATCCAGACAATGATGATGTTTATGAACAGCCAACAGCTGACCGAGATCCTCCTAAACCATTAACCCAAGCCGAACTAAATGACTTAGTCAGGGATTTGAATCTGCCTAAGGACTCTGCAGAACTTTTGGGGTCTAGATTGCAGGAGAACAATTTATTGGCATCCGACACATACTTCGCTTGGTACAGAAATCGTGAGAAAGACTTCGTGCCTTTTTTCGAAGAAGATGGTCCCTTGGTATTTTGCAAGGACATCACAGGATTAGTGTGCAAGCTAGGCATCGAATACCAAACCAGTGACTGGAGGTTGTTTATAGATTCCTCTAAAACCAGTCTAAAAGGAGTGTTACCGCACAACGGTAACAAATATGCATCAATCCCAGTGGCCCATGCTACTCATTTAAAAGAGACCTATGATAACATGAAACTGCTTCTGGAAAAAATTCAGTATCAAAATCACAGATGGATATTGTGTGGGGATCTCAAAGTCCTTTGCATGTTACTTGGGCAGCAATCAGGATACACTAAGATGCCATGTTTCATCTGCGAATGGGATAGTCGAGCACGTGACCAGCACTGGAAGAGGAAAACTTGGCCTTCTAGAGAGAATCTTACCCCGGGATCAAAGAACATTTTACATGAACAGCTAGTTGAACCAAATAAAATCCTCCTACCACCCTTGCACATTAAGTCAGGCTTGATGAAGCAGTATGTCAAAGCACTGAATAGAGAAGGTGTGTTTTTCAAGTACATTTGTTCAAAATATCCAAAGATTAGCTTCGAGAAAATAAAAGAAGGTGTTTTTATAGGTCCTCAGATTAGAAGGTTATTGACAGACGATCATTTCCTGAACACAATGACCAATAAAGAAAAAGAAGCATGGCTTGGTTCCAAAGATGTTGTTGAAAACTTCTTGGGAAACTACAAAAGCCAAAATTATGAAAGACTGGTGAAATATGGTTAAAAGGTTTTGCGCCTTAGGCTGCAACATGAGCCTGAAAGTTCACTTCTTATTTTCGCATCTTGACCGTTTTCCCGAAAATCTCGGAGATGTCAGTGAGGAGCAAGGGGAACGATTTCACCAGGACATCAAAACCATGGAAAGAAGATATCAAGGAAGATGGCATACAAATATGATGGCGGATTACTGCAGGTGTCTGCAACGAGATCAGCCTAACGCACAGCATAAGAAAACATCAAAGAAGCACCGGTTTAGTCGTCATTAGTCAGATCTACCTTCGTAGTCTTGTAAAGAAGGTAAATATATTTTGTTTCTTTCAGTTATTTTTTATTCTTTCATAAACAGGCAATATGCTTGTCCAAGAGCTAGGAGTTATTTAATTCTGCTTTAATTAGGTTTTACTCTATCACCTAAAGATTTCGTGCTACAAGGGGTGTTGTAATACCTCATCTGTTCCCAAATGTTAACCACCCATTGATGGGAGGGGAGAGAGTATTTTGCTGGGAACGGGACTGGTTGTTATATATATTTACCCTACATTATTATGTAAGCGTTACTGTAGTCTATAACAACAAAATTTATGGTTTAGCATGTGCAATCCAATGTTGGTCTCGATAAGATGGTTCACATTTGGGGATAAATGGGGGATTTATGACACACCCTGTAGTAAGAAAACCATACGTGATAGGGAAAAACTAACTATATTTTTGAGATCAGCGCACTCAAATTATATAGAATCACCAACTAGTTTGTAAAAATCGATCGACAAGTTTTCAAATGTGTACTGGTGTTATTTTGTGTTCATATGATTAAAAACAATGTGTTAGAGTAATTCACGAATAATTTTAATATCGTTCGAAAATTTTATAAAACGGACCATATCTTGTTAAAATGCCGTTTTCCCTACAAACTAGTTGTATTAATAATATTTGTCATATGGACTATAGTCTACCAATAAACCTTTTCATTTTCATTTTCATAAATCCACGCCTTCCCAACCTTTATCATGTGCGACCCTGAAAATCATGTTCACACAATTCGCGACCCCAAGCACTGGTCAAAGTTCGACAACATCCCAGAAATTATTATATATATATATATATTGTGAAAAATGCTCTGTATGAATTGGTCCCCAATTAACCCACCCCTAATATCTCCAGTCTAGTCTAACTATAGAGTAGATTAAGTCTAGCCTTGTAGGGATCAGCCTAGAGATTCCGGAAATGGTCCAGAGCGGGCAGATAAATTGAGGTCCACAGTAGGATTCCTCACCAAATTAGGTTAGGGCAATCTACTTTCACCTTTGTTAAGCTATGAGTTGATGCTAGGTCTTAGGCCACAATGTAGGCCTAATTTGTCTGACCCAGCTTAATTTAATGCGTTTACTTCTAACTGGGTTAAAACACAATTAGTCACTTACTGCTAGTTATTAGAGAGTCCCTTTTCCCCTTTTGTTTAATTATTGAGAGCGTACTTGCTGGTGGGGATCTTTTTCCGTTGTTTGTCCTTCTCCCCTTCTCTCGTTCCGTCTTGTCGCCCCGTTCCTCGTTTTCGTTCTCCTCTCTCTTCCTTTTCCCAGGGCTTTTTCCACCAGCGTCGTCTTGGTTTTTTCTTCGGTTGGTTGATCGGTAATGTATATCTATTACCGAGCACGCTCTTGTCACACAGTATATAAATACTAGTGTGGAGAATAACTCTGGTGAGCAACCAATTGGTTTCATCCACCCAGTTATTGACAATCTAACAATTATTAAATTCCTTTTAACTACCTACCTACTCAGTGAACCATTTTCGTTACCTCCCAACTACCCACACATCAGTTTTCCATATATACCTTTCAACATTTTAAAGGTTCCGCGTGATGATTCCTCATTTCACGAGGCCTGGTGAAGTAGTGAGTTGGTTCCTTGTACTCTCCACCTCACATACCCAGGTACGCCCGGCTTATCGGGGATTGTTCTGGGCCAAGCGTCTTGTGAAAAGTGCTCTGTATGAATTGGTCCACAATTAACCCACCCCTTATATCGCCAGTCTAACTATAGAGTAGATTAAGTCTAGCCCTGTAGGGGTCAGCCTAGAGATTCCGGAAATGGTCCAGAGCGGGCAGATAAATTGAGGTCTACAGTAGGATTCCTCACCAAATTAGGTTAGGGCAATCTACCTTCACCTTTGTTAAGCTATGAGTTGATACTAGGTCTTAGGCCACAATGTAGGCCTAATTTGTCTGACCGAGCTTAATTTAATGAGTTTACTTTAGACTGGGTTAAAACACAATTAGTCACTTACTGCTAGTTATTAGAGAGTCCCTTTTCCTGTCTTGTTTAATTGTTAAGAGCGTACTTGCTGGTGGGGATCTTTTTTCGTTGCCTGTTCTTCTCCCTCCTCTCGTTCCGTCTTCTCGTTTTCGTTCTACCTCGTCTTCCTTTTTTCGGGGTGAGCAACCAATTGGTTTCATTCACCCAGTTATTGACATAAAAGGAATTTAATAATTGTTAGATTAACTACCTACCTACTCAGTGAACCATTTTCGTTACCTCCCAACTACCCACACATCAGTTTTCCATAGTCTAATCTTTGGAAGATGTCCACTGCAACACCATTCGTGTTCCTTAAGTCTCTGGGCAGCTGATTAAACAGTTTTGGTCCTCTCGCAACAAAACTATTTTCTTTCAGGGTTGGGGATGTTCCCTGTCTCGTCTTTAATTTGGAAACACGACACAGTCTTCTTTTTCTACTTTACACTGTTGTTTGGGGAGATACAGGGTTCAGAGTAAGATTAGGGACTACTTTCTCCATTATTTTCCAAGTGTAAATAATGGTGTCTCTCTCTCTCTTCTCTTTTCCAGTGAATATAGGTTTAATTCGCGTAACCTTTCCCAGTAATTTAGTTCTTTGCACCCCTTGATCTTGGCTGTGAAGCTTCTCTGAATCCCTTCCAGCTGTCTAATGTCTTCTTTTTTATAATGGGCATGTTAGGACCGAGCAGTATTCCAATTTGGGTATGATCAGTGTTTTCAGTAGAGGAATCATTACATTCCTATCCCTTCGCGTAAAGGTTATCAATATCTGCCCCGTTATTATCTTTGCTCTGTTTACTGCTATCTTATTTTGTGTTTCAAATTTCGCATCATCAGTCATTACCACCCCTAAATCTTTTGCTCTAGAATTTCTCCGAATTTCTTGTTCATTTGGGGTATGATATTCCATGGATTTTAGATCTTCTCTATTTCCGTACTGTAACAGCTGAAATTTCTCAGTATTAAACTTCATATTGTTGTCTTCCGTCCACTTGTAGATTCTCTTCATGTCGGTTTGTAGAGATCCTATATCTTCTGGGTTTATATTTTTTCTACTGGTTTTGGTCTCATCAGCAAAGGATGTTACTGTGCTGTCTCTGGTAACGTCCTTATCTATGTCAGTTAGCATGATTATGAATAGTAGTGGAGCTAATACTGTTCCTTGTGGTACTGAGCTGAGGATCTCCAATTCTGATGAAGATACTCCTTGTACTGTAACGACTTGCCCGCCGCTCACTAAGAAAATTATATATCCATTTCCCTACTTTTCCTGTTATTCCTATCTATTTCAGTTTATGTATTATGATGCCATGGTCACACTTGTTGAACGCTTTGGCAAAGTCTGTGTATATTAATTACATCATAGTTTTCATTACTTTCAAGTGCGTCAATAATGTTGTTGTAGTGTTCCATTAGTTGTGATAGGCATGATCTGCCTGACCGAAACCCATGTTGGTTATCATTGAATTTTTTCTGAGTTTCCAAAAAGTCATAGATTTTCTGTCTAACTATTCTTTGAAATATTTTAGTGAGATGAGATGTAAGCGACACTGGCCTATAGTTTTTGGCCTCGGATCAATCTCCTTTATATATTGGGACTATGTTCGCACTCTTCAGGATGCCCGGTATTTCTCCCGTGTCTAGTGATCCATCTCCCTATCCAATATAGGGGCTTACTGATTGCATTCTTGATTTTTGATCAGTGTGGCATTTCATTTATCCGGTCCTGCCACCGTGTGTGTTTTTAGTTTCCTTATGGCTTGTGTAATATCATCTGTCATAAAGTCGAAATCCGTTATACTTTCCCCTTATAGTTCTTCAAAGAACGCGTTTCTATCGCATATCAGTTTGTCAGTCTTAGAGATACTGAAAGATGATTCGTACTGAGCTCTTAATATTTCAGATACTTCTGTTAGATCATCAGATAAAGCACTGTTCTCGTTTTTCAAAGGTCCGATGATCGCGTGGCTTTTTGACTTTGTTTTTGCAAAATCACAGAAGTACTTTGAGTTAACCTTTACCACTTTTATAGTGTCGTCGTCGTCGTCTTTTTCTGTATGCTTCTCAATTAGTTCCTGTATGACGACAACGATACTCTGCAGTTTGTCATTTAATATTTCTGTGAAAGAACTATATAGGGCTATGGGTTGATTGCCTGATACTCTCATCCGTTGGAAATTTCCAGCAGATTTCAGTGGAGAGTTAAACGACAAAAGCCCTATGTTTTTTCGTTAGAGAGTTATGAATATGTAGGTCTTTAAAGGACCTCTTTATATTTAATTGTTTATGGTAATTTTAGCGTCGGGATTTTAGATGCCACTATATGAACGAAAAGAAATTGTCCCACCTTATTTTTGCTGGGCCTTAATTTGTTTCGCTGTAGGGCGTTACGATCTTTTTCGGTGTAGGGCCGCCACGATGGAGTTACGCGATGAGTTAACTTGATGTAATAAATATAGGCAGTCACAATATAAACACTTGTAGGTATAGGCCTATCCTTTCTGTAGTTATTAAGTTTATTATAAGGAATTCACTTAGAACTTTAGGGAAGACAAAAGCACATCTTCCCTGTTTAAAGCATTCGCTGTACAATAAACAGCTCCGAGAGCCGTTCCTTTTCGCGTTGTATTTTCATTATTTGCTGATCTGGCAAAGTTTTGTTTGGTCTACATCTCTCTTGAAGACTAAACAATAAATTGGGTTTTCTTGTTGCTATGCGAGGCTCGATGTCTACATATCGGTTCTTTGTACGTATGACCTACTTGATTTTTTAAAAGATAAGATCTCTGATTATTCTTTCCCTGTTCAACACAACACTCTTATTGAGTTAATTAAGCTGTGTCAAACATTGTAAATTTCAGTTTGAAAATAAGTTTTATGCTATGTCGTTTGGATTGGCTATGGGAAATCCCCTTTCACTGTATTAGCTAATTTATATATGGAATTTTTTAAAGTAGAATTTTGCCTACGATTGTTAATTTTAACCTGGTTTGGTACAGGTATATAGATGATATTTTATGCCTTTGGCCTAATAATTTGGATGTTGACTTATTTCTTGGTAGGCTCAACAATTTAGTCCCATCTATTAAGTTTACAGTTGAAAAAGAAAATGATGGAAGCCTATCTTTTCTTGATCTAAAAATTTGGAGATGCTCTAATCAGTTCAAATATGAAGTCTACCGTAAGCCTACTAATAATAACTCTTATGTACATTTTTATTCTGACCATCATCCTTCGACTAAATCCTCTATTTTCTCTGCTATGTTTCTTCGAGCATTGAGAGTTGTCAGTCCTGAATTTTTAGATTCCGAGTTATGCAATATCATGAATATTGGTACTAAATTATGTTACCCTATTTCATTTTTAGATAACTGTGTTAAGAAAGCCAAGAATAGGTATTATAATAATGTAATTGTAAAGGAATTTCAGCGTAAAAATATCCTTAGCCTACCTTACCATGTTAATTTTCAATACCTTCCAACTGTACCTAAAGCAATTGGCATTAATGTAATCTTTAAGTATAATAATACTGTTAAATCACGCCTAATAAAGAATAGCCCTGATAATGTTGTTGGTTGTGTGTATTCGATCGGATGTACACAATGTAACTCAGTATATATAAGCCAAACCGGTAAAACGTTAGATATTAGGGTAAAACAGCATAAATATGCTTGTAGAACAGCTAATAATTCCAATGCTTTATTTAACCATATGTATAGATGTAACCATAGCATCAAGTGGGATAGTTCTAAAGCGCTTGTTAAAACAGATATATAATAGAAAGAAATATTCTAGAATGTGCATTTATTCATTTTAAAAACAATTTCAATAACAGTGCGGGGACGTATAAAATTGACGATATCATGTTAAAATTTCTTTTGCCTCTCATTAACCCTTGTTAAATATGTGCTAATTGTTTTGTTTTTCCTGTACGTTGTATATATTTATGGGCATCTCGCCTTTTATCTTCACTCCCTGACGAGGTGTAGCTTTGAATACACGAAAGGCCTTGGAATCATTTTTCTTTTTCCTTGTGGGTTTGCAGCATATATATATATATATATATATCGCCTCGGTGGTGTAGTGGTTAGCGTCGTTGACTACGAATCCATCGGCCCCGGGTTGGAGACCCGGTGACGGCAGCCGGCACGCAGCAAAACCCAGCTGTTCATCCTTCCACATAAGAGAAAAGTGGTTGGTAGGTAAATGGGTACCCTAGGTGGCCCAGTGGTTAAAACACTGGGCTGCTGGTGGGGCGTGGTTCGGATTCCACGTTAAACTGTAGGTCTAAGGTGGATTGAAAAGCTTGACCTTCATCGGAATGAACAATTCGGGCGGAAGCTAACCAAAGGTGTGTGTGTGTGTAATATATATATATACATAATGTAATGTTATAATGTTATAACAAAGACCCTAGGATCCACTCATGGCTGGTCTACCTAACTGTGTTCGTAATTGTGTATGTCCTCCGTGGTGGCGGACGGGACCTACAATTTTACGTGGGTTCCGAACCACAACAACATAAGAAATTTATGCAACAACTGTCTGTACATTGGCAACGACCAATTTTTGCAAAACTTAATAATTATCAATTTAAAACTAATTAATTATCGATTTAAAACTAAATATAGTCTCTGGATCCAGAGGATCAAGTCATAATAGACTACTATCCACAAATATGTTACACTCTATATCTATTTATAACCGACATGCAAATATATCAGATCCAAAGAATCCAGTCAATTTCATTACGGTATCCGTCAATACTAGTACCTTGCCAACGAAAAATAAGTCACGGTCCATAGCGATTGCGGACCAAGTCAAAATTTACAACCATATACATTACAATATATATACTTAGGAGGAAAAGTGTAGGTGTGGCTGTAAAGACTGGAGAGTAATGTAGAAATGTGTGTACACCCATTTAAAGGTGTTTGTGGGGCAAGTGAAGATCATGAGTTTTTCAATACCTCACAGTACTATGGGGGCACCGCTCGGCAGAGGAATCTCTTTAAATGGGGTGTGTAAGGACAGAGAGTATCCCCTAACCCAAGATGCTGCCTCCCTATACAGGGCCGGATTTTCCAATAGGCAACATAGGCCATTGGCCTAGGGCCAGACCCGGATCTAGGGGTGGGCTATGTGGGCTGCAGCCACGGGCCCCGCATTTGAGGGGGCCTCCAAATTTGGAGAAGTTTTCCCCAATGTCTTAAATGCATACAGAATGTACTTGTCATTGATGGTGACCAATTGTACCGGCGGACGGAGTTTTTCTAAGTTAAAGCGACTGAAATGTTGCACACGTTCAACAATGAAGCAAAAGCGATTACAGTCACTGGCAATTCTCTGTGTTGAACATGCTCTGGCCAAAGAAGTCGATTTCGAAATATTATTAATGAATTTGCACAAAAAAAGGCTCGTCGGTTCAATCGGTTGCCAGCTCATAATCAGTAGGTAGGTGTGTATAAAATTATTAATTCAGGAAACTATAATATGAAATAAAGTAAATATTTGTAAATAATGTTTGTTTCTGAAAACTAAATAAATAAAGTAAAGTAATATGTTTGTTCTGAAAACCTTTAATTTTCCTCGTAAACAAAACTTATAATCCTTATATAATAAAAATTATAGCCAAGGGGGCCCCCCAAAAAAAAATTAGCCACGGGCCCCCATTCTTCTAGATCCGGGCCTGCCTAGGGCCCACCAGTAACTGGGGGCCCACTGGGGACCTCCTACAATCCCTTGACACAAGCAGTATCATTTTTGTCTAATGAAGGAATGTTTGGCGAGTTGAAGAACAGATTTTGCACGATTCCGGGCAGAAATACAGTATAAGTAGAGTGAGATTCAGGAGTTGGATGGCGACGGTACCTTTTGAAGGCCTCCTCTTTGTTGCGGATAGTATTAGAGCAAGCAAAGTTAAACCGAGATTAAGATGCCTTCATAATCGAAGCCTATTTCAGAGATCGTTGTAAAAATCAAAAGGTAAGAAGATTTACTCAAGGAGACCGTGTATCACTAGACCAAGATTGTTTTTAAACATATTGACGAAGATACTAGAAACGACTTCAGTAGGAAGCTTATAATTGACAATCTTGTATATAAAGAAATGTCCGCAAATATCCCTTGTGATTCGAGTTTCCAGCTGTTGCTTCGAGTTGGGTTCTTTTTAGTGTAAAAAGTACAGTGTGATAAACGTTGTCTTTCCTATTCAGAAGTTAAGCACTTTGATAAGTTCGCCTCTGAGCCAATGATTCCCATAAGGAATATAAAATGAGATCAACGAAACTACAATCGTATGATTTGTGATGGACAGACGGAATTAGTTTAGCCATCCTAGCTTGAACATTTTCAAACCTTTAATATGTCTTTTCTCAAAAATGGGGAACAGAACTGCACGAATGGGAGCCTAACCAATATATTGTAAAGTTAAAAAGTAACGTCTTTCCTTCGGTATGAGAATTGCCTTTTGAGATATATATATATATATATATATATATATATATATATATATATATATATATATATATATATATATATATAGTCCAGTATTTTATTACACCAGCTTCAATGCAATGTTTGGAAAACTTGAGAGCACTACTTATAAACACACTATTAACGACACCAACGCGCGTGTAGCAACTTTAGCAGTCTCTATAGACTATTAAATAGCATGAGAAAAAAAAAGGTACAATAAAGGTTAAGTTTATAAATTATGTTATTTAGATTAAGTTAAATTGAAAATATGAAAATGTCGCATTTTTTTAATACTGTATCAGCGAAGGTTTTTCCGCTGCTCACCAGTCATACAAGTTTTCTAGTTTACATGGGGCTTCTAGGGACTGCTTCATTAAAAACAGTTTAAGAATTTTTTTTTTTCCAATTTCAGGAACCGGCGTTGGGGGAGAGAGTATTTGGGGAGGCGAATTCGAAGACGAATTCCATTCTTCTCTGAGGCATGATCGCCTTTACACGCTATCGATGGCTAATGCTGGGCCCAGTACGAATGGATCGCAGTTTTTCATTACTGTTGTTCCTGCCGTAAGATTTGTTAATTCTTAAGTTCTGTTTTGGCACATTAAGCTGTTTCTATTTAAGGTTATTGAGATTTAATTATAGCGTATTTTCTGTATTTCTTTCTCCCTCAGATTTGAAAATGGATGTTTTATTTAGCTTTTGAAACTAAAGATTATTATAACCTTCTGATAAGAAAAGGACTTACAGAATTTGTATACTTACTTATCTTATTTTTCAGCCATGGTTGGACAATAAACACACCGTCTTCGGTAGATTAACGAGAGGACTCGAAGTGGTACAAAATGTAAGTAATGCAAAAACCAACCCCAAAACCGACGAACCATACGACGATATTCAGTTAATCTCAATTACTGTCAAGTAACTGAAAAGAATTCCAATTTTATTCATGTACTAATTTTTTATAACGTCTTGCCACCTTCTATTAGTGAACAAACTTGATATATAAAATATTTTTCTTTAAACTGAGAAGTTTTTGTCTCATTAAAACCTGACTTAAATGTATTATCTGCCACCTAACCTAACTTAAAGTTCAAGTGAACTCTCTTATAACATTGTCGTCGTCGTTGTAATAAACTTTTCAGAAAAGCAAAAGTAAGAACGTAATCTTGTTAAATAGTAACAAAGGGGAAATAATCTGTTTCACGCATTATGTTGGTTTCTTCATAATAAATGCATTAGCCTTGATACACTCCTCAATTCTTCAGAGTGACATCCTCGCACATGGAACAGATAATTTAATTGAAATGCATAACCTTTATTGATAAAATAAATACAATTTTACAATTTTTGTTACTGTTTTAACAAATAATTGTGAAATTGGACTTATTTTATTTAATTTGCCCCTTAAGCTTTAGGCTTTACTGGGCTCTTAAAAATAAAACGGTTATTTTTAATAATTAATAATACATAAATCATGAATAAGAATTATTAATTAGAATATGTATTAATCTTAAATTATTATAATTATTATTATAGATATAAAACAAATACAAAGTCATTAATGAAAGTATGGTACCAGTACTATACAAAGAAATCACTTTTAGATATATGAAGGAACAATAACAAGTAATGTACATTTAGTCCTAGATTTCAACTTGGTTTTAAACGAATTTACATTCACAATATTTTTTATATCAACATTTAACTTATTCACTTATTCCCTAGTTTCAGTCCAATGAAAATGGGTAATTTTTGAGATGACAATCTAAATTGAGAAGTAACATGCTTTGATCTGTTTCTGGTCTGATGTGAGTGGATTTCTTGAGTTAAAGAATATTTACCTATTGTAAGTTAATGCTTTTGTTCTTACACTTGTAAATAAAAATAAAATGTGTGAGGTTGATTACATTTTTGAACTTTAGTAGTTTTAGCGCTTTAAATTCTAGGAACCCATACGGTCCTCATGGTGTTTCTCCTGTTGTTCTTAAGAACTGCTTTTGTGCTGACATCCTGCCCAGACTAACTTTTTCATCTGGTACGTTTCCTTCCTGCTGGAAGTTCGCTTTCATTCAGCTTCTCCCAAAGGAGAGCGACTGCTTTCAACCCTCCAACTATCGTCCAATTGCTTTGATTTTTTGCCTTTCCAAAGTTTTTTAATCTATCCTTAATAGGAAGATTCTTAAACACTTTACTCAAAATCTTTCCGATCATCAGTATGTGTTCCGCAATGGACACAATACTGGTAATGATCTTGCATATCTCTGACTGTTGGTCATGCTCCCTTTGGTATTTAGGCGAAACCTTTGCTATTGTGCTAGACATATCAAAAGCTTTTGATAGTCTGGCACAAATCTTTAATTTCCAAAGTGCCTTCCTTTGGTTTCTATCCTTCTAGCTATGCCTTCCTCTCTAATTTCTTTTCTGGCCAACCTATAGCTGCGGTTGTAGATGGCCACTGTTCTTCTAAAGCTATTAACAGTGGTGTTCCTCAGGGTTTTGTCCTGTCACCGACTCCTTTCCTTTTATATATCAATAATACTGGGTAACAAAATTTGAAAAATTTTGTTTGGGATTTTTCTGTCGTTTCTTAATGATTTCGGGGAGCTGATTCCAAAAATTATATTGATTTTGCTCTATCATCAACCGTTTCAAAAATATAGGTTATCACACTTTTCATATGGCAAATTATATAAAGAAGGCTAACAAATATTTTCTGAAAATAAAAACGCTATTGGAAATTAATGTTTATTGAGCCAAAATTGTTTGACAAACCCAAAATGGTGCAAAGGATATAATATATATCATGAGGAGAACCGATAAGAGAATAACAAGCCTCGTTATGCAGTGTGCGTTCCTTAAAAATGCACTGAAGAACGCGACTTCCGCGTATGAACATTCTTATCCTTTCTGATCAGCGACCATACGTAGTCTCCCATCATGGAAGCATCCCGATGGCCCTGGTACCTTTTCTCCATCGTTTGAATATCTTGATGGAATCTTTCGCCATGTTCTTCACTCACATCGCCCAGGTTATCACGAAAAAAGTCTAGATGTGAATGCAGATAGTGTAATTTTAAAGACATACGGCACCCCATTTTGCCATAGCACTTAATCAAGTTTGACACTAACTCCTTATAGTTTGGTCCTTTATGGTTGCCTAAAAACCCACGAATCTCATCACGGAAAGCACACCAAGCCTCTTTTTCGATCGGAGTCATCTTGGCTTCAAGGTTCTTTGAATTCAACAGCGCCTTGACTTGTGGTCTTACAAAGATGCCAGCCTTGACTTTGGCCTCAGAGAGTTTAGGGAACATGACCCGAATCTGTTGGGAAACTTCCCCTCCAAAATCTAACGCAGTTACACACTGCTTAATTAGACCCAACTTAATATGGAGAGGTGGTAGCAGAACTATGTCAGGCTTCACAAGAGGTTCCCTGGGTACATTGTACTTTCCTGGTTGCAGTCCTTCACGTGGAGGCCACTGAACTGTTTTATAGTGCTCAGTTGAAGCCCTGCTATCCCACGGGCAAAGAAAACATGAATATTTAGTAAACCCTCCTTGTAAACCTAACAGGAAACCAATCATTTTTAAATCACCACACGTCCCAGTTATATTGTTCATACCTGATTTGAGTGAGCAGTTGTTTGACATTTTCATAGTCCTTTCATTTGAACAGAATGTGCAACTGGTATAGATGGATATTTGTTCCTATTGTGGAGTAGAACAGCTTTTAAACTCCGAGTTGACCTGTCAATAAACAGGCGCCACTCTGAGGGTATATGTGTTAACCCAATGCTGTGAATAGACCATTAACCTCGCTGCAATAACAGAGAGAGCCATTGACATCGTAGAACCTTGCAAACTCTTCATGCCGCTTTCGATATACAGTGCTCTTGCAGTCTTCTCCAAGCAAATTCCACTCTTTGAGTCTGCAGGTCAGAAGCTCAGATCCTGATTTCGTCAGACCCAAATCTCTAATTAAGTCGTCCAATTCCCTCTGATTTGGAAAGTGAGGGTTTGTACTGAGTTACTATATATTCTTCATCATGACTGTCCTCATCAGCCGACATCTCAGATGAGCTAGCTGCATCCTCATTTTCAACCTGCAAAGCAAAGAAACAAAATATAGGCATAGCTATATATGTAGAAGAGCATCAGCACTAAGAAAAATCGACACATAATGACCCACAGTCTGTAAATACAGAAGGTAAAGTAATGGATAGATACCTGTTCTGGTGGACGTGGTATTGGAAGACCTTCGCCATGTGGTACAGGAGCTATGGACGACGCTATGCTTGGATACTGAAGAGTCTGCCTTCCTTTAACTGTACTACATTAATCATAACCTGCAGATATAGAGAGAAGAATTATTGAATCTGCAACAGATTACAGATTTCAGAAAA
The DNA here is from genome assembly GCA_023014485.1 of Bathynomus jamesi. Lineage (NCBI taxonomy): Eukaryota > Metazoa > Arthropoda > Malacostraca > Isopoda > Cirolanidae > Bathynomus > Bathynomus jamesi. The sequence goes on from JAJOZX010002496.1 coordinate 259,928, forward strand.
AAGATGTGTTCACAACACTGAAATAATGTTCGCAATAAAAAAGGATCGATAACACTCAAATCGTCACACAAACCATCAGACGAACAACCTGCTTTCTTTGTGTGCTCACACTTACTGACTTCTCAGACTCTGCGCACTTCTTTATATAGCACAGTGGGAGTTTCGGGCAATTTCTAGATAAAGAAACTGTCAACGAACATCCGGATTGTTCTCAACAATTCCTGATTATTCTGATATTGTTGCACCCATAATAACATTATACTGGTAAAACATGAAAAATGGATTATCTCTGAAACCATTGATGATACACACAAACCAAGGCCAGATTTGGACTCAGCGCCCACAAATGCATATAAAAACAAAAAATTCTATATAAACAGAATCAGTGTTACAGTGTAATTTATCAAGTCGCACTTCCTGTCCTATTCACTCCTTTGCCGATGATTCCACTCTTCACTTCTCCACCTGCTTCGCCGCAAAGCGTCCCCTCTCAACAGCCATTCGATACTTTGCATAGAACGGCTGTGGTACACCTGACCTCTGATATCTCGGCCATCTCTGCTTGAGGCAGAAAAATCCTTGTGGCTTCCAATGCCTAAGGTGACTAGAGTCCCGATTTCCGGCGGGACAGTCCCACTTTGTTGAAGTGTGTCCTGTTGACGTATGGTTTCCCGAAATTGTCCTGCTTTTGGAGATATTGAGCAAAAATGTCCCGCTTTATTAAAATTACTACCAATAAGCTATTTCATGAATGGTTATTGACATACAGTACTTCGAACTTACTACATGTAGATGCTATTATAGACTTGTGCAATAAGTTAGTCTTAAGTATAATGTTAAAATCCTTATGAATTATTTTATAAAGAGCAAGTTTCCCCAGCAAGGATTATTATTATTATATAAAATATGCACTTGTATAAAATATATAAAATTTGCAGTTTGCACTGATGGGAACGTGGTAATTTGACTCTGACTCTGTTTCGTTATTGTGTCTTATTTTATTTTTATTGTTAGTATTAGTAGACATGCTAAATGACTTTTCACTTCAAATCATGAAGCAAAGGTCCCCTTTGGTATGGAAGTTCGTTAGGGCCATAAGAAAAAATTTATCCAAAGAGACAAGTTGTATATTAAATCCAAGATGGCCGCCGTCGGCCATATTGGAAAACATGGCCGACTTAGAGCCGAGGAACCGTTTGTCATAGAAACTATTATGATACATGATTTTCCAGCTAATTTGAGGTCGCTGAACTCATGTCTAGCATCAATTTTACATTTGGAATGCATTTAAAGGTCAAATCCGGGAAACGATACGGTACACAAAGTTGACATTTTGATAAAATTTATGAAAACAGAATTTAGAGGCATGGAAGCAAGAACTGCAAATTGAATGATAAATTTTCGAGTTCTGTGGTATCTAAATATTATAACTGATACATAGTATACTCGACCAATAACTAGCCCACTCAAATATATCATCACGCAATGTTGTGACACTGTAAGCACATTCATAACATTCCTTCGTTCAGCACTAACTTGATTCCTCATCTATCTGTACTTCTCATCTCACCAGTGTGGGAGCGCGAACCTTTACATCTACAGAGAGACATACAGGGCTGCCCCTGCACGTAGCACTTACAAGGAGCCTTACAGTCTGTCTTACACTGGCAAATGACGCTCTGGTATGTCCCGCGAAATGGTGGGAGTTGGCGCAGAGTCGGGGGATTCTCGCTGCCATCCTCATTCCGTTGGAGAGACTGGAGCTGGAGCTTTGATGAGCGTATTACCCGACACGTGTCTACTCTGAAGTCACAAGAGAAATAACTGATTAGTTGAAATAACACTTCTAGAAATACAACTGCATGCAGTAATCTCAAGCATGAGTGATGTCCCCATCCGTGCAATGCTGTCTTACCTGATAGGCTACTCTGAGGAGGTGCTGATGCAGAGCGTCGCTGCTTGGAGGCATGTGCTCGAAGTCGCGTCCTTTGTGGAGGAAGAGGGAGAGTCTAACAGCATCCACGGTTGTGATGCCGTCCTCAAAGGCACCATAGAGCTGCATGACGAATCTCTGGAGCGTGGGTGTGTGAGTCTTGATCATCTCGAGGGTGGGGTTAGGGCAGGAGAGTAGCTCGAGAGGTAAGGTTAGTTCAGGGAGGGACTGCCACACTGACCAGGCCGTCTTCTTGCCTTTGCCACAGAACGCTGAGGTCGTGTCGCACCCCGCTAACGCATGAAACGCCGGCAGTGCCATTGTCTTGGATGGTCGAAGTCCGCGAGCGATGACATGCGCTGGAATGTACCTGGCAAGGAATGTAGAGATGAGTTAGACAATGGCCTCATGATCTAAAAGCTATCGGTACACTGCAGACACCTGTCTTAAAGACACCTCAATAAAATCACTGTACCTGAAGTGACGCCGCGATCCGAAGGCAATCCAGAGTTCATCAATCCTCTGTCCGACGGCCACAAAAGTGGAGACGCCCAGCACTACAACATCACTGTCGCTGGTGCGGATGATCACTTGACGATGACCGGCGTAGGTAGCTGCAGCCACATGCAGAAACATCCGAGTGTCGGCTTCCTCATGTGTGCAGGGGGCAACTGCACCAACATCAGCGTCAGCCGGTGAACTCGCACAATCACTGAGAATGGTAGTGAAGAGCTGCTTGCCCTGAAAGGAAGAAGTCAATGTAATTGAGGATATGCTGAGGAAGTCAATGTAATTTACTTCCTCAGCATATACTAGAGACAGTGTAGTGTTCGCCTTTATTAATTTAACTTTCTCTCTTTATTTACGCTTCTTTCTACTTTACTATATCTCTATTTATTCTCTATCGGCTCTTTCTTTCATTTATCACTGTTTCTCTACACTCTTTTTGCCGTATCGTATATATATCATGGTAGCGCGCCTAGACCTGACTCTGAAAACCGTTATCAAGCAAAGGGGGAAGGGGGAGGTATATTAATACTCTTTATTAACACTTATTACGTTTTATTAATTTCGAAAATGGTTTAGTTATGTTAGGGTATGCGAGTATGAAATTTCTATATAATAATTTAGGTCGGAGAGGAACACAAAACAATTTGACTTTAAGATCACATGGCTCTAAATCTTACGCGTATCGCGTCCGCCTCAAGACTGAGTCTTTTTGTGGGTTCCGCTCTGTCGGCCTCTCTTCAAGATTGCCAACTCTTCCCATTTTAAACAATTTACAATCTAACAAACATGCTTTATCGTAATCATCACAATTTTTAGTAAATTTATATTAAACATTAATATTCTTAACTTGGCATTACTACAACAGGAATATTTTAAGAAATATTAATTTCTATATCAGCTCGTTGCTCAAGGGTAGTATGTTAGCGAGTGAGACAAAAACATGACATGAAGAACCTGTCTTACCTGAAGAATGAGAAGATTCAGCTCCATGGATTTGAACCAGTAATCTGCTTGGGGCTGCGAGGCAAACAGCTGCTTGAGCCATTCGTCAAAAGGCAGAGCGATGAGGTCATTCGACTCGGCATCAGCAGAGACACCATCATAATCACCAGCATTCGTCGCCTTCTTCACATACTTATCATAAGCCTTGTTCATAAGCACGTAGAAAGCAGCTACCGACACCTGATGCATGTACCGAGTTCTGCAGATGTGATGAATGCCAATGAAGGACTGAGCTTTGCCGCTGGTCGAGATACTGCTGTTGGTGGTTGCTGTAGTCCACCCACTACCGTCCAACCAGTCACCAGACACTCCACAGCATCTTCTCAGTATGCATCGCCCCCAACAACACCAGATAGGAGTCCTCGCCATGCTCTGTCTGGGGTACTTCCACTGAAGTTTCTTGGCCAGCGTGAAGAGGGGTTGATCGGCTACCATGACTGGTGTCTGACCAGGATTGATGTAGCTGATCGCCTGGCGGATGACTTTCATCCCATGCCAAACTATGGTAGGGCTGTTGGGAGACTCGGTGAACAGAAGCAGCATGTATGACTTGGCTGGGGGAATAGCAGGATGCTCTGTGATGCTGGCATAGTACGCGGCCCATGAGATCCATTCACCGGCTTCGAGGGTTTGTTTGGATAGAAGGTTTTTGACTTGTTCAACCACCCGTGGCCTTCTTCAATGATGCTGGTGAGAGAGCGCGAAGCCGGAAGAGGATGACTGTTGGTCTTCAGGGCAGGAACGTGCAGCACCTCATCGTTTGGCAGCGAGACATCCAGATCCATGGTTGTGTAGATAGCTGACAAGGACCTCACAGCCTTCCCCATCTCAGCTGGATTGAGGATGTCGGCGAGATTCTTGACTTGTTGGCTGTCTGAAGAGAAGTGCTGCTGAATGCTGATGCATGTTCCATGGAGGGCTGATTTTGCCGTCGTAGAGGAAGGGTTGTGGTCGATGTTGTCAAAACCCCCTGTGGTGAACACGCCCTTGCTCAACATTCTCAAACGGTCGTACGAGACGCATAGTCCTCGATGATGCATAGCATCGATTAGAGATTCACGGCCAGTTTGAAGATGTCGTTTCATAGACAGATACAGCGATGCTGGTGTTTCCCTTTCCTTGATGTGACGAGGAACACTCCCAGGTTTCTTGGATCTGCGTCCAACAGAGTTGAAGATGATCTGCTGCCCGATGGATGTTGCAACCTTGGACTTCTCAGAATCAGGAGCCGGCTCATCGATACCTGGTCCATTAAGAAGCATGTGCAGGAATGATCTCAACGTGGGCGGGATGGATTCAGCTTCACATGAGGTTGAGAAGGAGCCTGTGAAAGCCTGCTTCATGTGGAGATAATCTCGCCGGAGGATCTTGGCTGCTTTGTGGAGGATGGAAACTTCAGTTGATGTATTGTTTTCCGTATCAACTACAGCTTTGCTTAGGTCGTCGTCGAAAACAAGAGACCAGCAACGATTCATTGGTATCGCCTTGATGTCAGGAATCATGCGCTCAATATCCTCTCGAAGGCGTGTTGTATTGCATTTGATGTAGGGAAAACCGAGAGCGGCGAGGCGCTTGTCATAGAGGGCCGTCAAGTCAGCCATTGCCAGTGACGTCCCTGAAACACGATTATCTCCAATAAAGTCAAGTAACTCGTTGAGAACATGTGCTCGGATCACCTGAGTCGCATGACTCTCAGTCGTGTCACATCCGACCGTCGCCACTTTCCTGTAGAGCCGAGTCAGGCACGGACGATAATAGACGGCATTAATAGCGACCATGTCACCGGCAGAAAGTTTAGCCAACAGACGTTTGTTACCTAAGACTCGAGCGCAATCACTGACTTTATCTAAGCCAAGAGTGGAGGCCCTCCTCAGCTCTTGTTGTCCACTTCGTCACAGAAGAGGCATGGAGTGTCGACTGGTTCGCTCGAAGATGCGGCGAGTTTTCACCAGGCTAACTGACTCTTGCCCTTGATGCTTTTTCCTCGCTCTCTGCACTTTTTGATTGTCGACAGCATTTTTTGTGCCACACTACTTGATTAGACATCATCAGCTGCACTACATTCTGAGCACCGCCACCAATGTCATCTACGACTACAAAGTCAGGCAACTCCCCTAATTCCTTGAGCTCCTGGATGTTGTCCGTAACTTCTTTACAAGAGGCTGAAAGTCATTCAGGTTTGTTTCTCAATTTCACAGATGATGAAGGATTCTTAGTTGGTTCATAGCTTTTGTGTGACTGACATATGAAGCATAAGCTCCAGTCGCGAGTGTCCATGATGGCAGGCGTGCTTTTAGAGTCACTCATTTCGGATTAATCATTGTGAGTCTGAAACATGAAATTGAATTTCTAAAGGTCACACAACTTAGAAACGTGTGTGATGACTCGTTTTCAGCTTAATTCAGCATGAGAGAGCCATTTCTGAGGTTATTTTGGGGTTTCAGGTTATTTTGGGATGTCTCACTCCGTCAGTTTGGAAACTGCGGAAAATCCCCAATTTCAACATGGCGCCCAGCGGCCATATTTGATTTCGGGGGTCAAAATGACCTCCAAACCCCATAATAACCTCAAAAACGAGTCATCACACACGTTTCTAAGTTAAGTGGTTTAAAAGTTAGAAATACGCATTAGCATAATTTATGCTGATTAGGAATAAAATTAAGCATGTCTATGCATAGATGCAACTTGTCTCTTTGGATTAATTCTTTCCTATGGCCCTAAGGAACTTTCATATCAAAGGGAACCTTTGCATCATGATTTGAAGTGGGCACCCAATTTTGTGCATTTAATATGTCTACTATACAGGGTGTCTCAAAAGTCACTATCTATTTCGGTGACATTAGATGTTTTTTTTAAAAATGCTATGCTGGCATAAAGATATGTACTTCTGGTGCAAATTTGTGTATTTAAAAAAAGTTAATTGGTTTATTATCTTGACATGCTTGAACAATTCCTCGAACCTCAACTTCTTACAGATGGCATTCTTGACACAGTAGTTTTTCAGCAGGATGGAGCACCGTGCCATTATACAATAATTGTACGTGATTATCTTGACAGACGCTTCCCCGGTCGCTGGATTGGTCGTGGAGGAACACAACCATGGGCAGCACGTTCACCCGATTTAACACCATTAGATTTTTTCGCCTGGGGTTTCATTAAGTCTAAGGTGTACACTGGTAGAAGAATTAGTGATGTAGCCGAACTTCGAAATCGTATTACCGATGCAGTTCAGAAAATAACACCTCAAATGCTGGAAAGTGTGTTCCGGGAAACAACTTATCGCTTTGAGCTCTGTAGAGACACTGATGGTCGCCATGTGGAGACAGATAAATAAATAGCACTAATTCTTTGTGGCCCTTACCTTACCTTACCTTACCTTACCTTACCTTACCTTACCTTATGTTGTTTCGTGTGTTGGTCTCTCTTCACACGGAGGTCAAGCTGGTGGCCCCGCCTCTAGGTCTGGCCTGGTGGAGGAGCGAGTTACTTTCTTGCGCTCTCCACCGTACATAGCCAGGCACGCCCGGCTCATCTGGTACTGTCCTGAGCCAGGCATCCAGTCTTTTCTTGAAGACTTCAACTTTGACCCCCGTTACGTTTCTGAGGTCCTTAGGAAGCTGGTTGAAAAGTCTTGGCCCCCTGACAACCAAGCTATTTTCCTTCAGGGTTGAGGTGGTCCCTTGTCGTGCTTTTAATTTGGGAACACTACACATTCTGCCTTTCCTATTTTCCAGTGTTGTTTGAATGGTAATTGGGTTTAGTTTTAGGTTTGGTACCAGTTTTTCGATCATTTTCCATATGTAGATTATGATGTACCTCTCTCTCCTTCTTTCCAGTGAGTACAGATTTAGTTTACGTAGTCTTTCCCAGTAGTTGAGTTCTTTGCAGCCATCAATCTTGGCTGTGAAATGCCTTTGCGTTTCTTCTAGTTTATTAGTTTCTTCCTTTTTATATGGGGACGTCAAAACTGAGCAGTATTCAAGTTTTGGTATGATCAGTGTTTTTAGCAGGGGAATCATTACTGTCCTGTCCCTTCTCTTGAACGTTCTTAGAACCTGTCCGGCGACTCTCTGCTTTATTTATCGCTATCTGATTTTGTGTTTCGAATTTCGCATCATCTGTCATTATTATCCCGAGATCAATCGCTTTCATGCTTCTCTGAATTTCCTGTCTATCTGGAGCATAATATGCAGTCTGTTTAAGTTCTTCTTTTCTACCATATCTCAAGAGCTGAAATTTCTCGCGTTGAATGACATGTCTTCTGACCATTTGTATATTTTGTTCGTGTCCCTCTGCAAGGCCTCCACGTCATGTACATCGCTGATTTTTCTGCTGATCTTTGTATCGTCTGCAAAGGATGTTACTATACTATTGCTGTTTACTCCGCTGTCTATGTCTGTTAGCATGATAATGAACAGGAGTGGGGCCAGTACTGTCCCTTGTGGTACTGAGCTGCGTACTTCCGATTCTGATGATGATATACCTTGAATTTTGACGACCTGCAGACGATCACTAAGGAAGTTGTAGATCCATTTTCCCACTTTGCCTGTTATTCCCATGTCTTTAATTTTATGTCCTATTATACCATGGTCACATTTATCGAAAGCTTTAGCAAAATCTGTGTATATAACATCGTAGTTGTCATTGCCTTCCAATGCATCTAGGATATTGTTGTAGTGCTCTATTAGTTGTGATAGGCATGATCTACCTGATCGGAATCCATGCTGATTTTCGTTGAATCTTTCCCGTGTCTCCAGGAAATCATAAATTTTCTGTCTAACTATTCTTTCAAATACTTTGGTGAGGTGGGACGTCAATGACACTGGTCTATAGTTCTTTGCTTGAGATCTGTCCCCTCCTTTATATATAGGGACAATGTTTGCTCTTTTCAAGATGCTCGGTATTTCCCCAGTGTCTAGGGATCTTCTCCATATCCAGTATAAAGGTGTAGCTATTTCATTTTTACAGTTTTTAATCAATAATGCGTTCCAATTGTCCGGACCTGCAGCTGAATGTAGTTTCATTTGTTCTATAGCTCTCGCTACATCTTCTGGTGTAAACTCAAAGTCTGTTATATATACTCCTTGCAATTCCTCTTCAAAGAATGCATTTATGTCAGGTATCGCTTTGTCACTTTTTGGGGTACTGAAAACTGATTCATATTGAGCTCTCAATGTATCAGATATTTCTTTTGGATCGTCGGTTAGTTCATTATTTCCCGTCCTTAAGGGCCCAATAGCGGCGCGCGTTTTTGTTTTCCTTTTTGCATAGCTATAGAAGTATTTTGGATTTTCCTTTATTGCTTTTACCGCCTTTTCCTCTTCCCTCTCTGTATGGTCCTTAATCAGGGCTTGTATTTCCCTATCGATACCCTCCAGTTTTTCTTTTATTATTTTCCTGCCATTATCTCCGCAGTTTCCTAACTTCGCCTCCACTCTTTCTTTTGCGGAATAGTCTTCTCTTTTGCCTTTCTAGCCAGCTCCTCTTTCCTTTTGGCTGTGATTTCGGAGCATATTTTTCTAAAATTCTCAGCGTTTTTTCCTCCAAAGTTGTTAGCATTTCTTCCGTTGTTTTATTCTCGAAAATTGTTCTCCATTCTATTTGGGCCATGTGCGATCTGATTGCTTCCCAAATTATAGTCTTCGAGTTTAAGTTAAAGGCCCCGAATTTACTTCTTTCCACAATATGTGTATTGTCTTCTAATGCTGCCATCATATTTGTTGATATCTCGATTAAGTTGTGGTCTGAGATAATGGTTGGGGTTATTTTTATATCAGCAATCAAGTTCGTGTTATTCGTGAATACCAGATCCAGGCAGTTATTTTTCTGGTATTTTCTGTTATCTCCTGTGTCAGCATAAACTCGTTTGTGAGAGCCATCAACATTTTTGCTTGTTCCTGATCTTCTCTTGTGCCCCCTTTGTCCTGGTGAATATATATATTCCTATTCACCTTTTTGTATTTTATAAATGGGAAGTTAAAGTCTCCGCAGATCATTATATTGGGGGATGGAGGGTTTATGGCCTTTATTAGCTTTCTAATGTCATCAATGGCCTCCGAGAATTTTTCGGTTTGGGTGCTTGGAGGTCTATAGATGACTATTACTATCAAGTTTAGTTTTTCTATTTTCACTGCTAGGAGTTCCACATAGCTGTTTGATTTACTTATTATCGTCTCTGTCATATGACCTTCCTGTACATATATAGCACAGCCACCTTTCCGTCTCGTCGTTCTATCCGCTCTTAGTAAGTTGAAGCCCTCTATATTTATCTCTTTCTATCAATACAATGTTCGCAGTTTTCACAATTTCCTTGGCAATCTTTAAGATGAGTTTCTGTGAGGCATGCGATGTCCGCCCTTGTTTCGTCCATAAATCCTTTCAGGTACGAAACCTTATTGAGTGATTGGTTTGGTCTTATTCCTTGAATATTAGCCAGGACAATTTTTATGTTCTCTGTTTTTCGTTGCTCCTTGTGCACTTCAAGTTCGTTTTCCTTCGATATCGCTTGATTCGTTGCTCTATGATCCTCCGAAAGAGATCCGTTTCCTCCTACTTGTATTGGTAGCTTCTTGCCCGGTAGCGATTTGGCTCGGGGGTTTCCAGCTTACTTTGAAATAAATATATTTTTCATGTCTTAAACCAGTTTTTCGTAATTCCCATTATTTTTCAAAATAGATAGTGACTTTTGAGACACCCTGTATATATAAGCAAACAACCACAGGGAAAAAAAAAAAAAAAACGAAATCCGATCGCTTTCGTGATATATTCACATCTTCAGGGAAAAAACAAATAATTGTTTTTTCCCTGAAGATGTGAATATATCACGAAAGCGCTCGGATTTCGTGTTTTTTTCTTTTTCCCTGTGGAGGTTTGCTTATTAATAAGATCACGTGTTATTCTGTGATTTTACTGCATATATATATATATATATATAAATTTCCATTTCCTACAGGATATGACATCATGAATGAGAATCTTTATATAACAATCAATCAATAATACCACAACATATGTATGACCTTGAGTCACTGCATGACTAATTGTGAAATGATTCGATTTTACTGGACTTAAGTTCAATATCGTACAAAAAAAATTAGATATCTAAAACAAGGAATGTTTTGTTCCTAGAACAAGACATTCGGGACCGTCAGTGTCTTGTTTGCCAACTTACAAAAAATTAAAAATGAATACGTTGAGCATTATACAGGGTGTTCGGAAAGTCACTGTGCACTTATATTTATTTAATAGCATACAATAGTATAACATTGCATATATGATAGAGGTTATGGATGGGACCATCAGAACTTATAAAATTTGTTGAAAGTGATGTCCTTTAACAGCAATACAGGCCTGGACCCGTCTTATTTTATTTTGAAACACCTTTGTCAGTTCTTCTTTTGAAATGGGAAGAGCTTTAATTTTGTTCTGACGGCTTTTTGAGCAGTTGCAAGGCCAATATCTTGCTGCTGCGCTAACTTCCGCAATGATTTTGACGGACTCTGCAGCATAGTCAGAAATATCCAACAGCAGCTCCTCGGATAGTTTTGATGGTCTCCCACTACGTTCGGCGTCTTCCACTGAACCTGTTTCACGGAATTTGTGGATAAGTTTACAAACTGTATTGCGATGTGGAAGATATGTACCTGGGAATTTATCAGTAAACTGCTGCCGCACTAAATCTGTGTATCGACCACCTTCTCGAAACACGTATTCGACAAGGAAGACGCGTTCCTCAATTGTAAGAACCATGCCCTCACAACAACTGAATCTGAAATATAAAAAAACATTAATTATATAAGTGCACAGCGACTTTCCGAACAAGATGCTTAGATGACGCAAAAGTCGCGCGCCATAGGAATTTTCAGTGTTGACTATAATATATTATTTTTTTTCTTTTAGGTAGGGGATGGCTGCGAAATTAATAATAGACGAGAGGATGAGCTTGGTTTTAATGTATGGAATACCAGGTACTGCAAATCGCTCAATCGCTGCAAAATTTAAATCGAGTTTCCTAGAACAAGGCATTCAGGACCGTCAGTGTTTTGTTTTTAGAAGCTTTAAATGATTATTTTTATCATTCACTATTCAAAGAAAAATTATTAATGAATTACATGCGCTTCAGCTGGTGTACGTTTTACCCAAACTGGCCTTGTTAAACCTCCATAAAACAAACAAACAAACAAAACATCTTTATTGCGGATCATTCACAATCCATAGCCACTTAACCTAACAGAAAAGTACAATCTTACGTATTTATACACTGAAGTTAATACAAAAATAGGGCCAACGTAGCCACTTAATCTAGCATACTGGCATACTTTGATTAATTATATATCTGGCAATTTTATGTATATTGTACACAAGACATCATTAACTGAAAAAGATCATTTGTATGCGTAGGAGAAAATAATTAAGAATCAGTGGTACCTTTTTTGTACCTCAACAGACAAAGATATGTGTATATATACATTCATATACGTTTGTAAAAAGTCTATAAACGTTATAAAAAAATTTTAAAACAGCAGTTGTTTAGAGGGAATGTAATTAAAAAGTCAGGACAAGAATTAAAATTCAAAAGTGATGAAGGCAATTATACATACAGCAATTATGTATACAGCTCATTTGTGATGAACTGCAGGATGTATAATTTGAGAAAATTATATGTTGCATACGATATTTTTAGGAGTTTATTAAGAACTCCAAGATTTATAAATGGTGCTCCTTCTAGTGTCGGTATGCTCTTTGTAGTCAATAAGGTGCCTAATTGTGCCAGTGTCATTCGCAATTTTGTATTTAGATTTATCACTAGGCTTGGTGAGTCAGTTAATAAGATAATAGAAGCCATGGTTAGAGGACTGGTCTCCGATATATACTACTCAAAAGAAGTTAAGGGTCAAAAATATTTGTGCATATAAATATAAGCTAACGAGCTAAAATGGTGACGACTAATGACAAAATAATTCTTTGATGGCTCAAGAACAGAAAACACAAAACAAAAACTTTTGATTAGACACTAGTTTATTACCCTGATGAAAAAAAGTCATGCACCCCCCCCCAAAATGATGTTCACACAAGTCGCAGAAGCTTCAGTAACTGGTGTAGCCACCGTTAGCATTCACACATTCTTGACAACGTTGGCGCATGCTGTTCATCAGGCGTTGGAAATAACGTTGAGGGATCGCTTGCCATTCTGCGACTAATCACTGAGCCAGTTGCCGGAGGTTGACGGCAGGGACGTGATGTGATCGAACTCGCCGCCCTAGTTCATTCCACGCATGCTCAATGGGTGACAAGTCGGGTGAATATGCAGGCCAATCCATGTGCTGAACGTTCTGCTCCTGCAGGAAGTCGGTCACCACCCTGGCACGATGAGGTCTTGCGTTGTCGTCCTGGAACCAAGCTCCTGGTCCAATCCGCTGCAGAAGTGGAATTACCAGAGGTTGAACAATCTCGTTGAGATAACGCTGACCAGTCAAATTTCCGTTGACGACGTACAGAGGGGTTCTGTGGTTCATGGATATCCCCGCCCACACCATCACACTTCCTCCTCCAAATGGTAGACGTTGAGCAACGTTGACATCAGCAGATCTCTCTCCTTGACGACGATAAACACGAGCCCGGCCATCATTGAACTGGAGCGAGAAGCGTGACTCATCTGTGAACATTGTCTCTGCCCACTGACCACGGTTCCACCGGATATGACGTCTGCACCAATCTCGGCGAGCCCTTCTGTGACGGTCAAGTAGCGGTGGTCGGACTGCAGGACGCCGGCATCGCAAACCTCGGTCTCGCAGACGATTCCTAATAGTCTGGTCGGACACGTTGGTGCCTCTGGCAGCTCTGAGTTGATCCCGAAGATGCCGTGCGGTCACAAAGCGCTGTCGCAACGCCGTTATCATCAGGAAGCGGTCTTCTCGTGCTGTTGTTGATCGGGGTCTTCCAGAACGGGGGCGATTCTGAACAGCATTAGTTGTCCTGAACCTCTGCCAGAGTCTGCCGATAACGCTTTGGCTTACATTTAGACGCTGAGCCACAGTTCTCTGAGTTTGTCCATCTTGTAGCCAGCCAATGGCCCTTCCCCTGTCTTGGATGCTGAGTTGTCGTCGAACCATCTTCAAATTTCAAGTGATGATGAATGGAAAATGCTCAGCCCTTTTATTGCTAAAATTGGCATGCATGGAATGACACTCATGCACAACACGTGCAAATGGTGCATGAGGTGTCACAATGGGTGTTTCGAGGCAGTTTGTCAGTTTAGTCTGACTAAGTTCGTGCTTCAAATCTATGAAAAGGAAATCTGGGTTAACTTAAAAAGTTTCTAAAGATAAGTGCAATGATTGCATGTCCCATAATAACGTGATGTCTATAGTCCAAATGACAACCCAAAGGGGGATATTCTAACCCTATCTGGCTTAAAAAGACATACTTACAAAAATGATCAAAAAATTTCCTTTGACCCTTAACTTCTTTTGAGTAGTTTATAAATCTCGAGTCTGGAAGCATTGGCGTAGGCAATTGTATGTTCACTATGCACAGTGATTCACTGGCCTACTTAGTCAGTGCTCCAGACAACTATCTCTTAATCTTCTATGGACCTCTTGTATAATGTTTGTACCTGTTGAGTTTGAAATAGTGTTTGTTTGTTAATTCAAGACCTACTTGTCTGGGTTTTGTTTGAGGACGTGGTTTAAATCTTCTCCGTGACGGGAATGGTCATGGGACGGAGGGGACTTACAGCCTTCGTAGGATCCGAACCACGGATCAATACATCTGAACACAGAACGGTCACCCATCCAACTAGTAAGCAGAACCACTTATCTGGTTGTTTGTGTGTCTATAAAGTAGTATGAAAACAATAAATCATCTTCATTATTCGCGCGAAATTCGAGACACGACGAAAACATACGGATCAGTAGGCCATGACAAAACTAAAATGTTATCACATTGAGGTAGTAGGCTAATCAGGGCCTCCCTCTCTTTATATATCGGGTGATTTTTTTTTTTTTTTTTTTGGTGACACTTTAAAAGGTTTGTATTTTTTATTAACAAATAAAAGCGTGATATTTTTACTGTACTTTTTCTACACATGGGGAATTAGTTTCCTTGTGTAAAAACGCTCTATGACTCAGGGGTGGCGAACCTTTTTACAGTCGCAAAAAAAAAAAAATGTAAACCATTAAAAAAATTCGCGTGGCTACCAAAGTTTATTTATGTGACAATAAAACCTACACTAATAGACGGAGTTTATTTCCACAACAGTTTCGATGCCCACTGGCATCCTCTTCGGGTGGATACAGAAAAACGAATCCACAATAATCATGCCATAGACTGGGAATCAAGTAAGTTACTTTATAAATGTAATAATTATGTCAAAAGAAAAATAATAGAATCTGTATGCATAGAACAAGAAGATAATTTTAATTTGTGCGAAGGTACTTATAAGCCGAACCCTTTAATGAGATTGTTGGTCAAAAAATCCCTTCGGGTGAACGGGATCTAACCTAGGTGTGAATTTCTTAATGGTCTCTGGCCTTCTAGATTTAGAATGTTTTTTACCTTTCCTGGGTTGTTTCCTTAATCACTTGTGTTCATTCGTTTTCCTGTATCCACCTGAAGAGGATGCCAGTGGGCATCGAAGCTGTTGTGGAAATAAACTCCGTCTATTAGTGTGAGTTTTATTGTCACATTTCGACCTCCATGTAAAAAAAGTGAAGTTTTGCATTTAAAGTTTATAAAAATTACACCAAATTATAAATGTCTATTATTTTATACTAATTTTTTGGATAACAATTTCGGATCAAATGTAGAATTCGGACCCCAGCCTTCTCTAGTTAGCTTTATAAGGCTAACTAACGAAAATATCACGACCTAACCTAACCAATCGTTAGGTTAACTGTACGCCCTTGACGATTGGTTAGGTTAGGTCATGATATTTTCGTTAGTTAGCCTTATGAAGCTAACTAAAGAAGGCTGGGGTCCGAATTCTACATTTGATCCACAATTTCTATGCTTAGGCGTGCCAGGCAAATTTGATCACGTGGAATAGGTAGGTTCGCCACCACTGCGTCTGTGATGTCTCCTCAGCTCATTAACTCTCTGTACACGAACAACAAAATTTTGCAGTACTCTGGACAGAGTATCTATTGCAATTTGAGAAATTTCTAACTCACTTGATGCTTTCAATTCTTCTATTGTGTGTGGACTGTTTTTAGACAATCTATCTTTTAAATAACCCCACAAATAAAAGTCACAAGAGTTTATATCTGGTGATGTTACAGTCCCGTAACTAGGACTTCCCAAGGGTGGGGTTGGGGGGGGGTCGAAATTGTAGAAAGGTGAACATTTTGGTGCAACAACCTATTCACTGCGGAGGGGGGTTTAGAGTAGTTTAGAGAAACTTGTAGAGTTTCAAATAAAAGAATGCCAGTGTTTATTTACAAAATGAAGTTATATATTATAATATCACATCATAAGTTAAAACTGTGGCTGCAAAAGAACCTTTCCTGTCAAGGGGACGAGTCGTTCGACCCCCACCTCCCCTTGGCTACGGGTCTGTGTTAGTTGGCCATGATATTCATTTATCATGAACCGCAGGAAATCTATTCGACAGGACTTTTTCGTCGAAAGTATCGCTTAATTAAGAAGTGAAGCAACTCCATCATTCCAAGTGTGAGATCTATCTGGTTTGAGTTATGCAACTCCAAATGCAAAATGATTGGAATATCGTACAATTTCTTTTTTAATATTTCCTGTTTCTTTTAGTTAATAATAATAAAAAATACAAACCTTTTAGTGTCAAATGTTTAAAAAATCCAGACAACTGCAAAATTTTGTTGCTCGTGCAAAAAGTTTAACAAAGTATAATAAAAATTTCGTTTTTATTTCGATTAATAAAAAGATACAAACCTTTTAAAGTATCAAAGGTTTAAAAAAATCATATATATATATATATGCACTAAAATCACAGAATAACACGTGATCTTATTAATAAGCAAACAACCACAGGGAAAAGGAAACACGAAGTCCGAGCGCTTTCGTGATATATTCACATTATCAAGGAGAAACAGAAAATAGACGGAGATTGCAAAGTAAATGAGTTAAATAAACAAGCAAAAAATTCACAATCGGCACCTCAAATTAAAGGCCATAAAGCCCTCTAAAGATTTTTTCAATTGATAACAATCTGTAGGCTGCTAAATTACTAAATATAAAAGAACTATATAGTTGAAATTTAGACAAAAAACCAGTACAGAGAACAAAAATAATTATAATGGTTATTAACACTAATATTTAATTAAAGCAGGAAATTAAGTGGCAAGAATTTAATGAAAACAAAGGGAATGGTGCCATCGTCTTACAGAATATTACAAAATTTCTACAAAAGTCTGGAAAAAATTGTTTTCCCAAAAGCAAACCAGTTGAAAAGTCCAATAAACCACCCAGCAACCAAAGATCATACACGAAAGAAATATTACAATTAAAATAGACATATAAGAATGTTAACAGTTCTTAAAATAATAATTATTTATTTAACCAGGGCAAACCGTTAAGGGGCAAGAATGCGGTCAAGCAAACAATAGGCATTTCGCCACCTTTCTAACAATGCACGAGTCTAATTTATACAGCCCAGGGCTAATATTAAGGACCAAGTCCGCATTATTCTTGATCACACTTGATTCCAGTATATTTCTGCTAACAATAGATTTACTAAACCTTAGTGTTTCTTTCGGAAGAATTGGTTAAGCATAATTTGCCATTACCTGTGGCTACAATTATAGAATTAATTAAGCTGTGCATAGTAGACTCAAAATTTGTGTTCAATAATGAATATTTTAGGCAGAAATTTGGTATGGCGATGGGAAACCCCCCCTCTCCCCTATTTTGAGTAACTTACATATATATGGAGTTTTTTGAAAGTAAGTTATTAAAGAAGATTCTGCCAAATTATGTTCCATGGTTTAGATATGTAGATGATGATCTTTGTCTTTGGCCAGTGACTTTAAATCTCAATGAATTCTTACCCAAACTTAATAACTTAACTCCCTCTATCAATTTTACAGTTGAAATAGAAAAAGATTCTTCGATCCCTTTTTTAGACGTTTTAATATATAGGTCTGGAAAAAAGTTTAAGTACAATATTTACAGAAAACCCACTGATAATTGTTCCTATATACATTATTATTCTGATCACCACATTAATGTAAAACGATCCGTTCTTTCTACTTTGTTCCTAAGAGGCCTACGAATTTCTAGCCCAGAGTTCATTGACGACGAAATTAGTAAAATATACAAAATTGCTTTTGATTTAAAATACCCAAAGAACTGCATAGATAAGTCCTTAAAAATGGCAAAGAAACATTCTACGAAGTAAAGGATAAGATTCCTTATAACACAAAAAATGTTTGTGTGTTACCATTCAGAGAAAATTTCCTTGATCTGCCGAATCTGCTGAGGACTTTTAACGTAAATATTGCGTTCAAAAATTTAGATGTAATTAAGAATTCATTGATTAAGAACTCCCCTTTAAGTGAACAGGGTTGTGTATATAAAATCCCTTGCACAATATGTAATAAATTTTACATTGGCCAAACTGGTAAGACCCTTGAGTTACGTATTAAACAGCATCAATACAGTATAAGAAGTGGCCAGGAATCTAACGCCATTTTCATTCACGTAAGAGATACTAATCATCCCATTGATTGGAAAAATGCTTCCAAATTAAGGTTTAGTAAATCTCTTGTTAGCAGAAATATACTGGAATCAAGTGTGATCAAGAATAATGCGGACTTGGTCCTCAATATTAGCCCTGGGCTGTATAAATTAGACTCGTGCATTGTTAGAAAGGTGGCGAAGGGCCTATTGTTTTCTTGACCGCATTCTTGCCCCTTAACGGTTTGCCCTGGTTAAATAAATAAATATTATTTTAAGAACTGTTAACATTCTTATATGTCTATTTTAATTGTAATATTTCTTTCGTGTATGATCTTTGGTTGCTGGGTGGTTTATTGGACTTTTCAACTGGTTTGCTTTCGGGAAAACAATTTTTCCAGACTGTTTGTAGAAATTTTGTAATATTCTGTAAGACGATGGCACCATTCCCTTTGTTTTCATTAAATTCTTGCCACTTAATTTCCTGCTTTAATTAAATATTAGTGTTAATAACCATTATAATAATTTTTTTTCTCTGTACTGGTTTTTTGTCTAAATTTCAACTATATAGTTCTTTTATATTTAGTAATTTAGCAGCCTACAGATTGTTATCTATTTGTTATCTGTTATCTATTTGTTTTCATTAAATTCTTGCCATTTAATTGCCTGCTTTAATTAAATATTAGTGTTTAATAACCATTATAATAATTTTTGTTCTCTGTACTGGTTTTTTGTCTGAATTTCATCTATATAGTTTTTATATTTAGTAATTTAGCAGCCTACAGATTGTTATCTATTTGTTTTCATTAAATTCTTGCCATTTAATTGCCTGCTTTAATTAAATATTAGTGTTAATAACCATTATAATAATTTTTGTTCTCTGTATTGGTTTTTTGTCTAATTTCAACTATATAGTTCTTTTATATTTAGTAATTTAGCAGCCTACAGATTGTTATCAATTGAAAAAATCTTTAGAGGGCTTTATGGCCTTTAATTTGAGGTGCCGATTGTGAATTTTTTGCTTGTTTATTTAACTCATTTACTTTGTAATCGTCTATTTTCTGTTTCTCCTTGATAATGTGAATATATCACGAAAGCGCTCGGATTTCGTGTTTCCTTTTCCCTGTGGTTGTTTGCTTATATTATATATATATATGATAATTGAGATTATTTACTTCTTTCGGAGCAGCTGAGGTCATGTGACGGATGGGACGTACATACTCTTTTCGTGGGATTCGAACTACACCCCACCCTAGAGAAGCACCTTAATCATGAAATCTGAAGTCCGAGCCGAAACTCGAACCCAGAGCCTTCATGGTAACAGCCGGCGCTCTACCATAAAGCTACCCTGGCAGAAATAGTAATATTGTGCGTATACACACGAAAGCGCTAGGTCGATAGGTTTTTCCTTTTTCTTAGTGACTTTTATTACACACATTATTTTATACGTTCCTATATAGATGAATTAAATGACAAACGTTCGTTTGAACTAACATTCTTTAATTACTGAACGTTTCGGGAGACTTAATTCCCATCCTCTGGTAGTCATAACTAAAAAGGTACGGTATATATATAT
Organism: Bathynomus jamesi; assembly: GCA_023014485.1. Taxonomy (NCBI): domain Eukaryota; kingdom Metazoa; phylum Arthropoda; class Malacostraca; order Isopoda; family Cirolanidae; genus Bathynomus; species Bathynomus jamesi. The sequence goes on from JAJOZX010002496.1 coordinate 279,598, forward strand.
ATATATATATACAGGGTGGCGCAAAAGTCGCGCATCATAGGAATTTTCAGTGTTGATTATAATATAAAAAAAAATTATATATACTGTACTGTACTCAGTGATGGGCATCGATACATGAAAATCGCTAAAGCGATACCGATACATGAAGAACGTCTTAGGCGATACCGATACATGCATCGCCGGTACATTTTTATAATTATTCATTTAATATGTAGGTATTAGATATTATTGTTTATACTAGTAATTTGTACGCACTGTAAGTAAAATAAATCGACATTTTAATGGGTTTTATAAATGTAAATAAAAACAATTGCTTTATTTAATGAAAGTATGTTTTAATTTTGTAGGATACATGAATGAATGAAAATATTACACTAACAATTAAAAGTAATTACTATTACCTTTCAAAAATACCAGCTGGCTAAACATCTGGTCAGACAGTCTATTCCTTTTTGGAGCGTGAATGTGACCAGCCAAACTAAACAACCGTTCTACAGGAGCAGAGGATGGTAGTGGTGTGTTATACTTCAGGAAGACCCGTAGAATTCCTGGGTACTGCCTCAGAGATTGGAGAGAATGACCCGTCACCCAGATACTGTAAAACTTCCATCTCAGTGGAATCTTGGGTTGCAGACACATTAGTGGAAGCAGACTCATAACAGAAGAAATCATCTGCACTTCCGTCAGATGCAGCATCACTTAGTTGTTGCTGGGGGGTCTGCTTGCTGAGGCTCTTAACAGCATTAACCATCATTTCTTGAACCCTCTTTTTGACAATGTTAGTATTAAATTTGCCTTTTATTGTCATTCACTCTATAATATCTATTTAAATATTTAAAGATTCTTATTAACGTATTGAAGTATCGATTTTTTTCGATACATTTAAGAAAATTGACCTTAGCGATATCGATAAATCGATACTTTTGTCAAGTAGCTAAAGCGATACCGATACAGAAGTATCGATCGATCGATACGTATCGGCGATACATGTATCTAGATACTGCCCATCACTGACTGTAGTGTGTGTGTGTGTGGTCAAAACAACAAAAAGGATTAGCAATTCAACTGCCATTATTTTTATTGCCTGCAATGCATTGTGAGCAGGAAATGGCGTCCTTGAATCTTTTCCCGCTTTGAATTCCTCTAATTAATGAAAAAAAAATTCGGAAACAGAGAAAACGTCATAAAACGTTCTGTAACATTTTGTATAATGTCCTCTTTTATTACGTTCGAAGCGACTGCTGAAGTGCCTTTAGAACACCGTTAAATTTAATGATAATAGCATATATTTTGTTGCTCTGATTTCCGGGTCTGAAGTAGTTTCTAATTTTTGCATACTTTCAGGGACGGATCTAGAAGTTGCGAGGCCCTAGGCAGATCTAGAAATTGCGAGGCCCTAGGCCTATATATATGAAAATATGGACTTAATTATCGGTACTATACCAGCAATATTAGAATCCCGCATAGACAGAACTATGCCAGCACTTAAAAATTAAACCAAACCAAAATAATCACCCATGGAAATTGTATAAGAAATATAAATAAACCATACAAATAAGTATAAATTATAATATGAATCAAGATTTGTATCGAAAATATAAGACAATGATTTCTAAGATTTATATAATATTATAGGTAATGACTTTCCATAGTATACAAACGTTTTTCATATGTGATGTATAAGAGATGTTGACATTTCATTTTTTATAATAGTGAGCGATCGACTTATCAGGCTAAATATTAATGCTTTAAATTTCAGTGCTGGACTTACCTATAAGCTAAATAAGCTATAGCTTAGGGCCACACACCCTCGGGGGCCTCATTTTTTTTAAATATATTTTTATTTTATCATTAGTTTTTATTCTTTAACACTAATTCATCAAAAATTATATATATATATATATACAGGGTGGGCCGTAAGTTTCCATACATAGGAAAAATTAAACGTTTGTTTTTATGTTTCAGATACCCTAAGAATATACGTTTGACGTAAGATCTTGTTTACTGATGAAGCAAATTTTTACGTCAATGGAGAGGTTAATCGGCAAAACATACGTTATTGGAGTAATGCTAACCCTAACTGGCTGAGTCCGACGAAGATGCAAGTGCCGGTAAAGTGATGGTGTGGGCCGGGATATGGGGTGACAGAATTATTGGACCAATTTTTGTCAGTGGAAATCTTAATGCCGAAAGGTATCTTAACATGTTGCAAGAAGAGATTTTCCCATCCCTGCTAAACGAGGAAGGTAACTTCCCAGTTTACTTCCAGCAAGATGGAGCTCCACCTCATTATGGTCTTCACGTGCGTCGGTATTTGGATCAGCAGTTTCCGGATGCTTGGATTGGTCGGCGTGGTCCTATGGAGTGGCCTCCCAGATCCCCAGATCTCACCCCCCTTGATTTCTATCTTTGGGGGCACTTGAAGGCCATGGTGTATCAGGAAAAGATACGAGACATAAATCATCTAAAGGAACGTATCACCAACGCCATTACAAGCATAACGTCAACTGTGCTAATGCGTGTTCATCAACAGTGGGGAACACGTATTGAAATGTGTTTTCAAAACAATGGCAACCATGTAGAGCATATTATATAAATAAAAATGGTTGTCCATAAAAAAATGTTTATTTTTCCTATGTATGGAAACTTACGGCCCACCCTGTATATTATTTTTTCGTTATCATTAACATTAATATAAAAAATAATAATTATAGTAATAATGACAACAATTGTAAAATACTTCGACAACTGTATGGTACATTAAGTTTTAAAGACTTACACAATGTATAAGTGATACACTCAAGCTCATAATGCACGAGGTCGTGACAAGGTGACAGAGCAGCTTTTTAAATAAAAAGGGGATTATTATTAAATTTAGTTTTGTTTAAATATTTGGACTGAATACTTGCTAATTGTTAAGGGCAGTAATTATTTTCTATGCGGCAAATGGAATAAATCAATTAATTAGTTAAAAGGAACATTTTCTAACTAATTTAATTTTGTAATCATTAATAAATAATAATCATGTATAATTATTTTAAATTTTTTTACCCGAATTTTTTTAGAGAAGGGCCTCAAATTTCATATAGCTTAGGGCCTCAGCAGGTGAAAGTCCGGCCCTGGCTTTAATACTTGGTTCAGATGCTCCTTGAATATTACAGCAATGCTTTTCTACTTTTCTTCGAGCTAAACTCTTCAATTAATTGAGAATAATCTAATGAATTTGTTATATCGTTTTCTATTGATAACATAGCTAATGGTTGCAATCTCGCTTGAGACATGGTGGAACGCAAATATGTTTTAAGTTTGAGACGCGAGAAACTTCTTTCAGCCGAAGCAACAGTAACTGGGATGGTGAATACTATTCGAAGTGCAACATAAACATTAGGATAAGTCTCACTTAGTTGTTTTTGCACTATATAAACAAGGGCATTTCCGAGATCTGTTTTCTCAGGTATAAACCTGCAAAGTACTTTAAGTTCTTCATAGAATTCTAAATCATTAATATCACGAACAGAACGCGCAAACCGGCTTGAGCGAGGCCCCCCCTTTGGCGCGAGGCCCTAGGCGATCGCCTAGTTCGCCTATAGCTAAATCCGGGCCTGCATACTTTTATCATCCTGAAGAGCCACGTACCTAACTTATCAATATAATTAATATTTGCATTCTAGGCGTCACATGACTCCAATCGTCGATTAGTGTTCTCTGAGGATAATCAAACAAAACAACAACTTTCTTGCGGATCATCCACAATCCATAGCACTTAACCAAACATACGTTAGGCAATACTTCTCTGATTACTGCTTCCGTAGCCGGAGCCCATCCGGGTGTGCTGAGCGCATGACGGAGGTGATTCGCTCGGGTATGAAGACGTATATTCCATATTCTATCCTTACTACTAATGCAAAATAACCTTGGTTTAACTTTACTTGTTCGAATGCTATCCGCAACAGAGAGGTCGCTATCCAACTCCTAACTCTCACTCAGCTTATATTTCTGCCCGGAATCGTGCAAAATTTATTCTTCGACTCGCCAAAAATTCCTTCATCAGACAAAAATGTGAAAACTTATCCAATTCTAATTCTTCTCGCTCTTTCTGGCATTTAGCTAAGAACCTCTCCAACAACTTTACTGCCTCTTCTTTCCCTCCTCTTTTCCACTCCGACGGCTCAGTTGCCGTCTCTTCTCCTGACAAAGCTGAACTCTTCGCTCAAACTTTCACCACCAACTCAACTCTGGACGATCCCGATGCTGTTCCTCCCTCTGACTTCATTATGTCTGAAATTAGAATCTCTTCCAAAGATGTTCTTTCTGCCCAATCTGGACTCGACTCTAGGAAGGCGTACGGTCCTGATGGTGTTCCTCCTGTTGTTCATAAGAATTGTGCTTCTGTGCTGTTAGAAAATCTAGAAGAGGAAGAGCCATTGTTGTCCCAAGGCGATACGATGACTAAACTGATTGATGCAGCATTGCTTGTATACATTAAGTTAAGCCTTTTAAGGTATATATATCCATCTCATAATTGTAAAGTTAGTAAAAAATTAACTTAATTTAGAGCAGGCATTTTTGAGCTCTTGTGGCATAATTTTTTGAGCACTCTTGTGGCATTTTCTAGGTGGGGGTGGGGGGGGGGGCACTGGCGCGTCCTTTCTACTCGTTTGTTGAATGTGGCACTTACAGGGCGTGGTCTTATGGAGAGCTCTCTTGCAATTCAGTGTGGTTGTTTAGATACAGGATTGTTGCATCAATGGTGCAGGTTGTGTTGTTGTTGCAAGGTTTTGAAAAAAGACCATAAATAGTGCCCCTTTGTTTTTTCTTAATTTTATGCTACTGAGGCCTAAGTACGCCCACACAAGTCAGCAACCATGAGGTAGGACCTAATAGGACCTCTAAGTCCGTAAGTTGGTTTTAGTCTAGCTTAACTTAGGCTATAAGTTAAAGTAGCCCCACAGAGCTTGGCCGTTCAAGGCTCAGCTGGGATTCTGAACCCAATCAAAATAAATAAAATAACATGTGCTAACACCTTGTTCAGGCAAACTCTTTCGTCTTTGATCTCGTACTTTTCTTTCCTGCTGGAAGTTCGCTTTCATTCAGCCTGTCCCAAAGAAGGGTGACCGCTCCAACCCTCCAACTATCGTCCAATTGCTTTGCTTTCTTGTCTTTCTAAAGTCTTTGAATCTATCCTTAAGAAGAAGATTCTTAAACACCTCTCTACAATTTTCATTCAGATCATCAGTATGGGTTCAGCAAGGGGACGCTCTACTGGCGATCTTTTTGAATATCTCTGACTGTTGGTCATCCTCGTTTCAGATTTCGGTGAAACTTTTGTTATTGCGCTAGACGTCTGGCACACATCTTTAATTTCGAAAATGCCCTTCTTCAGTTTCTACCCTTCTATCTGTGTCGTTCTCCCTGATTTCCTCTCTGGACGATCTATAGTTGTGGTTGTAGATGGCCACTGTTCTTCTCCTAAAACTATTAACAGTGGTGTTCGTCATGGCTCTGTACTGTCACCTACTCTTTTCCTTTTATTTATCAATGATCTAGTAAGTTGCTCGTCCTGTCCTATTCACTCCCATGCTGATGATTCTACTCTTCACTGCTCCACTCGCTTCACAAAGCGCCCCTCTCAACAGTCGCTCCATGCTTCGCGTAGGACGGCTATGGTACAACTCACCTATGATCTTTCTGTCATCCCTGATTGGGGCAGAGAAATCCTTGTGGCTTTCAATGCCTCAAAAGAAAACAGTTCCTCCATCTGTCTACTCGTCAATCTTCAACACGACTATCCCCTCACCTTCAGCCAGGGGCGTAGCTAGGGGGTGGCAGCAGGGGCAGCCGCCCTGTACGCCAAAGAAGGGGGGGGCGCCAAAATTGCATTTCAAATTTTCTACTACTTATTTTTATTTCTCAAATAAATCGAACAATAGTAGAAAACCTTATCGTGTTAGTGTTGCATTGTATAGGCCACTTCATAATCTCTAATTTAGACTCGTTATACAACTTATACTTTAGTACTATCTTAATTTATTCTGAAACGTTTTCGAGCGGGATTGTGCATGTCCACTATCGTACCTATACAGTATTCGTCATATATCATGTATCCTTGTTCTGGTGGTGGCGAGCATCCCACGTCGGCCACGCCCACAAGTCAACAACACTGCATCGTCTGCACTACGACAATGTGATTGACGACTTTGCAGCCATAAAAGCAAGAAAAGTATCTCTTTAATAACTCATGACTTTAACTAAGTGAATTTCCTAATAAACTCTATAAGACTGAATGTGCATAGTGTGCATTAGTAATTTCTCTGGAGTTCAATTTGAGTTCAATAATTAAAAAATAATTATAAACACAGAGCATTTTTTAAGCTTTTCCCACTGGGCGACAAAGGCAGATCGGGAAATCGAGGGGGGGTGGGGGGAGTAAGCCATGGATCCGGATGTTCCCTAATCAGGCCACCATCCCCGTATCCTATTTACATCGTCTTGGATCCTATTTCTATCGTCCTCGTTAACAACCTTACCGCCAATTTTAGTATCGTCCGCGAATTTTGACACGTTACTAGTCAATCCTACGTCTGTGTCGTTAATGTAAATTACGAATAGCAATGGGCCTAACACTGAACCCTGTGGGACACCGCTACCTACATCTAACCACCCCGATTCACTACCATTAACTACGACCCTCTGTCTCCTAGCACGAAGCCATTCTTCTAACCAGTTAGCTACCTGACCGCGTATACCGTGCGCTTTAACCTTCGCAATTAGTCTCCTATGCGGAACTGTATCGAACGCCTTTTTAAAATCTAAATAAATAACGTCAGCTGCTCTATGCCTATCGTATTCGCGCACTGTTTCGTTATAAAATTCTAACAAATTAGTTAAACAAGACCTATGGCGTCGAAACCCATGCTGACTGCTATTAATCAAATCTCTACTTTCTAAGTGATCGATGATACAATCCCTAACTACGGATTCCAAAAGTTTACCAACAATTGACGTTAAGCTAATGGGCCTATAATTGCTAGCTACTGCGCGGTCGCCTTTCTTAAAAATAGGCGTGACGTTAGCTAATTTGAAGTCTTCAGGAATAATCGCCGTTTCGAGTGACTGATTAAAAATCTTCGCTAAGGGGCCTACGATAACATCTTTCAAATGTCTGGGATAAAACGCGTCAGGGCCTGGAGCCTTGCTAACTTTTAGCCTATCGATATAATGCGCAATCTCAGCCTCGTAAACAGTTATTTCATCTAAAATAGTCTCGCTACTAAATGGAACGATATCGTTCACGTCGGGGACATTATTTACGTCTTCTACTGTAAAAACTGTCGCAAAAAAGTTATTGAAAATACCCGCCATCGCCTGAGCGTCAGAAGCCAAAGCGCCATTAACATCCACTAGAGGGCCTTGTTATCTTTTACCGGCTTACGATTATTTACGTATTCAAAAAACTTTTTTGGATTATGTTTACTATCCGCAGCTATAACTATCTCTAAATTATGCTTAGCATTCCTAACTGATCTTTTAACTTGACGCCTAAGCTCGATATATCTATTAAAGTTAGCTGCCGTGCCATTGCGCTTACTAAGTCTATACGCTCTATTACGCTCTATTATAAAATCTTCTATTTCCCTACTCCACCACTTCGGCCTACCACGATTTCTAGCGCGCTTGGGCCTACGAGGAATAAACTCCCTTTCAATATCCCTAAAACTTTCTTTAAACGCCACCCAACGCAAATTTGTGTCTTTGCCCATAAATAAGTTATCCCAGTCCACTACTCTCATCCTATCAGCAAAACTATCAAAATTAGCCCTACGAAAATCAGGGACTTCTATTACGTTACTATCCTGGGTGTTTTCTATCAATAACTTAAACCTAAGAATTTGATGATCACTACATCCTAAACTCTCGCCTACTTCTAAACCTTCGACTATATTCTCGCCGTTCGTCATCACCAAATCTAAAATATTGTCACCGCACGTTCGTTCGGTAACAATCTGTCGTAAAAAGTTATCGTCCATAAACTCAACCAATCTCAAACCCTCCTCATTACCAGTAAAATTATCGTAATTAACATTAGGGCAGTTAAAGTCTCAGACAATTATACTATTCCGATTGTCAATAAAATTACTGAGTAAAATCTAGCATCTGTATCGAGGGGTTGAACGGGAGGTCTATAAACAACAACAAAATTAAAACTAATACTACGCGCCCTAACTTCAACACATATCGCATTAATTGCTGCCGGAAAATCTAACTTAACCTCGATAGCCCTAAGGCAATGTTCCCTCTAAGGTGTGCGCGTGTGTGCGCGCACACGCGTTGTGAAACCCGCGCACACAGCAAAATAAAATGCGCACTGGTTCAAGCGTGTCATGAGTCACGACAGTAAATGAAGTAATTTCAAAAATATACCGTCACACAAGGTCTGACCATTTGCATCAACATACTCAATAGTCGCTCTTTTAAGTATTAACCCCTTCCGCCCGACTTCGCCGACGTCCGCGCAATTACGCAATATGGATTTTTTTTGCTCTATGTATTTGCATTTTTTTCTTTTATACGTTAACGCATTGAATATAAACCTCCTCTTTCTTATTTTTGCATAAAAACGAATAATTATCTCATAATTCATAAAAAATAAAATTAGTTTTTATTTTATTCCTATTTTGTGAATGGATAAAATCCTGTATTAATCTTGATAGTCTATTTTAAATTGCTAAATGCTAAAAATTGTTTTGAGAAATAACTAAAATAGTCATTTTCAATTAATGTTATTTTTATTTTATTTCTTTATTTTGTTGAATTTTATTTTACTATTTTTTATTTTATTTATATTTTTAGAATGGATAAAATGTTTTCTTTTTTAAGAATATATAATATTGTAAACAGTTTTTTAATAGTCATTTAATAGTACAGTAATGATCAAGCTATCACCTTATGTAAATAATATTTATTAAGTATTTAATATTTATATCAGGTCATCCCATAAGTAATGTTGTTTTTTAGATCGGAATTTGAAGGACAAAAAATACTCAACTGAAACTTTTTAATCTAGTATATATTTTCCATCGGAATCACTCCGCGAACGTCCTACAAGCTTTTCAATGCCATGTTTATAAAATTCAGGCGGTTTTGAGGCAAAAAACGTATAAAGACTGGTGTGCAGGTCATCTAAAGAAGTATACTGTTTCTCGTCAAGATAGTTTTGCAGACTCCTGAAGAGATGATAATCTGAAGGCGCAAGGTCTGGAGGATGTGGAAGTTTTTCCCACCCAAGCTCCTCAATTTTTGCAGAAGTGATCCGAGCGGTATGAGAACGTGCGTTGTCGTGGTGGAACACGATTCCTTTCCGATTAACCAAAGAAGGTCTCTTTTCTTTTAGTGCTGTGTTCAATCGATCCAGTTGTTGACAGTAGACTTGAGCGGTGATTGTTTGGTTGTGTGGTAAGGTTTCAAAGTGTATTACACCACCTTTATCCCACCAAACACTAAGCAACACCTTCCGAGGGTGAAGATTTGGTTTTGGCTGTGGTGTCGCTGGTTCTCCGGCACAAACCCACTGTCGACGGCGCTTAACATTCTGGTACAGTATCCACTTTTCATCACCAGTCACTAAACGGTGCAAAAACGGATCTTGGAGTTCACGGGAATGAAGAGCTGTGCTAATGTTTATCCGCACCCTCAGATTGTCGACCGACAATTCATGTGGCACCCATTTTCCTAACTTAGACACTTTCCCGAGTTGTTGCAAATGTCGATGGAAGGTGGATGGGGATGAATTGAGTTTCTGGGCCAATTCTTCGACAGTTGTTAAACAGTCTTCTTCAAGTGCGGCTAACAGCAGGTCATCATCAAACTCAGCAGGGCGTCCAGAGCGTGCTGCATCTGTCAAACAGCAGTCACCATTCCTAAACTTTTGAAACCATCTTTGACATTTCCTCACATGCAGAATATCGTTGCCATAAACGTCCTGAATGTTTCGCGTTGCTTCAGTAGCACACTTTCCTTTCTTGAACTCGTAAAGCATTATATGCCTAATATGCTCTTCTGATACGGCCATGTTTATGAGGGGTTCACATAAAGCAAAACATACGTGTTCACTGGTCAAGGTCTGTAAAGTATGTAGCGAAACACGATAGATCCCCTCTTAGATATAACCTTCGGAAAATTTATGCTTAAACCGAATAGGACTAGTTTAAACTTAATCTATCGTAAAAAATGACATTACTTATGGGACGACCTGATATATATTTCATTTTGAAGATAATAGCGCTCAGAAAAGTTTGCACAATTTTTCACCATGAATCTAAATGTATGCACAACGAAAATTTCTTGCGCACACGGACTAAAAAAAATTAGAGGGAACATTGCCCTAAGGGAATTACGAATGTACAGCAAAACGCCTCCGCCAAACCTATGTAACCTATCATTAGTAAAGAGTTTAAAACCCGGTATATCAAGTTCCCCAACAAGTCCCGAGTCATGGTATTCAACCATGTTTCCGTGATAGCAACTATATCATAGTTGCCAGAATAAATTATCGCCTTAAATTCATTTAATTTATTTCTAATACTATGCACGTTACAATAAAAGACGTTTAAGTTATTTTTTACCATGGGCCCGCGTTTTAAACTATTTATCACGTCGGGCCCGCGTTTCCCGGACCCACAACGTTTAAAGAAGGCTACGACCTATACAGCTTTCGCACGTTATCGTCTATTAACCTACCTAACCTAGCATTACCTATTTCATTAAAATGCACCCCATCTTTTATAAAAAGGCTAGGATCACTGAATTCGGACCACAGCTTTACGAAGGTACATTTTCCTCAGCACAAATCTCTTCTAATTTGTTATTCAAAAATATTGTTTTTGACGTAATTCTAAGACCCAACCCGTGCCTAGGGGTAATACCTAGAACTAAAGACCTATCTGACCTCGCCTTCAGGGACCTAATTAACCCCCTATATCTCTCCAAAAGGTCAGGCACTCTCGTATCGGGCCTATACGAGTCGTTGCCTCCTACCATCGTCACCAACATTGAGTGACGGGAAGCAACGTCAACCCTATCCACTTCGTCTCTAACTCTGTCAACCCTGGCCCCTGGGAGACAGACTCTCCTCCTCTTGGTTGGATTCTGTTTAACGAACTCTTTGTCCATGTGGCGCACTAAAGAGTCCCCAATTAAAATAGTTTCCCCCTCATTCACGTCCCTTTCCAAATGGGCGAAAGGGTTCGAAACCTCGATAGGGGGGGGGGGATTCCTATCACCTCACGTACACAGCCTAGCTCCACCCTTAACCTATCTAAATCCCTCGCTATCTACTACTCTCGGACTAACCTTAACCTCTTCCTCAACTCTATCTAACCTTCCCGACAAGCTACCTAAACTAGAAACTAAGTTACGCACGTCACCCTTCAAATTACTAACGTCTTCAACGTTAGTATTGGTTCGGCTTCCGTCAACCGTAGCCCTAACACTGCCCTCATCAAGCGTTGCAAGTCTATCCGCTACCTCACGTACACTGCGTTTTATACCAACTAATTCCTCCATGAACTCGCAAAAGAAACAAACTGATCTATAGGTAATCGCCATTGGACCGCCGTTATAATCCTTAAATTCCGAATACCACCGGTTAACCCTACACCTAACACACGACGCTTTCTGCGACGGCATCGCACAGTTAAAAATTAGTTTAAACCATCACAGGTATAAATTAAATTAAGCCGGCACGCTATGAAAACTTTTAAATCGCTAAAAACCACTAATATTCAATTACTTAACTATAACAACGTAAATTTAAACGCAAAAATATAAAATTCAAAACTATCCAAAAGTAAAATTCTCAGCAATATATAAAAGTAGATGCAAAATCAGAGAGCTCAGGAAATGCGTCCGTTCAGTACAGAGTCTGGCTGACGAATGAGTACAGAGTCTGGCTGATGATAATGATGATGATGATCTACAGATCTACAGAAGCTAAGGCTAACAAAGACCCTAAGATCCACTCTAAGGCTAGCCCGAGAGAAACGAAAGAGTAGGGGGTTAAGAGAAGAGAAGAGAATAAGGGGTTAAGTAAGGAGCAACACCTATCATTGTGGGTTAACATTCATTCAGAAAAAGAGGAAAAAAGTCTCACCATCATCATCCGCCGGCCACTGCCGACAAGTCAGAAAAATAGTCGGAGAAAATAGGAGAGGGGTGAAAGATGAAAAGAAGTAAAATAAGAACGCTTACAAACCATGCAAACACAGTCTTAACTCACTGTCATACCATGCAAACTACAAACATGCAAGTAAAGAGAGTTACAGACATGCAAAGAAAGGAGATAAGGAAAAAAAAAAAAGTAGGTACAGTTAAACAAAAAGTGGGTTAGTTTACGCAACGAGCTACATCTACGTTCGTGTTAGTCTAATTTTTTTTTTTTTTTTAATAATTTTATTGCTGGCATCACACGCTGGCATGTCACAAGCTGGCATTCATCGTCAACAGACTCATCCTCGAGCACCACCACCAGAGCTCCTGTTGTTAACTTCCTTATTTTAATTTTAAACGTTAATATTTTTAAAATGTCTGTCAACGGTTCTTAAACACATTAACACTGGTAGAATGAACGACTGACGCGGGAAGATTATTCCATTTATCAATTACTTTAAACGTAAAGAAGTTTTTAGCGATATTAGTAATGAAACGTCTGCCACGCAATTTAAATCCGTTATTGCGAGTATTACTATTATCGAAAGTGAACAATGTCAAAATTTACGTTATCGATGTTATTAACGATTTTGAAAACTTCAATAAGCTCCCCCTTAATCTCCTAGTTTCGAGTGAATACAGGTCTAACTCTTTAATCCTATCTTCATAAGGCTTATTGCGCAATGACGGAATAAGTTTCGTGGCACGACGCTGAACCCTTTCTAACCTATCAATATCCTCACGCAAATACGGACACCAAAACTGAACGGCATATTCTAAATGAGGCCTGACTAGGGACTTGTAAAGGGACAATATAATATCCTTCGATTTAAATTTGAAATTACGCGCTATGGCGCTATGAAGCCTAACATCCTATTAGCTTTTGTGCAAGACTCCAGGCACTGGTTCCTAACCTTTAAATCCTGAGATGATGATGATGATGATGATGATCTACAGATCTACAGAAGCTAAGGCTAACAAAGACCCTAAGATCCACTCTAAGGTTAGCCCGAGAGAAAGGAAAGAGTAGGGGGTTAAGAGAAGAGAAGAGAATAAGGGGTTAAGTAAGGAGCAACACCTATCACTCGTGGGTTAACATTCATTCAGAAAAAGAGAAAAAAGATTCACCATCATCATCCGCCGGCCACTGCCGACAAGTCAGAAAATAGTCGGAGAGAGGAGAGGGGTGAAAGATGAAAAGAAGTAAAATAAGAACGCTTACAAACCATGCAACACAGTCTTAACTCAATGCCATACCATGCAAACTACAAACATGCAAGTAAAGAGTTACAGACATGCAAAGTAAGGAGATAAGAAAAAAAAAAAAAAAGAGTAGGTACAATTAAACAAAAATGGGTTAGTTTATGCTACGAGCTACATCTACGTTCGTGTTAGTCTAATTTTTTTTTTTTAATTTTATTGCTGGCATCACACGCTGGCATGTCACAAGCTGGCATTCATCATCAACAGACTCATCCTCGAGCACCACCACCAGAGCTCCTGTTGCTAACTTTGTTTTTTTATATTAAACAACGTTAATACTTTTAAAATGTCTGTCAAGACGGTTCTTAAACATATTAACGCTGGTAGAATGAACGACTGACGCGGAAAGATTATTCCATTTATCGATTACTTTAAACGAAAAGAAGTTTTTAGCGATATTAGTAATGAAACGTCTGCCACGCAACTTAAATCCGTTATTGCGAGTATTACTATTATCGAAAGTGAACAATGTCAAAATTTACGTTATCGATGTTATTAACGATTTTGAAAACTTCAATAAGCTCCCCCCTTAATCTTCTAGTTTCGAGTGAATACAAGTCTAACTCTTTAATCCTATCTTCATAAGGCTTATTGCGCAATGACGGAATAAGTTTCGTGGCACGACGCTGAACCCTTTCTAACCTATCTATATCCTCACGCAAGTACGTGCACCAAAACTGAACGGCATATTCTAAATGAGGCCTGACTAGGGACTTGTAAAGGGGCAATATAATATCCTTCGATTTAAATTCGAAATTACAGGCTATGAAGCCTAACATCCTATTAGCTTTTGCGCAAGACTCCAGGCACTGGTTCCTAACCTTTAAATCCTTAGATACGCGTACGCCTAAATCTACTTCCTCGTCAACGCTCGCTAACTCCCTATCATCCATCGTGTACGCGTAATTATTGTTGTGAGAACCTATATGCAAAACTTTACATTTGTCTACGTTAAATTGCATCTGCCACTTATCTGTCCATTCCATAATCCTATTTACATCGTCTTGGATCCTATTTCTATCGTCCTCGTTAACAACCTTACAGCCTATTTTAGTATCGTCCGCGAATTTTGACACGTTACTAGTCAATCCTACGTCTGTGTCGTTAATGTAAATTACGAATAGCAATGGGCCTAACACTGAACCCTGTGGGACACCGCTACCTACATCTAACCACCCCGATTCACTACCATTAACTACGACCCTCTGTCTCCTAGCACGAAGCCATTCTTCTAACCAGTTAGCTACCTGACCGCGTATACCGTGCGCTTTAACCTTCGCAATTAGTCTCCTATGCGGAACTGTATCGAATGCCTTTTTAAAATCTAAATAAATAACGTCAGCTGCTCTATGCCTATCGTATTCGCGCACTATTTCGTTATAAAATTCTAACAAATTAGTTAAACAAGACCTATGGCGTCGAAACCCATGCTGACTACTATTGATCAAATCTCTACTTTCTAAGTGATCGATGATACAATCCCTAACTACGGATTCCAAAAGTTTACCAACAATTGACGTTAAGCTATTGGGCCTATAATTGCTAGCTACTGCGCGGTCGCCTTTCTTAAAAATAGGCGTGACGTTAGCTAATTTGAAGTCTTCAGGAATAATCGCCGTTTCGAGTGACTGATTAAAAATCTTCGCTAAGGGGCCTACGATAACTTCTTTCAAATCTTTCAAATGTCTGGGATAAAACGCGTCAGGGCCTGGAGCCTTGCTAACTTTTAGCCTATCGATATAATGCGCAATCTCAGCCTCGTAAACAGTTATTTCATCTAAAATAGTCTCGCTACTAAATGGAACGATATCGTTCACGTCGGGGACATTATTTACGTCTTCTACTGTAAAAACTGTCGCAAAAAAGTTATTGAAAATACCCGCCATCGCCTGAGCGTCAGAAGCCAAAGCGCCATTAACATCCACTAGAGGGCCTATGTTATCTTTTACCGGCTTACGATTATTTACGTATTCAAAAAACTTTTTTGGATTATGTTTACTATCCGCAGCTATAACTATCTCTAAATTATGCTTAGCATTCCTAACTGATCTTTTAACCTGACGCCTAAGCTCGATATATCTATTAAAGTTAGCTGCCGTGCCATTGCGCTTACTAAGTCTATACGCTCTATTACGCTCTATTATAAACTCTCCTATTTCCCTACTCCACCACTTCGGCCTACCACGATTTCTAGCGCGCTTGGGCCTACGTTCAATAAACTCCCTTTCAATATCCCTAAAACTTTTTTTAAACGCCACCCAACGCAAATTTGTGTCTTTGCCCATAAATAAGTTATCCCAGTCCACTACTCTCATCCTATCAGCAAAACTATCAAAATTAGCCCTACGAAAATCAGGGACTTCTATTACGTTACTATCCTAAGTGTTTTCTATCAATAACTTAAACCTAAGAATTTGATGATCACTACATCCTAAACTCTCGCCTACTTCTAAACCTTCGACTATATTCTCGCCGTTCGTCATCACCAAATCTAAAATATTGTCACCGCACGTTGGTTCGGTAACTATCTGTCGTAAAAAGTTATCGTCCATAAACTCAACCAATCTCAAACCCTCCTCATTACCAGTAAAATTATCGTAATTAACATTAGGGCAGTTAAAGTCTCCGACAATTATACTATTCCGATTGTCAATAAAATTACTGAGTAAAATCTAGCATCTGTATCGAGGGGTTGAACGGGAGGTCTATAAACAACAACAAAATTAAAACTAATACTACGCGCCCTAACTTCAACACATATCGCATTAATTGCTGCCGGAAAATCTAACTTAACCTAGATAGCCCTAAGGGAATTACGAATGTACAGCAAAACGCCTCCGCCAAACCTATGTAACCTATCATTAGTAAAGAGTTTAAAACCCGGTATATCAAGTTCCCCAACAAGTCCCGAGTCATGGTATTCAACCATGTTTCCGTGATAGGAACTATATCATAGTTGCCAGAATAAATTATCGCCTTAAATTCATTTAATTTATTTCTAATACTATGCACGTTACAATAAAAGACGTTTAAGTTATTTTTTACCATGGGCCCGCGTTTTAAACTATTTATCACGTCGGGCCCGCGTTTCCCGGACCACAACGTTTAAAGAAGGCTTCGACCTATACAGCTTTCGCACGTTATCGTCTATTAACCTACCTAACCTAGCATTACCTATTTCATTAAAATGCACCCCCATCTTTTATAAAAAGGCTAGGATCACTGAATTCGGACCACAGCTTTACGAAGGGTACATTTTCTTCAGCACAAATCTCTTCTAATTTGTTATTCAAAAATATTGTTTTTGACGTAATTCTAAGACCCAACCCGTGCCTAGGGGTAATACCTAGAACTAAAGACCTATCTGACCTCGCCTTCAGGGACCTAATTAACCCCCTATATCTCTCCAAAAGGTCAGGCACTCTCGTATCGGGCCTATACGAGTCGTTGCCTCCTACCATCGTCACCAACATTGAGTGACGGGAAGCAACGTCAACCCTATCCACTTCGTCTCTAACTCTGTCAACCCTGGCCCCTGGGAGACAGACCCTCCTCCTCTTGGTTGGATTCTGTTTAACGAACTCTTTGTCCATGTGGCGCACTAAAGAGTCCCCAATTAAAATAGTTTCCCCCTCATTCACGTCCCTTTCCAAATGGGCGAAAGGGTTCGAAACCTCGATAGGGGGGGGATTCCTATCACCTCACGTACACAGCCTAGCTCTACCGTAACCTCTCTAAATCCCTCGCTATCTACTCTCGGACTAACCTTAACCTCTTCCTCAACTCTATCTAACCTTCCCGACAAGCTACCTAAACTAGAAACTAAGTTACGCACGTCACCCTTCAAATTACTAACGTCTTCAACGTTAGTATTGGTTCGGCTTCCGTCAACCGTAGCCCTAACACTGCCCTCATCAAGCGTTGCAAGTCTATCCGCTACCTCACGTACACTGCGTTTTATACCAACTAATTCCTCCATGAACTCGCAAAAGAAACAAAACTGATCTATAGGTAATCTCCATTGGACCGCCGTTATAATCCTTAAATTCCGAATACCACCGGTTAACCCTACACCTAACACACGACGCTTTCTGCGACGGCATCGCACAGTTAAAAATTAGTTTAAACCATCACAGGTATAAATTAAATTAAGCGGCACGCTATGAAAACTTCTAAATCGCTAAAACCACTAATATTCAATTACTTAACTATCAACGTAAATTTAAACGCAAAAATAAATTCAAAACTATCCAAAAGTAAAATTCTCAGCATATATAAAAGTAGATGCAAATCAGAGAGCTCAGGAAATGCGTCTTTCAGTACAGAGTCTGGCTGACGAATGAGTACAGAGTCTGGCTGATGATGATGATGATGATGATCTACAGATCTACAGAAGCTAAGGCTAAACAAAGACCCTAAGATCCACTCTAAGGCTAGCCCGAGAGAAACGAAAGAGTAGGGGTTAAGAGAAGAGAAGAGAATAAGGGGTTAAGTAAGGAGCAACACCTATCATTTGTGGGTTAACATTCATTCAGAAAAGAGGAAAAAGTCTCACCATCATCATCCGCCGGCCACTGCCGACAAGTCAGAAAAATAATCGGAGAAATAGGAGAGGGGTGAAAGATGAAAAGAAGTAAAATAAGAACGCTTACAAACCATGCAAACACAGTCTTAACTCACTGTCATACCATGCAAACTACAACATGCAAGTAAAGAGAGTTACAGACATGCAAAGAAAGGAGATAAGGAAAAAAAAAAAAAGTAGGTACAGTTAAACAAAAAGTGGGTTAGTTTACGCAACGAGCTACATCTACGTTCGTGTTAGTCTAATTTTTTTTTTTTTTTTAATAATTTTATTGCTGGCATCACACGCTGGCATGTCACAAGCTGGCATTCATCGTCAACAGACTCATCCTCGAGCACCACCACCAGAGCTCCTGTTGTTAACTTCCTTATTTTAATTTTAAACGTTAATATTTTTAAAATGTCTGTCAAGACGGTTCTTAAACACATTAACACTGGTAGAATGAACGACTGACGCGGGAAGATTATTCCATTTATCAATTACTTTAAACGTAAAGAAGTTTTTAACGATATTAGTAATGAAACGTCTGCCACGCAACTTAAATCCGTTATTGCGAGTATTACTATTATCGAAAGTGAACAATGTCAAAATTTACGTTATCGATGTTATTAACGATTTTGAAAACTTCAATAAGCTCCCCCCTTAATCTCCTAGTTTCGAGTGAATACAGGTCTAACTCTTTAATCCTATCTTCATAAGGCTTATTGCGCAATAACGGAATAAGTTTCGTGGCACGACGCTGAACCCTTTCTAACCTATCAATATCCTCACGCAAATACGGACACCAAAACTGAACGGCATATTCTAAATGAGGCCTGACTAGGGACTTGTAAAGGGACAATATAATATCCTTCGATTTAAATTTGAAATTACGCGCTATGGCGCTATGAAGCCTAACATCCTATTAGCTTTTGTGCAAGACTCCAGGCACTGGTTCCTAACCTTTAAATCCTGAGATGATGATGATGATGATGATGATGATCTACAGATCTACAGAAGCTAAGGCTAACAAAGACCCTAAGATCCACTCTAAGGTTAGCCCGAGAGAAAGGAAAGAGTAGGGGGTTAAGAGAAGAGAAGAGAATAAGGGGTTAAGTAAGGAGCAACACCTATCACTCGTGGGTTAACATTCTTCAGAAAAAAGAAAAAAGATTCACCATCATCTCCGCCGGCCCTGCCGACAAGTCAGAAAATAGTCGGAGAATGGAGAGGGGTGAAAGATGAAAGAGTAAAATAGAACGCTTACAACCATGCAACACAGTCTTAACTCAATGCCATACCATGCAAACTACAAACATGCAAGTAAAGAGTTACAGACATGCAAAGTAAGGAGTAAGAAAAAAAAAAAAAAGAGTAGGTACAGTTAACAAAAGTGTTAGTTTTATGCTACGAGCTACATCTACGTTCGTGTTAGTCTAATTTTTTTTTTTTTAATTTTATTGCTGCATCACACGCTGGCATGTCACAAGCTGGCATTCATCATCAACAGACTCATCCTCGAGCACCACCACCCAGAGCTCCTGTTGCTAACTTTGTTTTTTTATATTAAACAACGTTAATACTTTTAAAATGTCTGTCAAGACGGTTCTTAAACATATTAACGCTGGTAGAATGAACGACTGACGCGGAAAGATTATTCCATTTATCGATTACTTTAAACGAAAAGAAGTTTTTAGCGATATTAGTAATGAAACGTCTGCCACGCAACTTAAATCCGTTATTGCGAGTATTACTATTATCGAAAGTGAACAATGTCAAAATTTACGTTATCGATGTTATTAACGATTTTGAAAACTTCAATAAGCTCCCCCCTTAATCTTCTAGTTTCGAGTGAATACAAGTCTAACTCTTTAATCCTATCTTCATAAGGCTTATTGCGCAATGACGGAATAAGTTTCGTGGCACGACGCTGAACCCTTTCTAACCTATCTATATCCTCACGCAAGTACGTGCACCAAAACTGAACGGCATATTCTAAATGAGGCCTGACTAGGGACTTGTAAAGGGGCAATATAATATCCTTCGATTTAAATTCGAAATTACAGGCTATGAAGCCTAACATCCTATTAGCTTTTGCGCAAGACTCCAGGCACTGGTTCCTAACCTTTAAATCCTTAGATACGCGTACGCCTAAATCTACTTCCTCGTCAACGCTCGCTAACTCCCTATCATCCATCGTGTACGCGTAATTATTGTTGTGAGAACCTATATGCAAAACTTTACATTTGTCTACGTTAAATTGCATCTGCCACTTATCTGTCCATTCCATAATCCTATTTACATCGTCTTGGATCCTATTTCTATCGTCCTCGTTAACAACCTTACAGCCTATTTTAGTATCGTCCGCGAATTTTGACACGTTACTAGTCAATCCTACGTCTGTGTCGTTAATGTAAATTACGAATAGCAATGGGCCTAACACTGAACCCTGTGTGGGACACCGCTACCTACATCTAACCACCCCGATTCACTACCATTAACTACGACCCTCTGTCTCCTAGCACGAAGCCATTCTTCTAACCAGTTAGCTACCTGACCGCGTATACCGTGCGCTTTAACCTTCGCAATTAGTCTCCTATGCGGAACTGTATCGAACGCCTTTTTAAAATCTAAATAAATAACGTCAGCTGCTCTATGCCTATCGTATTCGCGCACTATTTCGTTATAAAATTCTAACAAATTAGTTAAACAAGACCTATGGCGTCGAAACCCATGCTGACTACTATTGATCAAATCTCTACTTTCTAAGTGATCGATGATACAATCCCTAACTACGGATTCCAAAAGTTTACCAACAATTGACGTTAAGCTAATGGGCCTATAATTGCTAGCTACTGCGCGGTCGCCTTTCTTAAAAATAGGCGTGACGTTAGCTAATTTGAAGTCTTCAGGAATAATCGCCGTTTCGAGTGACTGATTAAAAATCTTCGCTAAGGGGCCTACGATAACTTCTTTCAAATCTTTCAAATGTCTGGGATAAAACGCGTCAGGGCCTGGAGCCTTGCTAACTTTTAGCCTATCGATATAATGCGCAATCTCAGCCTCGTAAACAGTTATTTCATCTAAAATAGTCTCGCTACTAAATGGAACGATATCGTTCACGTCGGGGACATTATTTACGTCTTCTACTGTAAAAACTGTCGCAAAAAAGTTATTGAAAATACCCGCCATCGCCTGAGCGTCAGAAGCCAAAGCGCCATTAACATCCACTAGAGGGCCTATGTTATCTTTTACCGGCTTACGATTATTTACGTATTCAAAAAACTTTTTTGGATTATGTTTACTATCCGCAGCTATAACTATCTCTAAATTATGCTTAGCATTCCTAACTGATCTTTTAACCTGACGCCTAAGCTCGATATATCTATTAAAGTTAGCTGCCGTGCCATTGCGCTTACTAAGTCTATACGCTCTATTACGCTCTATTATAAACTCTCCTATTTCCCTACTCCACCACTTCGGCCTACCACGATTTCTAGCGCGCTTGGGCCTACGAGGAATAAACTCCCTTTCAATATCCTAAAACTTTTTTAAACGCCACCCAACGCAAATTTGTGTCTTTGCCCATAAATAAGTTATCCCAGTCCACTACTCTCATCCTATCAGCAAAACTATCAAAATTAGCCCTACGAAAATCAGGGACTTCTATTACGTTACTATCCTAAGTGTTTTCTATCAATAACTTAAACCTAAGAATTTGATGATCACTACATCCTAAACTCTCGCCTACTTCTAAACCTTCGACTATATTCTCGCCGTTCGTCATCACCAAATCTAAAATATTGTCACCGCACGTTGGTTCGGTAACTATCTGTCGTAAAAAGTTATCGTCCATAAACTCAACCAATCTCAAACCCTCCTCATTACCAGTAAAATTATCGTAATTAACATTAGGGCAGTTAAAGTCTCCGACAATTATACTATTCCGATTGTCAATAAAATTACTGAGTAAAATCTAGCATCTGTATCGAGGGGTTGAACGGGAGGTCTATAAACAACAACAAAATTAAAACTAATACTACGCGCCCTAACTTCAACACATATCGCATTAATTGCTGCCGGAAAATCTAACTTAACCTCGATAGCCCTAAGGGAATTACGAATGTACAGCAAAACGCCTCCGCCAAACCTATGTAACCTATCATTAGTAAAGAGTTTAAAACCCGGTATATCAAGTTCCCCAACAAGTCCCGAGTCATGGTATTCAACCATGTTTCCGTGATAGGAACTATATCATAGTTAGTGCATACGAATAAATTATCGCCTTAAATTCATTTAATTTATTTCTAATACTATGCACGTTACAATAAAAGACGTTTAAGTTATTTTTTACCATGGGCCCGCGTTTTAAACTATTTATCACGTCGGGCCCGCGTTTCCCGGACCCACAACGTTTAAAGAAGGCTTCGACCTATACAGCTTTCGCACGTTATCGTCTATTAACCTACCTACCTAGCATTACCTATTTCATTAAAATGCACCCCATCTTTTATAAAAAGGCTAGGATCACTGAATTCGGACCACAGCTTTACGAAGGGTACATTTTCCTCAGCACAAATCTCTTCTAATTTGTTATTCAAAAATATTGTTTTTGACGTAATTCTAAGACCCAACCCGTGCCTAGGGGTAATACCTAGAACTAAAGACCTATCTGACCTCGCCTTCAGGGACCTAATTAACCCCCTATATCTCTCCAAAAGGTCAGGCACTCTCGTATCGGGCCTATACGAGTCGTTGCCTCCTACCATCGTCACCAACATTGAGTGACGGGAAGCAACGTCAACCCTATCCACTTCGTCTCTAACTCTGTCAACCCTGGCCCCTGGGAGACAGACCCTCCTCCTCTTGGTTGGATTCTGTTTAACGAACTCTTTGTCCATGTGGCGCACTAAAGAGTCCCCAATTAAAATAGTTTCCCCCTCATTCACGTCCCTTTCCAAATGGGCGAAAGGGTTCGAAACCTCGATAGGGGGGGGATTCCTATCACCTCACGTACACAGCCTAGCTCTACCGTAACCTCTCTAAATCCCTCGCTATCTACTACTCTCGGACTAACCTTAACCTCTTCCTCAACTCTATCTAACCTTCCCGACAAGCTACCTAAACTAGAAACTAAGTTACGCACGTCACCCTTCAAATTACTAACGTCTTCAACGTTAGTATTGGTTCGGCTTCCGTCAACCGTAGCCCTAACACTGCCCTCATCAAGCGTTGCAAGTCTATCCGCTACCTCACGTACACTGCGTTTTATACCAACTAATTCCTCCATGAACTCGCAAAAGAAACAAACTGATCTATAGGTAATCTCCATTGGACCGCCGTTATAATCCTTAAATTCCGAATACCACCGGTTAACCCTACACCTAACACACGACGCTTTCTGCGACGGCATCGCACAGTTAAAAATTAGTTTAAACCATCACAGGTATAAATTAAATTAAGCCGGCACGCTATGAAAACTTCTAAATCGCTAAAAACCACTAATATTCAATTACTTAACTATAACAACGTAAATTTAAACGCAAAAATATAAAATTCAAAACTATCCAAAAGTAAAATTCTCAGCAATATATAAAAGTAGATGCAAAATCAGAGAGCTCAGGAAATGCGTCGTTCAGTACAGAGTCTGGCTGACGAATGAGTACAGAGTCTGGCTGATGATGATGATGATGATGATCTACAGATCTACAGAAGCTAAGGCTAACAAAGACCCTAAGATCCACTCTAAGGCTAGCCCGAGAGAAAGGAAAGAGTAGGGGGTTAAGAGAAGAGAAGAGAATAAGGGGTTAAGTAAGGAGCAACACCTATCATTCGTGGGTTAACATTCATTCAGAAAAAGAGGAAAAAAGTCTCACCATCATCATCCGCCGGCCACTGCCGACAAGTCAGAAAAATAGTCGGAGAAAATAGGAGAGGGGTGAAAGATGAAAAGAAGTAAAATAAGAACGCTTACAAACCATGCAAACACAGTCTTAACTCACTGTCATACCATGCAAACTACAAACATGCAAGTAAAGAGAGTTACAGACATGCAAAGAAAGGAGATAAGGAAAAAAAAAAAAAGTAGGTACAGTTAAACAAAAAGTGGATTAGTTTACGCAACGAGCTACATCTACGTTCGTGTTAGTCTAATTTTTTTTTTTTTTAATAATTTTATTGCTGGTATCACACGCTGGCATGTCACAAGCTGGCATTCATCGTCAACAGACTCATCCTCGAGCACCACCACCAGAGCTCCTGTTGTTAACTTCCTTATTTTAATTTTAAACGTTAATATTTTTAAAATGTCTGTCAAGACGGTTCTTAAACACATTAACACTGGTAGAATGAACGACTGACGCGGGAAAATTATTCCATTTATCAATTACTTTAAACGTAAAGAAGTTTTTAGCGATATTAGTAATGAAACGTCTGCCACGCAACTTAAATCCGTTATTGCGAGTATTACTATTATCGAAAGTGAACAATGTCAAAATTTACGTTATCGATGTTATTAACGATTTTGAAAACTTCAATAAGCTCCCCCCTTAATCTCCTAGTTTCGAGTGAATACAGGTCTAACTCTTTAATCCTATCTTCATAAGGCTTATTGCGCAATGACGGAATAAGTTTCGTGGCACGACGCTGAACCCTTTCTAACCTATCAATATCCTCACGCAAATACGGACACCAAAACTGAACGGCATATTCTAAATGAGGCCTGACTAGGGACTTGTAAAGGGACAATATAATATCCTTCGATTTAAATTTGAAATTACGCGCTATGGCGCTATGAAGCCTAACATCCTATTAGCTTTTGTGCAAGACTCCAGGCACTGGTTCCTAACCTTTAAATCCTGAGATGATGATGATGATGGATGATCTACAGATCTACAGAAGCTAAGGCTAACAAAGACCCTAAGATCCACTCTAAGGTTAGCCCGAGAGAAAGGAAAGAGTAGGGGGTTAAGAGAAGAGAAGAGAATAAGGGGTTAAGTAAGGAGCAACACCTATCACTCGTGGGTTAACATTCATTCAGAAAAAGAGAGAAAAAAGATTCACCATCATCATCCGCCGGCCACTGCCGACAAGTCAGAAAATAGTCGGAGAGAATAGGAGAGGGGTGAAAGATGAAAAGAAGTAAAATAAGAACGCTTACAAACCATGCAACACAGTCTTAACTCAATGCCATACCATGCAAACTACAAACATGCAAGTAAAGAGTTACAGACATGCAAAGTAAGGAGATAAGAAAAAAAAAAAAAAAAGATAGGTACAGTTAAACAAAAAGTGGGTTAGTTTATGCTACGAGCTACATCTACGTTCGTGTTAGTCTAATTTTTTTTTTTTTAATTTTATTGCTGGCATCACACGCTGGCATGTCACAAGCTGGCATTCATCATCAACAGACTCATCCTCGAGCACCACCACCAGAGCTCCTGTTGCTAACTTTGTTTTTTATTTAAACAACGTTAATACTTTTAAAATGTCTGTCAAGACGGTTCTTAAACATATTAACGCTGGTAGAATGAACGACTGACGCGGAAAGATTATTCCATTTATCGATTACTTTAAACGAAAAGAAGTTTTTAGCGATATTAGTAATGAAACGTCTGCCACGCAACTTAAATCCGTTATTGCGAGTATTACTATTATCGAAAGTGAACAATGTCAAAATTTACGTTATCGATGTTATTAACGATTTTGAAAACTTCAATAAGCCCCCCCTTAATTCTAGTTTCGAGTGAATACAAGTCTAACTCTTTAATCCTATCTTCATAAGGCTTATTGCGCAATGACGGAATAAGTTTCGTGGCACGACGCTGAACCCTTTCTAACCTATCTATATCCTCACGCAAGTACGTGCACCAAAACTGAACGGCATATTCTAAATGAGGCCTGACTAGGGACTTGTAAAGGGGCAATATAATATCCTTCGATTTAAATTCGAAATTACAGGCTATGAAGCCTAACATCCTATTAGCTTTTGCGCAAGACTCCAGGCACTGGTTCCTAACCTTTAAATCCTTAGATACGCGTACGCCTAAATCTACTTCCTCGTCAACGCTCGCTAACTCCCTATCATCCATCGTGTACGCGTAATTATTGTTGTGAGAACCTATATGCAAAACTTTACATTTGTCTACGTTAAATTGCATCTGCCACTTATCTGTCCACTCCATAATCCTATTTACATCGTCTTGGATCCTATTTCTATCGTCCTCGTTAACAACCTTACCGCCTATTTTAGTATCGTCCGCGAATTTTGACACGTTACTAGTCAATCCTATCTGTGTCGTTAATGTAAATTACGAATAGCAATGGGCCTAACACTGAACCCTGTGGGACACCGCTACCTACATCTAACCACCCCGATTCACTACCATTAACTACGACCCTCTGTCTCCTAGCACGAAGCCATTCTTCTAACCAGTTAGCTACCTGACCGCGTATACCGTGCGCTTTAACCTTCGCAATTAGTCTCCTATGCGGAACTGTATCGAACGCCTTTTTAAAATCTAAATAAATAACGTCAGCTGCTCTATGCCTATCGTATTCGCGCACTATTTCGTTATAAAATTCTAACAAATTAGTTAAACAAGACCTATGGCGTCGAAACCCATGCTGACTACTATTAATCAAATCTCTACTTTCTAAGTGATCGATGATACAATCCCTAACTACGGATTCCAAAAGTTTACCAACAATTGACGTTAAGCTAATGGGCCTATAATTGCTAGCTACTGCGCGGTCGCCTTTTTAAAAATAGGCGTGACGTTAGCTAATTTGAAGTCTTCAGGAATAATCGCCGTTTCGAGTGACTGATTAAAAATCTTCGCTAAGGGGCCTACGATAACTTCTTTCAAATCTTTCAAATGTCTGGGATAAAAGCGTCAGGGCCTGGAGCCTTGCTAACTTTTAGCCTATCGATATAATGCGCAATCTCAGCCTCGTAAACAGTTATTTCATCTAAAATAGTCTCGCTACTAAATGGAACGATATCGTTCACGTCGGGGACATTATTTACGTCTTCTACTGTAAAAACTGTCGCAAAAAAGTTATTGAAAATACCCGCCATCGCCTGAGCGTCAGAAGCCAAAGCGCCATTAACATCCACTAGAGGGCCTATGTTATCTTTTACCGGCTTACGATTATTTACGTATTCAAAAAACTTTTTTGGATTATGTTTACTATCCGCAGCTATAACTATCTCTAAATTATGCTTAGCATTCCTAACTGATCTTTTAACCTGACGCCTAAGCTCGATATATCTATTAAAGTTAGCTGCCGTGCCATTGCGCTTACTAAGTCTATACGCTCTATTACGCTCTATTATAAACTCTCCTATTTCCCTACTCCACCACTTCGGCCTACCACGATTTCTAGCGCGCTTGGGCCTACGAGGAATAAACTCCCTTTCAATATTCCTAAAACTTTTTTAAACGCCACCCAACGCAAATTTGTGTCATTGCCCATAAATAAGTTATCCCAGTCCACTACTCTCATCCTATCAGCAAAACTATCAAAATTAGCCCTACGAAAATCAGGGACTTCTATTACGTTACTATCCTAAGTGTTTTCTATCAATAACTTAAACCTAAGAATTTGATGATCACTACATCCTAAACTCTCGCCTACTTCTAAACCTTCGACTATATTCTCGCCGTTCGTCATCACCAAATCTAAAATATTGTCACCGCACGTTGGTTCGGTAACTATCTGTCGTAAAAAGTTATCGTCCATAAACTCAACCAATCTCAAACCCTCCTCATTACCAGTAAAATTATCGTAATTAACATTAGGGCAGTTAAAGTCTCCGACAATTATACTATTCCGATTGTCAATAAAATTACTGAGTAAAATACTAGTATCTGTATCGAGGGGTTGAACGGGAGGTCTATAAACAACAACAAAATTAAAACTAATACTACGCGCCCTAACTTCAACACATATCGCATTAATTGCTGCCGGAAAATCTAACTTAACCTAGATAGCCCTAAGGGAATTACGAATGTACAGCAAAACGCCTCCGCCAAACCTATGTAACCTATCATTAGTAAAGAGTTTAAAACCCGGTATATCAAGTTCCCCCAACAAGTCCCGAGTCACGGTATTCAACCAGTTTCGTGATAGCAACTATATCATAGTTGCCGGAATAAATTATCGCCTTAAATTCATTTAATTTATTTCTAATACTACGCGCGTTACAATAAAAGACGTTTAAGTTATTTTTTACCACGGGCCCGCGTTTTAAACTATTTATCACGTCGGGCCCGCGTTTCCCGGACCCACAACGTTTAAAGAAGGCTTCGACCTATACAGCTTTCGCACGTTTTCGTCTATTAACCTACCTAGCCTAGCATTACCTATTTCATTAAAATGCACCCCATCTTTTATAAAAAGGCTAGGATCATGAATTCGGACCACAGCTTTACGAAGGGTACATTTTCTCAGCACAAATCTCTTCTAATTTGTTATTCAAAAATATTGTTTTTGACGTAATTCTAAGACCCAACCCGTGCCTAGGGGTAATACCTAGAACTAAAGACCTATCTGACCTCGCCTTCAGGGACCTAATTAACCCCCTATATCTCTCCAAAAGGTCAGGCACTCTCGTATCGGGCCTATACGAGTCGTTGCCTCCTACCATCGTCACCAACATTGAGTGACGGGAAGCAACGTCAACCCTATCCACTTCGTCTCTAACTCTGTCAACCCTGGCCCCTGGGAGACAGACCCTCCTCCTCTTGGTTGGATTTGTTTAACGAACTCTTTGTCCATGTGGCGCACTAAAGAGTCCCCAATTAAAATAGTTTCCCCCTCATTCACGTCCCTTTCCAAATGGGCGAAAGGGTTCGAAACCTCGATAGGGGGGGGATTCCTATCACTACAGTACGCGGCCTAGCTCCACCTTAACCTCTCTAAATCCCTCGCTATCTACTACTCTCGGACTAACCTTAACCTCTTCCTCAACTCTATCTAACCTTCCCGACAAGCTACCTAAACTAGAAAACTAAGTTACGCACGTCACCCTCAAATTACTAACGTCTTCAACGTTAGTATTGGTTCGGCTTCCGTCAACCGTAGCCCTAACACTGCCCTCATCAAGCGTTGCAAGTCTATCCGCTACCTCACGTACACTGCGTTTTATACCAACTAATTCCTCCATGAACTCGCAAAAGAAACAAACTGATCTATAGGTAATCTCCATTGGACCGCCGTTATAATCCTTAAATTCCGAATACCACCGGTTAACCCTACACCTAACACACGACGCTTTCTGCGACGGCATCGCACAGTTAAAAATTAGTTTAAACCATCACAGGTATAAATTAAATTAAGCCGGCACGCTATGAAAACTTCTAAATCGCTAAAAACCACTAATATTCAATTACTTAACTATAACAACGTAAATTTAAACGCAAAAATATAAAATTCAAAACTATCCAAAAGTAAAATTCTCAGCAATATATAAAAGTAGATGCAAAATCAGAGAGCTCAGGAAATGCGTCCGTTCAGTACAGAGTCTGGCTGACGAATGAGTACAGAGTCTGGCTGATGATGATGATGATGATGATCTACAGATCTACAGAAGCTAAGGCTAACAAAGACCCTAAGATCCACTCTAAGGCTAGCCCGAGAGAAAGGAAAGAGTAGGGGGTTAAGAGAAGAGAAGAGAATAAGGGGTTAAGTAAGGAGCAACACCTATCATTCGTGGGTTAACATTCATTCAGAAAAAGAGGAAAAAAGTCTCACCATCATCATCCGCCGGCCACTGCCGACAAGTCAGAAAAATAGTCGGAGAAAATAGGAGAGGGGTGAAAGATGAAAAGAAGTAAAATAAGAACGCTTACAAACCATGCAAACACAGTCTTAACTCACTGTCATACCATGCAAACTACAAACATGCAAGTAAAGAGAGTTACAGACATGCAAAGAAAGGAGATAAGGAAAAAAAAAAAAAGTAGGTACAGTTAAACAAAAAGTGGGTTAGTTTACGCAACGAGCTACATCTACGTTCGTGTTAGTCTAATTTTTTTTTTTTTTTAATAATTTTATTGCTGGCATCACACGCTGGCATGTCACAAGCTGGCATTCATCGTCAACAGACTCATCCTCGAGCACCACCACCAGAGCTCCTGTTGTTAACTTCCTTATTTTAATTTTAAACGTTAATATTTTTAAAATGTCTGTCAAGACGGTTCTTAAACACATTAACACTGGTAGAATGAACGACTGACGCGGGAAGATTATTCCATTTATCAATTACTTTAAACGTAAAGAAGTTTTTAGCGATATTAGTAATGAAACGTCTGCCACGCAACTTAAATCCGTTATTGCGAGTATTACTATTATCGAAAGTGAACAATGTCAAAATTTACGTTATCGATGTTATTAACGATTTTGAAAACTTCAATAAGCTCCCCCCTTAATCTCCTAGTTTCGAGTGAATACAGGTCTAACTCTTTAATCCTATCTTCATAAGGCTTATTGCGCAATGACGGAATAAGTTTCGTGGCACGACGCTGAACCCTTTCTAACCTATCAATATCCTCACGCAAATACGGACACCAAAACTGAACGGCATATTCTAAATGAGGCCTGACTAGGGACTTGTAAAGGGACAATATAATATCCTTCGATTTAAATTTGAAATTACGCGCTATGGCGCTATGAAGCCTAACATCCTATTAGCTTTTGTGCAAGACTCCAGGCACTGGTTCCTAACCTTTAAATCCTGAGATGATGATGATGATGATGATGATCTACAGATCTACAGAAGCTAAGGCTAACAAAGACCCTAAGATCCACTCTAAGGTTAGCCCGAGAGAAAGGAAAGAGTAGGGGGTTAAGAGAAGAGAAGAGAATAAGGGGTTAAGTAAGGAGCAACACCTATCACTCGTGGGTTAACATTCATTCAGAAAAAGAGAAAAAAGATTCACCATCATCATCCGCCGGCCACTGCCGACAAGTCAGAAAATAGTCGGAGAGAATAGGAGAGGGGTGAAAGATGAAAAGAAGTAAAATAAGAACGCTTACAAACCATGCAACACAGTCTTAACTCAATGCCATACCATGCAAACTACAAACATGCAAGTAAAGAGTTACAGACATGCAAAGTAAGGAGTAAGAAAAAAAAAAAAAAAGAGTAGGTACAGTTAAACAAAAAGTGGGTTAGTTTATGCTACGAGCTACATCTACGTTCGTGTTAGTC
The DNA here is from genome assembly GCA_023014485.1 of Bathynomus jamesi. NCBI lineage: Eukaryota > Metazoa > Arthropoda > Malacostraca > Isopoda > Cirolanidae > Bathynomus > Bathynomus jamesi. Next base: position 310,845 of record JAJOZX010002496.1, read on the forward strand.
TAATTTTTTTTTTTTAATTTTATTGCTGGCATCACACGCTGGCATGTCACAAGCTGGCATTCATCATCAACAGACTCATCCTCGAGCACCACCACCAGAGCTCCTGTTGCTAACTTTGTTTTTTTATATTAAACAACGTTAATACTTTTAAAATGTCTGTCAAGACGGTTCTTAAACATATTAACGCTGGTAGAATGAACGACTGACGCGGAAAGATTATTCCATTTATCGATTACTTTAAACGAAAAGAAGTTTTAGCGATATTAGTAATGAAACGTCTGCCACGCAACTTAAATCCGTTATTGCGAGTATTACTATTATCGAAAGTGAACAATGTCAAAATTTACGTTATCGATGTTATTAACGATTTTGAAAACTTCAATAAGCTCCCCCCTTAATCTTCTAGTTTCGAGTGAATACAAGTCTAACTCTTTAATCCTATCTTCATAAGGCTTATTGCGCAATGACGGAATAAGTTTCGTGGCACGACGCTGAACCCTTTCTAACCTATCTATATCCTCACGCAAGTACGTGCACCAAAACTGAACGGCATATTCTAAATGAGGCCTGACTAGGGACTTGTAAAGGGGCAATATAATATCCTTCGATTTAAATTCGAAATTACAGGCTATGAAGCCTAACATCCTATTAGCTTTTGCGCAAGACTCCAGGCACTGGTTCCTAACCTTTAAATCCTTAGATACGCGTACGCCTAAATCTACTTCCTCGTCAACGCTCGCTAACTCCCTATCATCCATCGTGTACGCGTAATTATTGTTGTGAGAACCTATATGCAAAACTTTACATTTGTCTACGTTAAATTGCATCTGCCACTTATCTGTCCATTCCATAATCCTATTTACATCGTCTTGGATCCTATTTCTATCGTCCTCGTTAACAACCTTACAGCCTATTTTAGTATCGTCCGCGAATTTTGACACGTTACTAGTCAATCCTACGTCTGTGTCGTTAATGTAAATTACGAATAGCAATGGGCCTAACACTGAACCCTGTGGGACACCGCTACCTACATCTAACCACCCCGATTCACTACCATTAACTACGACCCTCTGTCTCCTAGCACGAAGCCATTCTTCTAACCAGTTAGCTACCTGACCGCGTATACCGTGCGCTTTAACCTTCGCAATTAGTCTCCTATGCGGAACTGTATCGAACGCCTTTTTAAAATCTAAATAAATAACGTCAGCTGCTCTATGCCTATCGTATTCGCGCACTATTTCGTTATAAAATTCTAACAAATTAGTTAAACAAGACCTATGGCGTCGAAACCCATGCTGACTACTATTGATCAAATCTCTACTTTCTAAGTGATCGATGATACAATCCCTAACTACGGATTCCAAAAGTTTACCAACAATTGACGTTAAGCTAATGGGCCTATAATTGCTAGCTACTGCGCGGTCGCCTTTCTTAAAAATAGGCGTGACGTTAGCTAATTTGAAGTCTTCAGGAATAATCGCCGTTTCGAGTGACTGATTAAAAATCTTCGCTAAGGGGCCTACGATAACTTCTTTCAAATCTTTCAAATGTCTGGGATAAAACGCGTCAGGGCCTGGAGCCTTGCTAACTTTTAGCCTATCGATATAATGCGCAATCTCAGCCTCGTAAACAGTTATTTCATCTAAAATAGTCTCGCTACTAAATGGAACGATATCGTTCACGTCGGGGACATTATTTACGTCTTCTACTGTAAAAACTGTCGCAAAAAAGTTATTGAAAATACCCGCCATCGCCTGAGCGTCAGAAGCCAAAGCGCCATTAACATCCACTAGAGGGCCTATGTTATCTTTTACCGGCTTACGATTATTTACGTATTCAAAAAACTTTTTTGGATTATGTTTACTATCCGCAGCTATAACTATCTCTAAATTATGCTTAGCATTCCTAACTGATCTTTTAACCTGACGCCTAAGCTCGATATATCTAAAAGTTAGCTGCCGTGCCATTGCGCTTACTAAGTCTATACGCTCTATTACGCTCTATTATAAACTCTCCTATTTCCCTACTCCACCACTTCGGCCTACCACGATTTCTAGCGCGCTTGGGCCTACGAGGAATAAACTCCCTTTCAATATCCCTAAAACTTTTTTTAAACGCCACCCAACGCAAATTTGTGTCTTTGCCCATAAATAAGTTATCCCAGTCCACTACTCTCATCCTATCAGCAAAACTATCAAAATTAGCCCTACGAAAATCAGGGACTTCTATTACGTTACTATCCTAAGTGTTTTCTATCAATAACTTAAACCTAAGAATTTGATGATCACTACATCCTAAACTCTCGCCTACTTCTAAACCTTCGACTATATTCTCGCCGTTCGTCATCACCAAATCTAAAATATTGTCACCGCACGTTGGTTCGGTAACTATCTGTCGTAAAAAGTTATCGTCCATAAACTCAACCAATCTCAAACCCTCCTCATTACCAGTAAAATTATCGTAATTAACATTAGGGCAGTTAAAGTCTCCGACAATTATACTATTCCGATTGTCAATAAAATTACTGAGTAAAATCTAGCATCTGTATCGAGGGGTTGAACGGGAGGTCTATAAACAACAACAAAATTAAAACTAATACTACGCGCCCTAACTTCAACACATATCGCATTAATTGCTGCCGGAAAATCTAACTTAACCTAGATAGCCCTAAGGGAATTACGAATGTACAGCAAAACGCCTCCGCCAAACCTATGTAACCTATCATTAGTAAAGAGTTTAAAACCCGGTATATCAAGTTCCCCAACAAGTCCCGAGTCATGGTATTCAACCATGTTTCCGTGATAGAACTATATCATAGTTGCCAGAATAAATTATCGCCTTAAATTCATTTAATTTATTTCTAATACTATGCACGTTACAATAAAAGACGTTTAAGTTATTTTTTACCATGGGCCCGCGTTTTAAACTATTTATCACGTCGGGCCCGCGTTTCCCGGACCCACAACGTTTAAAGAAGGCTTCGACCTATACAGCTTTCGCACGTTATCGTCTATTAACCTACCTAACCTAGCATTACCTATTTCATTAAAATGCACCCCATCTTTTATAAAAAGGCTAGGATCACTGAATTCGGACCACAGCTTTACGAAGGGTACATTTTCCTCAGCACAAATCTCTTCTAATTTGTTATTCAAAAATATTGTTTTTGACGTAATTCTAAGACCCAACCCGTGCCTAGGGGTAATACCTAGAACTAAAGACCTATCTGACCTCGCCTTCAGGGACCTAATTAACCCCCTATATCTCTAAAAGGTCAGGCACTCTCGTATCGGGCCTATACGAGTCGTTGCCTCCTACCATCGTCACCAACATTGAGTGACGGGAAGCAACGTCAACCCTATCCACTTCGTCTCTAACTCTGTCAACCCTGGCCCCTGGGAGACAGACCCTCCTCCTCTTGGTTGGATTCCGTTTAACGAACTCTTTGTCCATGTGGCGCACTAAAGAGTCCCCAATTAAAATAGTTTCCCCCCTCATTCACGTCCTTTCCAAATGGGCGAAAGGGTTCGAAACCTCGATAGGGGGGGATTCCTATCACCTAACGTACACAGCCTAGCTCCACCGTAATCTCTCTAAATCCCTCGCTATCTACTACTCTCGGACTAACCTTAACCTCTTCCTGAACTCTATCTAACCTTCCCGACAAGCTACCTAAACTAGAAACTAAGTTACGCACGTCACCCATCAAATTACTAACGTCTTCAACGTTAGTATTGGTTCGGCTTCCGTCAACCGTAGCCCTAACACTGCCCTCATCAAGCGTTGCAAGTCTATCCGCTACCTCACGTACACTGCGTTTTATACCAACTAATTCCTCCATGAACTCGCAAAAGAAACAAACTGATCTATAGGTAATCGCCATTGGACCGCCGTTATAATCCTTAAATTCCGAATACCACCGGTAACCCTACACCTAACACACGACGCTTTCTGCGACGGCATCGCACAGTTAAAAATTAGTTTAAACCATCACAGGTATAAATTAAATTAAGCCGGCACGCTATGAAAACTTCTAAATCGCTAAAAACCACTAATATTCAATTACTTAACTATAACAACGTAAATTTAAACGCAAAAATATAAAATTCAAAACTATCCAAAAGTAAAATTCTCAGCAATATATAAAAGTAGATGCAAAATCAGAGAGCTCAGGAAATGCGTCCGTTCAGTACAGAGTCTGGCTGACGAATGAGTACAGAGTCTGGCTGATGATGATGATGATGATGATCTACAGATCTACAGAAGCTAAGGCTAACAAAGACCCTAAGATCCACTCTAAGGTTAGCCCGAGAGAAAGGAAAGAGTAGGGGGTTAAGAGAAGAGAAGAGAATAAGGGGTTAAGTAAGGAGCAACACCTATCACTCGTGGGTTAACATTCATTCAGAAAAAGAGAAAAAAGATTCACCATCATCATCCGCCGGCCACTGCCGACAAGTCAGAAAATAGTCGGAGAGAATAGGAGAGGGGTGAAAGATGAAAAGAAGTAAAATAAGAACGCTTACAAACCATGCAACACAGTCTTAACTCAATGCCATACCATGCAAACTACAAACATGCAAGTAAAGAGTTACAGACATGCAAAGTAAGGAGATAAGAAAAAAAAAAAAAAAGAGTAGGTACAGTTAAACAAAAAGTGGGTTAGTTTATGCTACGAGCTACATCTACGTTCGTGTTAGTCTAATTTTTTTTTTTTTAATTTTATTGCTGGCATCACACGCTGGCATGTCACAAGCTGGCATTCATCATCAACAGACTCATCCTCGAGCACCACCACCAGAGCTCCTGTTGCTAACTTTGTTTTTTATATTAAACAACGTTAATACTTTTAAAATGTCTGTCAAGACGGTTCTTAAACATATTAACGCTGGTAGAATGAACGACTGACGCGGAAAGATTATTCCATTTATCGATTACTTTAAACGTAAAGAAGTTTTTAGCGATATTAGTAATGAAACGTCTGCCACGCAACTTAAATCCGTTATTGCGAGTATTACTATTATCGAAAGTGAACAATGTCAAAATTTACGTTATCGATGTTATTAACGATTTTGAAAACTTCAATAAGCTCCCCCCTTAATCTTCTAGTTTCGAGTGAATACAAGTCTAACTCTTTAATCCTATCTTCATAAGGCTTATTGCGCAATGACGGAATAAGTTTCGTGGCACGACGCTGAACCCTTTCTAACCTATCTTATCCTCACGCAAGTACGTGCACCAAAACTGAACGGCATATTCTAAATGAGGCCTGACTAGGGACTTGTAAAGGGGCAATATAATATCCTTCGATTTAAATTCGAAATTACAGGCTATGAAGCCTAACATCCTATTAGCTTTTGCGCAAGACTCCAGGCACTGGTTCCTAACCTTTAAATCCTTAGATACGCGTACGCCTAAATCTACTTCCTCGTCAACGCTCGCTAACTCCCTATCATCCATCGTGTACGCGTAATTATTGTTGTGAGAACCTATATGCAAAACTTTACATTTGTCTACGTTAAATTGCATCTGCCACTTATCTGTCCATTCCATAATCCTATTTACATCGTCTTGGATCCTATTTCTATCGTCCTCGTTAACAACCTTACCGCCTATTTTAGTATCGTCCGCGAATTTTGACACGTTACTAGTCAATCCTACGTCTGTGTCGTTAATGTAAATTACGAATAGCAATGGGCCTAACACTGAACCCTGTGGGACACCGCTACCTACATCTAACCACCCCGATTCACTACCATTAACTACGACCCTCTGTCTCCTAGCACGAAGCCATTCTTCTAACCAGTTAGCTACCTGACCGCGTATACCGTGCGCTTTAACCTTCGCAATTAGTCTCCTATGCGGAACTGTATCGAACGCCTTTTTAAAATCTAAATAAATAACGTCAGCTGCTCTATGCCTATCGTATTCGCGCACTATTTCGTTATAAAATTCTAACAAATTAGTTAAACAAGACCTATGGCGTCGAAACCCATGCTGACTACTATTAATCAAATCTCTACTTTCTAAGTGATCGATGATACATCCCTAACTACGGATTCCAAAAGTTTACCAACAATTGACGTTAAGCTAATGGGCCTATAATTGCTAGCTACTGCGCGGTCGCCTTTTTAAAAATAGGCGTGACGTTAGCTAATTTGAAGTCTTCAGGAATAATCGCCGTTTCGAGTGACTGATTAAAAATCTTCGTAAGGGGCCTACGATAACTTCTTTCAAATCTTTCAAATGTCTGGGATAAAACGCGTCAGGGCCTGGAGCCTTGCTAACTTTTAGCCTATCGATATAATGCGCAATCTCAGCCTCGTAAACAGTTATTTCATCTAAAATAGTCTCGCTACTAAATGGAACGATATCGTCACGTCGGGGACATTATTTACGTCTTCTACGTAAAAACTGTCGCAAAAAAGTTATTGAAAATACCCGCCATCGCCTGAGCGTCAGAAGCCAAAGCGCCATTAACATCCACTAGAGGGCCTATGTTATCTTTTACCGGCTTACGATTATTTACGTATTCAAAAAACTTTTTTGGATTATGTTTACTATCCGCAGCTATAACTATCTCTAAATTATGCTTAGCATTCCTAACTGATCTTTTAACCTGACGCTAAGCTCGATATATCTATTAAAGTTAGCTGCCGTGCCATTGCGCTTACTAAGTCTATACGCTCTATTACGCTCTATTAAATCTCCTATTTCCCTACTCCACCACTTCGGCCTACCACGATTTCTAGCGCGCTTGGGCCTACGAGGAATAAACTCCCTTTCAATATCCCTAAAACTTTTTTAAACGCCACCCAACGCAAATTTGTGTCTTTGCCCATAAATAAGTTATCCCAGTCCACTACTCTCATCCTATCAGCAAAACTATCAAAATTAGCCCTACGAAAATCAGGGACTTCTATTACGTTACTATCCTAGTGTTTTCTATCAATAACTTAAACCTAAGAATTTGATGATCACTACATCCTAAACTCTCGCCTACTTCTAAACCTTCGACTATATTCTCGCCGTTCGTCATCACCAAATCTAAAATATTGTCACCGCGTTGGTTCGGTAACTATCTGTCGTAAAAAGTTATCGTCCATAAACTCAACCAATCTCAAACCCTCCTCATTACCAGTAAAATTATCGTAATTAACATTAGGGCAGTTAAAGTCTCCGACAATTATACTATTCCGATTGTCAATAAAATTACTGAGTAAAATCTAGATCTGTATCGAGGGGTTGAACGGGAGGTCTATAAACAACAACAAAATTAAAACTAATACTACGCGCCCTAACTTCAACACATATCGCATTAATTGCTGCCGGAAAATCTAACTTAACCTCGATAGCCCTAAGGGAATTACGAATGTACAGCAAAACGCCTCCGCCAAACCTATGTAACCTATCATTAGTAAAGAGTTTAAAACCCGGTATATCAAGTTCCCCAACAAGTCCCGAGTCATGGTATTCAATGTTTCAGTGATAGCAACTATATCATAGTTGCCGAATAAATTATCGCCTTAAATTCATTTAATTTATTTCTAATACTACGCGCGTTACAATAAAAGACGTTTAAGTTATTTTTTACCACGGGCCCGCGTTTTAAACTATTTATCACGTCGGGCCCGCGTTTCCCGGACCCACAACGTTTAAAGAAGGCTTCGACCTATACAGCTTTCGCACGTTTTCGTCTATTAACCTACCTAGCCTAGCATTACCTATTTCATTAAAATGCACCCCATCTTTTATAAAAAGGCTAGGATCACTGAATTCGGACCACAGCTTTACGAAGGGTACATTTTCCTCAGCACAAATCTCTTCTAATTTGTTATTCAAAAATATTGTTTTTGACGTAATTCTAAGACCCAACCCGTGCCTAGGGGTAATACCTAGAACTAAAGACCTATCTGACCTCGCCTTCAGGGACCTAATTAACCCCCTATATCTCTCCAAAAGGTCAGGCACTCTCGTATCGGGCCTATACGAGTCGTTGCCTCCTACCATCGTCACCAACATTGAGTGACGGGAAGCAACGTCAACCCTATCCACTTCGTCTCTAACTCTGTCAACCCTGGCCCCTGGGAGACAGACCCTCCTCCTCTTGGTTGGATTCCGTTTAACGAACTCTTTGTCCATGTGGCGCACTAAAGAGTCCCCAATTAAAATAGTTTCCCCCTCATTCACGTCCCTTTCCAAATGGGCGAAAGGGTTCGAAACCTCGATAGGGGGGGATTCCTATCACCTAACGTACACGCCTAGCTCCACCCTTAACCTCTCTAAATCCCTCGCTATCTACTACTCTCGGACTAACCTTAACCTCTTCCTCAACTCTATCTAACCTTCCCGACAAGCTACCTAAACTAGAAACTAAGTTACGCACCTCACCCTTCAAATTACTAACGTCTTCAACGTTAGTATTGGTTCGGCTTCCGTCAACCGTAGCCCTACCTGCCCTCATCAAGCGTTGCAAGTCTATCCGCTACCTCACGTACACTGCGTTTTATACAACTAATTCCTCCATGAACTCGCAAAAGAAACAAACTGATCTATCGGTAATCGCCATTGGACCGCCGTTATAATCCTTAAATTCCGAATACCACCGGTTAACCCTACACCTAACACACGACGCTTTCTGCGACGGCATCGCACAGTTAAAAATTAGTTTAAACCATCACAGGTATAAATTAAATTAAGCCGGCACGCTATGAAAACTTCTAAATCGCTAAAAACCACTAATATTCAATTACTTAACTATAACAACGTAAATTTAAACGCAAATATAAAATTCAAAACTATCCAAAAGTAAAATTCTCAGCAATATATAAAAGTAGATGCAAAATCAGAGAGCTCAGGAAATGCGTCCGTTCAGTACAGAGTCTGGCTGACGAATGAGTACAGAGTCTGGCTGATGATGATGATGATGATGATCTACAGATCTACAGAAGCTAAGGCTAACAAAGACCCTAAGATCCACTCTAAGGTTAGCCCGAGAGAAAGGAAAGAGTAGGGGGTTAAGAGAAGAGAAGAGAATAAGGGGTTAAGTAAGGAGCAACACCTATCATCGTGGGTTAACATTCATTCAGAAAAAGAGAAAAAAGTCTCACCATCATCATCCGCCGGCCACTGCCGACAAGTCAGAAAAATAGTCGGAGAGAATAGGAGAGGGGTGAAAGATGAAAAGAAGTAAAATAAGAACGCTTACAAACCATGCAAACACAGTCTTAACTCACTGTCATACCATGCAAACTACAAACATGCAAGTAAAAGAGTTACAGACATGCAAAGTAAGGAGATAAGAAAAAAAAAAAAAAGTAGGTACAGTTAAACAAAAAGTGGGTTAGTTTACTACGAGCTACATCTACGTTCGTGTTAGTCTAATTTTTTTTTTTTTTAATTTTATTGCTGGCATCACACGCTGGCATGTCACAAGCTGGCATTCATCGTCAACAGACTCATCCTCGAGCACCACCACCAGAGCTCCTGTTGCTAACTTTTTTTTTTTTATTAAACAACGTTAATACTTTTAAAATGTCTGTCAAGACGGTTCTTAAACATATTAACGCTGGTAGAATGAACGACTGACGCGGGAAGATTATTCCATTTATCAATTACTTTAAACGTAAAGAAGTTTTTAGCGATATTAGTAATGAAACGTCTGCCACGCAACTTAAATCCGTTATTGCGAGTATTACTATTATCGAAAGTGAACAATGTCAAAATTTACGTTATCGATGTTATTAACGATTTTGAAAACTTCAATAAGCTCCCCCCTTAATCTCTAGTTTCGAGTGAATACAGTCTAACTCTTTAATCCTATCTTCATAAGGCTTATTGCGCAATGACGGAATAAGTTTCGTGGCACGACGCTGAACCCTTTCTAACCTATCAATATCCTCACGCAAGTACGGCACCAAAACTGAACGGCATATTCTAAATGAGGCCTGACTAGGGACTTGTAAAGGGGCAATATAATATCCTTCGATTTAAATTCGAAATTACGCGCTATGAAGCCTAACATCCTATTAGCTTTTGCGCAAGACTCCAGGCACTGGTTCCTAACCTTTAAATCCTTAGATACGCGTACGCCTAAATCTACTTCCTCGTCAACGCTTCGCTAACGCCTATCATCCATCGTGTACGCGTAATTTTGTGTGAGAACCTATATGCAAACTTTACATTTGTCTACGTTAAATTGCATCTGCCACTTATCTGTCCATTCCATAATCCTATTTACATCGTCTTGGATCCTATTTCTATCGTCCTCGTTAACAACCTTACCGCCTATTTTAGTATCGTCCGCGAATTTGACACGTTACTAGTCAATCCTAACGTCTGTGTCGTTAATGTAAATTACGAATAGCAATGGGCCTAACACTGAACCCTGTGGGACACCGCTACCTACATCTAACCACCCCGATTCACTACCATTAACTACGACCCTCTGTCTCCTAGCACGAAGCCATTCTTCTAACCAGTTAGCTACCTGACCGCGTATACCGTGCGCTTTAAACCTTCGCAATTAGTCTCCTATGCGAACTGTATCGAACGCCTTTTTAAAATCTAAATAAATAACGTCAGCTGCTCTATGCCTATCGTATTCGCGCACTATTTCGTTATAAAATTCTAACAAATTAGTTTAAACAAGACCTATGGCGTCGAAACCCATGCTGACTACTATTAATCAAATCTCTACTTTCTAAGTGATCGATGATACATCCCTAACTACGGATTCCAAAAGTTTACCAACAATTGACGTTAAGCTAATGGGCCTATAATTGCTAGCTACTGCGCGGTCGCCTTTCTTAAAAATAGGCGTGTGACGTTAGCTAATTTGAAGTCTTCAGGAATAATCGCCGTTTCGAGTGACTGATAAAAATCTTCGCTAAGGGGTGCCTACGATAACTTCTTTCAAATCTTTCAAATGTCTGGGATAAAACGCGTCAGGGCCTGGAGCCTTGCTAACTTTTAGCCTATCGTATAATGCGCAATCTCAGCCTCGTAAACAGTTATTCATCTAAATAGTCTCGCTACTAAATGGAACGATATCGTTCACGTCGGGGACATTATTTACGTCTTCTACTGTAAAAACTGTCGCAAAAAAGTTATTGAAAATACCCGCCATCGCCTGAGCGTCAGAAGCCAAAGCCCATTAACATCCACTAGAGGGCCTATGTTATCTTTTACCGCTTACGATTATTTACGTATTCAAAAACTTTTTTGGATTATGTTTACTATCCGCAGCTATAACTATCTCTAAATTAATGCTTAGCATTCCTAACTGATCTTTTAACCTGACGCCTAAGCTCGATATATCTATTAAAGTAGCTGCCGGCCATTGCGCTTACTAAGTCTATACGCTCTATATACGCTCTATTATAAACTCTCCTATTTCCCTACTCCACCACTTCGGCCTACCACGATTTCTAGCGCGCTTGGGCCTACCTAGTAATAAACTCCCTTTCAATATCCCTAAAACTTTTTTTAAACGCCACCCAACGCAAAATTTGTGTCTTGCCCATAAATAAGTTATCCCAGTCCACTACTCTCATCCTATCAGCAAAAACTATCAAAATTAGCCCTACGAAAATCAGGGACTTCTATTACGTTACTATCCTAGGTGTTTTCTATCAATAACTTAAACCTAAGAATTTGATGATCACTACATCCTAACTCTCGCCTACTTCTAAACCTTCGACTATATTCCTCGCCGTTCGTCATCACAAATCTAAAATATTGTCACCGCACGTTGGTTCGGTAACTATCTGTCGTAAAAAGTTATTGTCCATAAACTCAACCAATCTCAAACCCTCCTCATTACCAGTAAAATTATCGTAATTACATTAGGGCAGTTAAAGTCTCCGACAATTATACTATTCCGATTGTCAATAAAATTACTGACTAAAATCTAGCATCTGTATCGAGGGGTTGAACGGAGGTCTATAAACAACAACAAATTAAAAACTACTACTACGCGCCCTAACTCAACACATATCGCATTAATTGCTGCCGGAAAATCTAACTTAACCTCGATAGCCCTAAGGGAATTACGAATGTACAAGCAAAACGCCTCCGCCAAACCTATGTAACCTATCATTAGTTAAGAGTTTAAAACCCGGTATATCAAGTTCCCCAACAAGTCCCGAGTCCATGGTATTCACCATGTTTCCGTGATAGCAACTATATCATAGTTGCCAGAATAATTATCGCCTTAAATTCATTTAATTTATTTCTAATACTATGCACGTTACAATAAAAGACGTTTAAGTTATTTTTTTACCATGGGCCCGCGTTTTAAACTATTTATCACGTCGGGCCCGCGTTTCCCGGACCCACAACGTTTAAAGAAGGCTTCGACCTATACAGCTTTCGCACGTTATCGTCTATTAACCTACCTAACCTAGCATTACCTATTTTCATTAAAATGCACCCATCTTTTATAAAAAGGCTAGGATCACTGAATTCGGACCACAGCTTTACGAAGGGTACATTTTCTCAGCACAAATCTCTTCTAATTTGTTATTCAAAAATATTGTTTTTGACGTAATTCTAAGACCCAACCCGTGCCTAGGGGTAATACCTAGAACTAAAGACCTATCTGACCTCGCCTTCAGGGACCTAATTAACCCCTATATCTCTCCAAAAGGTCAGGCACTCTCGTATCGGGCCTATACGAGTCGTTGCCTCCTACCATCGTCACCAACATTGAGTGACGGGAAGCAACGTCAACCCTATCCACTTCGTCTCTAACTCTGTCAACCCTGGCCCCTGGGAGACAGACCCTCCTCCTCTTGGTTGGATTCTGTTTAACGAACTCTTTGTCCATGTGGCGCACTAAAGAGTCCCCAATTAAAATAGTTTCCCCCTCATTCACGTCCCTTTCCAAATGGGCGAAAGGGTTCGAAACCTCGATAGGGGGGGATTCCTATCACCTAACGTACACAGCCTAGCTCCACCGTAATCTCTCTAAATCCCTCGCTATCTACTACTCTCGGACTAACCTTAACCTCTTCCTCAACTCTATCTAACCTTCCCGACAAGCTACCTAAACTAGAAACTAAGTTACGCACGTCACCCTTCAAATTACTAACGTCTTCAACGTTAGTATTGGTTCGGCTTCCGTCAACCGTAGCCCTAACACTGCCCTCCAAGCGTTGCAAGTCTATCCGCTACCTCACGTACACTGCGTTTTATACCAACTATTTCCTCCATGAACTCGCAAAAGAAACAAACTGATCTATAGGTAATCGCCATTGGACCGCCGTTATAATCCTTAAATTCCGAATACCACCAATTAACCCTACACCTAACACACGACGCTTTCTGCGACGGCATCGCACAGTTAAAAATTAGTTTAAACCATCACAGGTATAAATTAAATTAAGCCGGCACGCTATGAAAACTTCTAAATCGCTAAAAACCACTAATATTCAATTACTTAACTATAACAACGTAAATTTAAACGCAAAAATATAAAATTCAAAACTATCCAAAAGTAAAATTCTCAGCAATATATAAAAGTAGATGCAAAATCAGAGAGCTCAGGAAATGCGTCCGTTCAGTACAGAGTCTGGCTGACGAATGAGTACAGAGTCTGGCTGATGATGATGATGATGATGATGATCTACAGATCTACAGAAGCTAAGGCTAACAAAGACCCTAAGATCCACTCTAAGGTTAGCCCGAGAGAAAGGAAAGAGTAGGGGGTTAAGAGAAGAGAAGAGAATAAGGGGTTAAGTAAGGAGCAACACCTATCACTCGTGGGTTAACATTCATTCAGAAAAAGAGAAAAAAGATTCACCATCATCATCCGCCGGCCACTGCCGACAAGTCAGAAAATAGTCGGAGAGAATAGGAGAGGGGTGAAAGATGAAAAGAAGTAAAATAAGAACGCTTACAAACCATGCAACACAGTCTTAACTCAATGCCATACCATGCAAACTACAAACATGCAAGTAAAGAGTTACAGACATGCAAAGTAAGGAGATAAGAAAAAAAAAAAAAAGAGTAGGTACAGTTAAACAAAAAGTGGGTTAGTTTATGCTACGAGCTACATCTACGTTCGTGTTAGTCTAATTTTTTTTTTTTTAATTTTATTGCTGGCATCACACGCTGGCATGTCACAAGCTGGCATTCATCATCAACAGACTCATCCTCGAGCACCACCACCAGAGCTCCTGTTGCTAACTTTGTTTTTTATTTAAACAACGTTAATACTTTTAAAATGTCTGTCAAGACGGTTCTTAAACATATTAACGCTGGTAGAATGAACGACTGACGCGGAAAGATTATTCCATTTATCGATTACTTTAAACGTAAAGAAGTTTTTAGCGATATTAGTAATGAAACGTCTGCCACGCAACTTAAATCCGTTATTGCGAGTATTACTATTATCGAAAGTGAACAATGTCAAAATTTACGTTATCGATGTTATTAACGATTTTGAAAACTTCAATAAGCTCCCCCCTTAATCTTCTAGTTTCGAGTGAATACAAGTCTAACTCTTTAATCCTATCTTCATAAGGCTTATTGCGCAATGACGGAATAAGTTTCGTGGCACGACGCTGAACCCTTTCTAACCTATCTATATCCTCACGCAAGTACGTGCACCAAAACTGAACGGCATATTCTAAATGAGGCCTGACTAGGGACTTGTAAAGGGGCAATATAATATCCTTCGATTTAAATTCGAAATTACAGGCTATGAAGCCTAACATCCTATTAGCTTTTGCGCAAGACTCCAGGCACTGGTTCCTAACCTTTAAATCCTTAGATACGCGTACGCCTAAATCTACTTCCTCGTCAACGCTCGCTAACTCCCTATCATCCATCGTGTACGCGTAATTATTGTTGTGAGAACCTATATGCAAAACTTTACATTTGTCTACGTTAAATTGCATCTGCCACTTATCTGTCCATTCCATAATCCTATTTACATCGTCTTGGATCCTATTTCTATCGTCCTCGTTAACAACCTTACCGCCTATTTTAGTATCGTCCGCGAATTTTGACACGTTACTAGTCAATCCTACGTCTGTGTCGTTAATGTAAATTACGAATAGCAATGGGCCTAACACTGAACCCTGTGGGACACCGCTACCTACATCTAACCACCCCGATTCACTACCATTAACTACGACCCTCTGTCTCCTAGCACGAAGCCATTCTTCTAACCAGTTAGCTACCTGACCGCGTATACCGTGCGCTTTAACCTTCGCAATTAGTCTCCTATGCGGAACTGTATCGAACGCCTTTTTAAAATCTAAATAAATAACGTCAGCTGCTCTATGCCTATCGTATTCGCGCACTATTTCGTTATAAAATTCTAACAAATTAGTTAAACAAGACCTATGGCGTCGAAACCCATGCTGACTACTATTAATCAAATCTCTACTTTCTAAGTGATCGATGATACAATCCCTAACTACGGATTCCAAAAGTTTACCAACAATTGACGTTAAGCTAATGGGCCTATAATTGCTAGCTACTGCGCGGTCGCCTTTCTTAAAAATAGGCGTGACGTTAGCTAATTTGAAGTCTTCAGGAATAATCGCCGTTTCGAGTGACTGATTAAAAATCTTCGCTAAGGGGCCTACGATAACTTCTTTCAAATCTTTCAAATGTCTGGGATAAAACGCGTCAGGGCCTGGAGCCTTGCTAACTTTTAGCCTATCGATATAATGCGCAATCTCAGCCTCGTAAACAGTTATTTCATCTAAAATAGTCTCGCTACTAAATGGAACGATATCGTTCACGTCGGGGACATTATTTACGTCTTCTACTGTAAAAACTGTCGCAAAAAAGTTATTGAAAATACCCGCCATCGCCTGAGCGTCAGAAGCCAAAGCGCCATTAACATCCACTAGAGGGCCTATGTTATCTTTTACCGGCTTACGATTATTTACGTATTCAAAAAACTTTTTTGGATTATGTTTACTATCCGCAGCTATAACTATCTCTAAATTATGCTTAGCATTCCTAACTGATCTTTTAACCTGACGCCTAAGCTCGATATATCTATTAAAGTTAGCTGCCGTGCCATTGCGCTTACTAAGTCTATACGCTCTATTACGCTCTATTATAAACTCTCCTATTTCCCTACTCCACCACTTCGGCCTACCACGATTTCTAGCGCGCTTGGGCCTACGAGGAATAAACTCCCTTTCAATATCCCTAAAACTTTTTTTAAACGCCACCCAACGCAAATTTGTGTCTTTGCCCATAAATAAGTTATCCCAGTCCACTACTCTCATCCTATCAGCAAAACTATCAAAATTAGCCCTACGAAAATCAGGGACTTCTATTACGTTACTATCCTAAGTGTTTTCTATCAATAACTTAAACCTAAGAATTTGATGATCACTACATCCTAAACTCTCGCCTACTTCTAAACCTTCGACTATATTCTCGCCGTTCGTCATCACCAAATCTAAAATATTGTCACCGCACGTTGGTTCGGTAACTATCTGTCGTAAAAAGTTATCGTCCATAAACTCAACCAATCTCAAACCCTCCTCATTACCAGTAAAATTATCGTAATTAACATTAGGGCAGTTAAAGTCTCCGACAATTATACTATTCCGATTGTCAATAAAATTACTGACTAAAATCTAGCATCTGTATCGAGGGGTTGAACGGGAGGTCTATAAACAACAACAAATTAAAACTAATACTACGCGCCCTAACTTCAACACATATCGCATTAATTGCTGCCGGAAAATCTAACTTAACCTCGATAGCCCTAAGGGAATTACGAATGTACAGCAAAACGCCTCCGCCAAACCTATGTAACCTATCATTAGTAAAGTTTAAAACCCGGTATATCAAGTTCCCCAACAAGTCCCGAGTCATGGTATTCAACCATGTTTCCGTGATAGCAACTATATCATAGTTGCCAGAATAAATTATCGCCTTAAATTCATTTAATTTATTTCTAATACTATGCACGTTACAATAAAAGACGTTTAAGTTATTTTTTACCATGGGCCCGCGTTTTAAACTATTTATCACGTCGGGCCCGCGTTTCCCGGACCCACAACGTTTAAAGAAGGCTTCGACCTATACAGCTTTCGCACGTTATCGTCTATAACCTACCTAACCTAGCATTACCTATTTCATTAAAATGCACCCCATCTTTTATAAAAAGGCTAGGATCACTGAATTCGGACCACAGCTTTACGAAGGTACATTTTCCTCAGCACAAATCTCTTCTAATTTGTTATTCAAAAATATTGTTTTTGACGTAATTCTAAGACCCAACCCGTGCCTAGGGGTAATACCTAGAACTAAAGACCTATCTGACCTCGCCTTCAGGGACCTAATTAACCCCCTATATCTCTCCAAAAGGTCAGGCACTCTCGTATCGGGCCTATACGAGTCGTTGCCTCCTACCATCGTCACCAACATTGAGTGACGGGAAGCAACGTCAACCCTATCCACTTCGTCTCTAACTCTGTCAACCCTGGCCCCTGGGAGACAGACCCTCCTCCTCTTGGTTGGATTCTGTTTAACGAACTCTTTGTCCATGTGGCGCACTAAAGAGTCCCCAATTAAAATAGTTTCCCCCTCATTCACGTCCCTTTCCAAATGGGCGAAAGGGTTCGAAACCTCGATAGGGGGGGATTCCTATCACCTAACGTACAGCCTAGCTCCACCGTAACTCTCTAAATCCCTCGCTATCTACTACTCTCGGACTAACCTTAACCTCTTCCTCAACTCTATCTAACCTTCCCGACAAGCTACCTAAACTAGAAACTAAGTTACGCACGTCACCCTTCAAATTACTAACGTCTTCAACGTTAGTATTGGTTCGGCTTCCGTCAACCGTAGCCCTAACCTGCCCTCATCAAGCGTTGCAAGTCTATCCGCTACCTCACGTACACTGCGTTTTATACCAACTATTCCTCCATGAACTCGCAAAAGAAACAAACTGATCTATAGGTAATCGCCATTGGACCGCCGTTATAATCCTTAAATTCCGAATACCACCGGTTAACCCTACACCTAACACACGACGCTTTCTGCGACGGCATCGCACAGTTAAAAATTAGTTTAAACCATCACAGGTATAAATTAAATTAAGCCGGCACGCTATGAAAACTTCTAAATCGCTAAAAACCACTAATATTCAATTACTTAACTATAACAACGTAAATTTAAACGCAAAAATATAAAATTCAAAATATCCAAAAGTAAAATTCTCAGCAATATATAAAAGTAGATGCAAATCAGAGAGCTCAGGAAATGCGTCCGTTCAGTACAGAGTCTGGCTGACGAATGAGTACAGAGTCTGCTGATGATGATGATGATGATGATCTACAGATCTACAGAAGCTAAGGCTAACAAAGACCCTAAGATCCACTCTAAGGTTAGCCCGAGAGAAAGGAAAGAGTAGGGGGTTAAGAGAAGAGAAGAGAATAAGGGGTTAAGTAAGGAGCAACACCTATCATCGTGGGTTAACATTCATTCAGAAAAAGAGGAAAAAAGTCTCACCATCATCATCCGCCGGCCACTGCCGACAAGTCAGAAAATAGTCGGAAGAAATAGGAGAGGGGTGAAAGATGAAAAGAAGTAAAATAAGAACGCTTACAAACCATGCAAACACAGTCTTAACTCACTGCATACCATGCAAACTACAAACATGCAAGTAAAGAGTTACAGACATGCAAAGTAAAGGAGATAAGAAAAAAAAAAAAAGTAGGTACAGTTAAACAAAAAGTGGGTTAGTTTACGCTACGAGCTACATCTACGTTCGTGTTAGTCTATTTTTTTTTTTTTATTTTATTGCTGGCATCACACGCTGGCATGTCACAAGCTGGCATTCATCGTCAACAGACTCATCCTCGAGCACCACCACCAGAGCTCCTGTTGCTAACTTTGTTTTTTTATTAAACAACGTTAATACTTTTAAAATGTCTGTCAAGACGGTTCTTAAACATATTAACGCTGGTAGAATGAACGACTGACGCGGAAGATTATTCCATTTATCAATTACTTTAAACGTAAAGAAGTTTTTAGCGATATTAGTAATGAAACGTCTGCCACGCAACTTAAATCCGTTATTGCGAGTATTACTATTATCGAAAGTGAACAATGTCAAAATTTACGTTATCGATGTTATTAACGATTTTGAAAACTTCAATAAGCTCCCCCTTAATCTTCTAGTTTCGAGTGAATACAGGTCTAACTCTTTAATCCTATCTTCATAAGGCTTATTGCGCAATGACGGAATAAGTTTCGTGGCACGACGCTGAACCCTTTCTAACCTATCATATCCTCACGCAAGTACGCACCAAAACTGAACGGCATATTCTAAATGAGGCCTGACTAGGGACTTGTAAAGGGGCAATATAATATCCTTCGATTTAAATTCGAAATTACAGCTATGAAGCCTAACATCCTATTAGCTTTTGCGCAAGACTCCAGGCACTGGTTCCTAACCTTTAAATCCTTAGATACGCGTACGCCTAAATCTACTTCCTCGTCAACGCTCGCTAACTCCCTATCATCCATCGTGTACGCGTAATTATTGTTGTGAGAACCTATATGCAAAACTTTACATTTGTCTACGTTAAATTGCATCTGCCACTTATCTGTCCATTCCATAATCCTATTTACATCGTCTTGGATCCTATTCTATCGTCCTCGTTAACAACCTTACCGCCTATTTTAGTATCGTCCGCGAATTTTGACACGTTACTAGTCAATCTAATCTGTGTCGTTAATGTAAATTACGAATAGCAATGGCCTAACACTGAACCCTGTGGGACACCGCTACCTACATCTAACCACCCGATTCACTACCATTAACTACGACCCTCTGTCTCCTAGCACGAAGCCATTCTTCTAACCAGTTAGCTACCTGACCGCGTATACCGTGCGCTTTAACCTTCGCAATTAGTCTCCTATGCGGAACTGTATGAACGCCTTTTTAAAATCTAAATAATAACGTCAGCTGCTCTATGCCTATCGTATTCGCGCACTATTTCGTTATAAAATTCTAACAAATTAGTTAACAAGACCTATGGCGTCGAAACCCATGCTGACTACTATTAATCAAATCTCTACTTTCTAAGTGATCGATGAATACAATCCCTAACTACGGATTCCAAAAGTTTACCACAATTGACGTTAAGCTAATGGGCCTATAATTGCTAGCTACTGCGCGGTCGCCTTTCTTAAAAATAGGCGTGACGTTAGCTAATTTGAAGTCTTCAGGAATAATCGCCGTTTCGAGTGACTGATTAAAAATCTTCGCTAAGGGGCCTACGATAACTTCTTTCAAATCTTTCAAATGTCTGGGATAAAACGCGTCAGGGCCTGGAGCCTTGCTAACTTTTAGCCTATCGATATAATGCGCAATCTCAGCCTCGTAAACAGTTATTTCATCTAAAATAGTCTCGCTACTAAATGGAACGATATCGTTCACGTCGGGACATTATTTACGTCTTCTACTGTAAAAACTGTCGCAAAAAGTTATTGAAAATACCCGCCATCGCCTGAGCGTCAGAAGCCAAAGCGCCATTAACATCCACTAGAGGGCCTATGTTATCTTTTACCGGCTTACGATTATTTACGTATTCAAAAACTTTTTTGGATTATGTTTACTATCCGCAGCTATAACTATCTCTAAATTATGCTTAGCATTCCTAACTGATCTTTTAACCTGACGCCTAAGCTCGATATATCTATTAAAGTTAGCTGCCGTGCCATTGCGCTTACTAAGTCTATACGCTCTATTACGCTCTATTATAAACTCTCCTATTTCCTACTCCACCACTTCGGCCTACCACGATTTCTAGCGCGCTTGGGCCTACGAATAAACTCCCTTTCAATATCCTAAAACTTTTTTAAACGCCACCCAACGCAAATTTGTGTCTTTGCCCATAAATAAGTTTATCCCAGTCCACTACTCTCATCCTATCAGCAAAACTATCAATTAGCCCTACGAAAATCAGGGACTTCTATTACGTTACTATCCTAGTGTTTTCTATCAATAACTTAAACCTAAGAATTTGATGATCACTACATCCTAAACTCTCGCCTACTTCTAAACCTTCGACTATATTCTCGCCGTTCGTCATCACCAAATCTAAAATATTGTCACCGCACGTTGGTTCGGTAACTATCTGTCGTAAAAAGTTATCGTCCATAAACTCAACCAATCTCAAACCCTCCTCATTACCAGTAAAATTATCGTAATTAACATTAGGGCAGTTAAAGTCTCCGACAATTATACTATTCCGATTGTCAATAAAATTACTGATAAAATCTAGCATCTGTATCGAGGGGTTGAACGGGAGGTCTATAAACAACAACAAAATTAAAACTAATACTACGCGCCCTAACTTCAACACATATCGCATTAATTGCTGCCGGAAAATCTAACTTAACCTCGATAGCCCTAAGGGAATTACGAATGTACAGCAAAACGCCTCCGCCAAACCTATGTAACCTATCATTAGTAAAGAGTTTAAAACCCGGTATATCAAGTTCCCCAACAAGTCCCGAGTCATGGTATTCAACCATGTTTCGTGATAGCAACTATATCATAGTTGCCAGAATAAATTATCGCCTTAAATTCATTTAATTTATTTCTAATACTATGCACGTTACAATAAAAGACGTTTAAGTTATTTTTTACCATGGGCCCGCGTTTTAAACTATTTATCACGTCGGGCCCGCGTTTCCCGGACCCACAACGTTTAAAGAAGGCTTCGACCTATACAGCTTTCGCACGTTATCGTCTATTAACCTACCTAACCTAGCATTACCTATTTCATTAAAATGCACCCCATCTTTTATAAAAAGGCTAGGATCACTGAATTCGGACCACAGCTTTACGAAGGGTACATTTTCTCAGCACAAATCTCTTCTAATTTGTTATTCAAAAATATTGTTTTTGACGTAATTCTAAGACCCAACCCGTGCCTAGGGGTAATACCTAGAACTAAAGACCTATCTGACCTCGCCTTCAGGGACCTAATTAACCCCCTATATCTCTCCAAAAGGTCAGGCACTCTCGTATCGGGCCTATACGAGTCGTTGCCTCCTACCATCGTCACCAACATTGAGTGACGGGAAGCAACGTCAACCCTATCCACTTCGTCTCTAACTCTGTCAACCCTGGCCCCTGGGAGACAGACCCTCCTCCTCTTGGTTGGATTCTGTTTAACGAACTCTTTGTCCATGTGGCGCACTAAAGAGTCCCCAATTAAAATAGTTTCCCCCTCATTCACGTCCCTTTCCAAATGGGCGAAAGGGTTCGAAACCTCGATAGGGGGGGGATTCCTATCACCTAACGTACACAGCCTAGCTCCACCGTAATCTCTCTAAATCCCTCGCTATCTACTACTCTCGGACTAACCTTAACCTCTTCCTCAACTCTATCTAACCTTCCCGACAAGCTACCTAAACTAGAAACTAAGTTACGCACGTCACCCTTCAAATTACTAACGTCTTCAACGTTAGTATTGGTTCGGCTTCCGTCAACCGTAGCCCTAACACTGCCCTCATCAAGCGTTGCAAGTCTATCCGCTACCTCACGTACACTGCGTTTTATACCAACTATTTCCTCCATGAACTCGCAAAAGAAACAAACTGATCTATAGGTAATCGCCATTGGACCGCCGTTATAATCCTTAAATTCCGAATACCACCAATTAACCCTACACCTAACACACGACGCTTTCTGCGACGGCATCGCACAGTTAAAAATTAGTTTAAACCATCACAGGTATAAATTAAATTAAGCCGGCACGCTATGAAAACTTCTAAATCGCTAAAAACCACTAATATTCAATTACTTAACTATAACAACGTAAATTTAAACGCAAAAATATAAAATTCAAAACTATCCAAAAGTAAAATTCTCAGCAATATATAAAAGTAGATGCAAAATCAGAGAGCTCAGGAAATGCGTCCGTTCAGTACAGAGTCTGGCTGACGAATGAGTACAGAGTCTGGCTGATGATGATGATGATGATGATGATCTACAGATCTACAGAAGCTAAGGCTAACAAAGACCCTAAGATCCACTCTAAGGTTAGCCCGAGAGAAAGGAAAGAGTAGGGGGTTAAGAGAAGAGAAGAGAATAAGGGGTTAAGTAAGGAGCAACACCTATCACTCGTGGGTTAACATTCATTCAGAAAAAGAGAAAAAAGATTCACCATCATCATCCGCCGGCCACTGCCGACAAGTCAGAAAATAGTCGGAGAGAATAGGAGAGGGGTGAAAGATGAAAAGAAGTAAAATAAGAACGCTTACAAACCATGCAACACAGTCTTAACTCAATGCCATACCATGCAAACTACAAACATGCAAGTAAAGAGTTACAGACATGCAAAGTAAGGAGATAAGAAAAAAAAAAAAAAAGAATAGGTACAGTTAAACAAAAAGTGGGTTAGTTTATGCTACTAGCTACATCTACGTTCGTGTTAGTCTTTTTTTTTTTTTAATTTTATTGCTGGCATCACACGCTGGCATGTCACAAGCTGGCATTCATCATCAACAGACTCATCCTCGAGCACCACCACCAGAGTCCTGTTGCTAACTTGTTTTTATATTAAACAACGTTAATACTTTTAAAATGTCTGTCAAGACGGTTCTTAAACATATTAACGCTGGTAGAATGAACGACTGACGCGGAAAGATTATTCCATTTATCGATTACTTTAAACGTAAAGAAGTTTTTAGCGATATTAGTAATGAAACGTCTGCCACGCAACTTAAATCCGTTATTGCGAGTATTACTATTATCGAAAGTGAACAATGTCAAAATTTACGTTATCGATGTTATTAACGATTTTGAAAACTTCAATAAGCTCCCCCTTAATCTCTAGTTTCGAGTGAATACAAGTCTAACTCTTTAATCCTATCTTCATAAGGCTTATTGCGCAATGACGGAATAAGTTTCGTGGCACGACGCTGAACCCTTTCTAACCTATCTATATCCTCACGCAAGTACGCACCAAAACTGAACGGCATATTCTAAATGAGGCCTGACTAGGGACTTGTAAAGGGGCAATATAATATCCTTCGATTTAAATTCGAAATTACGGCTATGAAGCCTAACATCCTATTAGCTTTTGCGCAAGACTCCAGGCACTGGTTCCTAACCTTTAAATCCTTAGATACGCGTACGCCTAAATCTACTTCCTCGTCAACGCTCGCTAACTCCCTATCATCCATCGTGTACGCGTAATTATTGTTGTGAGAACCTATATGCAAAACTTTACATTTGTCTACGTTAAATTGCATCTGCCACTTATCTGTCCATTCCATAATCCTATTTACATCGTCTTGGATCCTATTTCTATCGTCCTCGTTAACAACCTTACCGCCTATTTTAGTATCGTCCGCGAATTTTGACACGTTACTAGTCAATCCTACGTCTGTGTCGTTAATGTAAATTACGAATAGCAATGGGCCTAACACTGAACCCTGTGGGACACCGCTACCTACATCTAACCACCCGATTCACTACCATTAACTACGACCCTCTGTCTCCTAGCACGAAGCCATTCTTCTAACCAGTTAGCTACCTGACCGCGTATACCGTGCGCTTTAACCTTCGCAATTAGTCTCCTATGCGGAACTGTATCGAACGCCTTTTTAAAATCTAAATAAATAACGTCAGCTGCTCTATGCCTATCGTATTCGCGCACTATTTCGTTATAAAATTCTAACAAATTAGTTAAACAAGACCTATGGCGTCGAAACCCATGCTGACTACTATTAATCAAATCTCTACTTTCTAAGTGATCGATGATACAATCCCTAACTACGGATTCCAAAAGTTTACCAACAATTGACGTTAAGCTAATGGGCCTATAATTGCTAGCTACTGCGCGGTCGCCTTTCTTAAAAATAGGCGTGACGTTAGCTAATTTGAAGTCTTCAGGAATAATCGCCGTTTCGAGTGACTGATTAAAAATCTTCGCTAAGGGGCCTACGATAACTTCTTTCAAATCTTTCAAATGTCTGGGATAAAACGCGTCAGGGCCTGGAGCCTTGCTAACTTTTAGCCTATCGATATAATGCGCAATCTCAGCCTCGTAAACAGTTATTTCATCTAAAATAGTCTCGCTACTAAATGGAACGATATCGTCACGTCGGGGACATTATTTACGTCTTCTACTGTAAAAACTGTCGCAAAAAAGTTATTGAAAATACCCGCCATCGCCTGAGCGTCAGAAGCCAAAGCGCCATTAACATCCACTAGAGGGCCTATGTTATCTTTTACCGGCTTACGATTATTTACGTATTCAAAAAACTTTTTTGGATTATGTTTACTATCCGCAGCTATAACTATCTCTAAATTACGCTTAGCATTCCTAACTGATCTTTTAACCTGACCTAAGCTCGATATATCTATTAAAGTTAGCTGCCGTGCCATTGCGCTTACTAAGTCTATACGCTCTATTACGCTCTATTATAAACTCCTATTTCCCTACTCCACCACTTCGGCCTACCACGATTTCTAGCGCGCTTGGGCCTACGAATAAACTCCCTTTCAATATCCTAAAACTTTCTTTAAACGCCACCCAACGCAAATTTGTGTCATTGCCCATAAATAAGTTATCCCAGTCCACTACTCTCATCCTATCAGCAAAACTATCAAAATTAGCCCTACGAAAATCAGGGACTTCTATTACGTTACTATCCTAAGTGTTTTCTATCAATAACTTAAACCTAAGAATTTGATGATCACTACATCCTAAACTCTCGCCTACTTCTAAACCTTCGACTATATTCTCGCCGTTCGTCATCACCAAATCTAAAATATTGTCACCGCACGTTGGTTCGGTAACTATCTGTCGTAAAAAGTTATCGTCCATAAACTCAACCAATCTCAAACCCTCCTCATTACCAGTAAAATTATCGTAATTAACATTAGGGCAGTTAAAGTCTCCGACAATTATACTATTCCGATTGTCAATAAAATTACTGACTAAAATCTAGCATCTGTATCGAGGGGTTGAACGGGAGGTCTATAAACAACAACAAAATTAAAACTAATACTACGCGCCCTAACTTCAACACATATCGCATTAATTGCTGCCGGAAAATCTAACTTAACCTCGATAGCCCTAAGGGAATTACGAATGTACAGCAAAACGCCTCCGCCAAACCTATGTAACCTATCATTAGTAAAGAGTTTAAAACCCGGTATATCAAGTTCCCCAACAAGTCCCGAGTCATGGTATTCAACCATGTTTCCGTGATAGCAACTATATCATAGTTGCCAGAATAAATTATCGCCTTAAATTCATTTAATTTATTTCTAATACTATGCACGTTACAATAAAAGACGTTTAAGTTATTTTTTACCATGGGCCCGCGTTTTAAACTATTTATCACGTCGGGCCCGCGTTTCCCGGACCCACAACGTTTAAAGAAGGCTTCGACCTATACAGCTTTCGCACGTTATCGTCTATTAACCTACCTAACCTAGCATTACCTATTTCATTAAAATGCACCCCATCTTTTATAAAAAGGCTAGGATCACTGAATTCGGACCACAGCTTTACGAAGGGTACATTTTCCTCAGCACAAATCTCTTCTAATTTGTTATTCAAAAATATTGTTTTTGACGTAATTCTAAGACCCAACCCGTGCCTAGGGGTAATACCTAGAACTAAAGACCTATCTGACCTCGCCTTCAGGGACCTAATTAACCCCCTATATCTCTCCAAAAGGTCAGGCACTCTCGTATCGGGCCTATACGAGTCGTTGCCTCCTACCATCGTCACCAACATTGAGTGACGGGAAGCAACGTCAACCCTATCCACTTCGTCTCTAACTCTGTCAACCCTGGCCCCTGGGAGACAGACCCTCCTCCTCTTGGTTGGATTCTGTTTAACGAACTCTTTGTCCATGTGGCGCACTAAAGAGTCCCCAATTAAAATAGTTTCCCCCTCATTCACGTCCCTTTCCAAATGGGCGAAAGGGTTCGAAACCTCGATAGGGGGGGGATTCCTATCACCTAACGTACACAGCCTAGCTCCACCGTAATCTCTCTAAATCCCTCGCTATCTACTACTCTCGGACTAACCTTAACCTCTTCCTCAACTCTATCTAACCTTCCCGACAAGCTACCTAAACTAGAAACTAAGTTACGCACGTCACCCTTCAAATTACTAACGTCTTCAACGTTAGTATTGGTTCGGCTTCCGTCAACCGTAGCCCTAACACTGCCCTCATCAAGCGTTGCAAGTCTATCCGCTACCTCACGTACACTGCGTTTTATACCAACTATTTCCTCCATGAACTCGCAAAAGAAACAAACTGATCTAGGTAATCGCCATTGGACCGCCGTTATAATCCTTAAATTCCGAATACCACCAATTAACCCTACACCTAACACACGACGCTTTCTGCGACGGCATCGCACAGTTAAAAATTAGTTTAAACCATCACAGGTAAATTAAATTAAGCCGGCACGCTATGAAAACTTCTAAATCGCTAAAAACCACTAATATTCAATTACTTAACTATAACAACGTAAATTTAAACGCAAAAATATAAAATTCAAAACTATCCAAAAGTAAAATTCTCAGCAATATATAAAAGTAGATGCAAAATCAGAGAGCTCAGGAAATGCGTCCGTTCAGTACAGAGTCTGGCTGACGAATGAGTACAGAGTCTGGCTGATGATGATGATGATGATGATCTACAGATCTACAGAAGCTAAGGCTAACAAAGACCCTAAGATCCACTCTAAGGTTAGCCCGAGAGAAAGGAAAGAGTAGGGGGTTAAGAGAAGAGAAGAGAATAAGGGGTTAAGTAAGGAGCAACACCTATCACTCGTGGGTTAACATTCATTCAGAAAAAGAGAAAAAAGATTCACCATCATCATCCGCCGGCCACTGCCGACAAGTCAGAAAATAGTCGGAGAGAATAGGAGAGGGGTGAAAGATGAAAAGAAGTAAAATAAGAACGCTTACAAACCATGCAACACAGTCTTAACTCAATGCCATACCATGCAAACTACAAACATGCAAGTAAAGAGTTACAGACATGCAAAGTAAGGAGATAAGAAAAAAAAAAAAAAAGATAGGTACAGTTAAACAAAAAGTGGGTTAGTTTATGCTACTAGCTACATCTACGTTCGTGTTAGTCTATTTTTTTTTTTTTAATTTTATTGCTGGCATCACACGCTGGCATGTCACAAGCTGGCATTCATCATCAACAGACTCATCCTCGAGCACCACCACCAGAGTTCCTGTTGCTAACTTTGTTTTCTTATATTAAACAACGTTAATACTTTTAAAATGTCTGTCAAGACGGTTCTTAAACATATTAACGCTGGTAGAATGAACGACTGACGCGGAAAGATTATTCCATTTATCGATTACTTTAAACGTAAAGAAGTTTTTAGCGATATTAGTAATGAAACGTCTGCCACGCAACTTAAATCCGTTATTGCGAGTATTACTATTATCGAAAGTGAACAATGTCAAAATTTACGTTATCGATGTTATTAACGATTTTGAAAACTTCAATAAGCTCCCCCCTTAATCTTCTAGTTTCGAGTGAATACAAGTCTAACTCTTTAATCCTATCTTCATAAGGTTATGCGCAATGACGGAATAAGTTTCGTGGCACGACGCTGAACCCTTTCTAACCTATCTATATCCTCACGCAAGTACGTGCACCAAAACTGAACGGCATATTCTAAATGAGGCCTGACTAGGGACTTGTAAAGGGGCAATATAATATCCTCGATTTAAATTCGAAATTACAGGCTATGAAGCCTAACATCCTATTAGCTTTTGCGCAAGACTCCAGGCACTGGTTCCTAACCTTTAAATCCTTAGATACGCGTACGCCTAAATCTACTTCCTCGTCAACGCTCGCAACTCCCTATCATCCATCGTGTACGCGTAATTATTGTTGTGAGAACCTAATGCAAAACTTTACATTTGTCTACGTTAAATTGCATCTGCCACTTATCTGTCCATTCCATAATCCTATTTACATCGTCTTGGATCCTATTTCTATCGTCCTCGTTAACAACCTTACCGCCTATTTTAGTATCGTCCGCGAATTTGACACGTTACTAGTCAATCCTACGTCTGGGTCGTTAATGTAAATTACGAATAGCAATGGGCCTAACACTGAAACCCTGTGGGACACCGCTACCTACATCTAACCACCCCGATCACTACCATTAACTACGACCCTCTGTCTCCTAGCACGAAGCCATTCTTCTAACCAGTTAGCTACCTGACCGCGTTATACCGTGCGCTTTAACCTTCGCAATTAGTCTCCTATGCGGAACTGTATCGAACGCCTTTTTAAAAATCTAAATAAATAACGTCACTGCTCTATGCCTATCGTATTCGCGCATATTTCGTTATAAAATTCTAACAAATTAGTTAAACAAGACCTATGGCGTCGAAACCCATGCTGACTACTATTAATCAAATCTCTACTTCTAAGTGATCGATGATACAATCCCTAACTACGGATTCCAAAAGTTACAACAATTGACGTTAAGCTAATGGGCCTATAATTGCTAGCTACTGCGCGGTCGCTCTTTCTTAAAAATAGGCGTGACGTTAGCTAATTTGAAGTCTTCAGGAATAATCGCCGTTTCGAGTGACTGATTAAAAATCTTCGCTAAGGGGCCTACGATAACTTCTTTCAAATCTTTCAAATGTCTGGGATAAAACGCGTCAGGGCCTGGAGCCTTGCTAACTTTTAGCCTATCGATATAATGCGCAATCTCAGCCTCGTAAACAGTTATTTCATCTAAAATAGTCTCGCTACTAAATGGAACGATATCGTTCACGTCGGGGACATTATTTACGTCTTCTACTGTAAAAACTGTCGCAAAAAAGTTATTGAAAATACCCGCCATCGCCTGAGCGTCAGAAGCCAAAAGCGCCATTACATCACTAGAGGGACTATGTTATCTTTTACCGGCTTACGATTATTTACGTATTCAAAAAAACTTTTTGGATTATGTTACTACGCAGCTATAAACTATCTCTAAATTATGCTTAGCATTCCTAACTGATCTTTTAACCTGACGCCTAAGCTCGATATATCTATTAAAGTTAGCTGCCGTGCCATTGCGCTTACTAAGCTATACGCTCTATACGCTCTATTATAAACTCTCCTATTTCCCTACTCCACCACTTCGGCCTACCACGATTCTAGCGCGCTTGGCCTACGAATAAACTCCCTTCAATATCCCTCTAAAACTTTTTTTAAACGCCACCCAACGCAAATTTGTGTCTTTGCCCATAAATAAGTTATCCCAGTCCACTACTCATCTATCAGCAAAACTATCAAAATTAGCCTACGAAAATCAGGGACTTCTATTACGTTACTATCCTAGTGTTTTCTATCAATAACTTAAACCTAAGAATTTGATGATCACTACATCCTAAACTCTCGCCTACTTCTAAACCTTCGACTATATTCTCGCCGTTCGTCATCACCAAATCTAAAATATTGTCACCGCACGTTGGTTCGGTAACTATCTGTCGTAAAAAGTTATCGTCCATAAACTCAACCAATCTCAAACCCTCCTCATTACCAGTAAAATTATCGTAATTAACATTAGGGCAGTTAAAGTCTCCGACAATTATACTATTCCGATTGTCAATAAAATTACTGAGTAAAATCTAGCATCTGTATCGAGGGGTTGAACGGGAGGTCTATAAACAACAACAAAATTAAAACTAATACTACGCGCCCTAACTTCAACACATATCGCATTAATTGCTGCCGGAAAATCTAACTTAACCTCGATAGCCCTAAGGGAATTACGAATGTACAGCAAAACGCCTCCGCCAAACCTATGTAACCTATCATTAGTAAAGAGTTTAAAACCCGGTATATCAAGTTCCCCAACAAGTCCCGAGTCATGGTATTCAACCATGTTTCAGTGATAGCAACTATATCATAGTTGCCAAATAAATTATCGCCTTAAATTCATTTAATTTATTTCTAATACTACGCACGTTACAATAAAAGACGTTTAAGTTATTTTTTACCATGGGCCCGCGTTTTAAACTATTTATCACGTCGGGCCCGCGTTTCCCGGACCCACAACGTTTAAAGAAGGCTTCGACCTATACAGCTTTCGCACGTTTCGTCTATTAACCTACCTAGCCTAGCATTACCTATTTCATTAAAATGCACCCCATCTTTTATAAAAAGGCTAGGATCACTGAATTCGGACCACAGCTTTACGAAGGGTACATTTTCCTCAGCACAAATCTCTTCTAATTTGTTATTCAAAAATATTGTTTTTGACGTAATTCTAAGACCCAACCCGTGCCTAGGGGTAATACCTAGAACTAAAGACCTATCTGACCTCGCCTTCAGGGACCTAATTAACCCCCTATATCTCTCCAAAAGGTCAGGCACTCTCGTATCGGGCCTATACGAGTCGTTGCCTCCTACCATCGTCACCAACATTGAGTGACGGGAAGCAACGTCAACCCTATCCACTTCGTCTCTAACTCTGTCAACCCTGGCCCCTGGGAGACAGACCCTCCTCCTCTTGGTTGGATTCTGTTTAACGAACTCTTTGTCCATGTGGCGCACTAAAGAGTCCCCAATTAAAATAGTTTCCCCCTCATTCACGTCCCTTTCCAAATGGGCGAAAGGGTTCGAAACCTCGATAGGGGGGGATTCCTATCACCTAACGTACGCCTAGCTCCACCCTTAACCTCTCTAAATCCCTCGCTATCTACTACTCTCGGACTAACCTTAACCTCTTCCTCAACTCTATCTAACCTTCCCGACAAGCTACCTAAACTAGAAACTAAGTTACGCACCTCACCCTTCAAATTACTAACGTCTTCAACGTTAGTATTGGTTCGGCTTCCGTCAACCGTAGCCCTAACCTGCCCTCATCAAGCGTTGCAAGTCTATCCGCTACCTCACGTACACTGCGTTTTATACCAACTAATTCCTCCATGAACTCGCAAAAGAAACAAACTGATCTATCGGTAATCGCCATTGGACCGCCGTTATAATCCTTAAATTCCGAATACCACCGGTTAACCCTACACCTAACACACGACGCTTTCTGCGACGGCATCGCACAGTTAAAAATTAGTTTAAACCATCACAGGTATAAATTAAATTAAGCCGGCACGCTATGAAAACTTCTAAATCGCTAAAAACCACTAATATTCAATTACTTAACTATAACAACGTAAATTTAAACGCAAATATAAAATTCAAAACTATCCAAAAGTAAAATTCTCAGCAATATATAAAAGTAGATGCAAAATCAGAGAGCTCAGGAAATGCGTCCGTTCAGTACAGAGTCTGGCTGACGAATGAGTACAGAGTCTGGCTGATGATGATGATGATGATGATCTACAGATCTACAGAAGCTAAGGCTAACAAAGACCCTAAGATCCACTCTAAGGTAGCCCGAGAGAAAGGAAAGAGTAGGGGGTTAAGAGAAGAGAAGAGAATAAGGGGTTAAGTAAGGAGCAACACCTATCATTCGTGGGTTAACATTCATTCAGAAAAAGAGGAAAAAAGTCTCACCATCATCCGCCGGCCACTGCCGACAAGTCAGAAAAATAGTCGGAGAAAATAGGAGAGGGGTGAAAGATGAAAAGAAGTAAAATAAGAACGCTTACAAACCATGCAAACACAGTCTTAACTCACTGTCATACCATGCAAACTACAAACATGCAAGTAAAGAGAGTTACAGACATGCAAAGAAAGGATAAAAAAAAAAAAAAAAAGTAGGTACAGTTAAACAAAAAGTGGGTTAGTTTACGCACGAGCTACATCTACGTTCGTGTTAGTCTAATTTTTTTTTTTTTTTAATAATTTTATTGCTGGCATCACACGCTGGCATGTCACAAGCTGGCATTCATCGTCAACAGACTCATCCTCGAGCACCACCACCAGAGCTCCTGTTGTAACTTTTTTTTAATTAAACGTTAATATTTTAAAATGTCTGTCAAGACGGTTCTTAAACACATTAACACTGGTAGAATGAACGACTGACGCGGGAAGATTATTCCATTTATCAATTACTTTAAACGTAAAGAAGTTTTTAGCGATATTAGTAATGAAACGTCTGCCACGCAACTTAAATCCGTTATTGCGAGTATTACTATTATCGAAAGTGAACAATGTCAAAATTTACGTTATCGATGTTATTAACGATTTTGAAAACTTCAATAAGCTCCCCCCTTAATCTCCTAGTTTCGAGTGAATACAGGTCTAACTCTTTAATCCTATCTTCATAAGGCTTATTGCGCAATGACGGAATAAGTTTCGTGGCACGACGCTGAACCCTTTCTAACCTATCAATATCCTCACGCAAGTACGGACACCAAAACTGAACGGCATATTCTAAATGAGGCCTGACTAGGGACTTGTAAAGGGGCAATATAATATCCTTCGATTTAAATTCGAAATTACGCGCTATGGCGCTATGAAGCCTAACATCCTATTAGCTTTTGTGCAAGACTCCAGGCACTGGTTCCTAACCTTTAAATCCTGAGATGATGATGATGATGATGATGATCTACAGATCTACAGAAGCTAAGGCTAACAAAGACCCTAAGATCCACTCTAAGGTTAGCCCGAGAGAAAGGAAAGAGTAGGGGGTTAAGAGAAGAGAAGAGAATAAGGGGTTAAGTAAGGAGCAACACCTATCACTCGTGGGTTAACATTCATTCAGAAAAAGAGAAAAAAGATTCACCATCATCATCCGCCGGCCACTGCCGACAAGTCAGAAAATAGTCGGAGAGAATAGGAGAGGGGTGAAAGATGAAAAGAAGTAAAATAAGAACGCTTACAAACCATGCAACACAGTCTTAACTCAATGCCATACCATGCAAACTACAAACATGCAAGTAAAGAGTTACAGACATGCAAAGTAAGAGATAAGAAAAAAAAAAAAAAGAGTAGGTACAGTTAAACAAAAAGTGGGTTAGTTTTGCTACGAGCTACATCTACGTTCGTGTTAGTCTAATTTTTTTTTTTTTTATTATTTTATATTTTTTTTTATGCTGGCATCACACGCTGGCATGTCACAAGCTGGCATTCATCGTCAACAGACTCATCCTCGAGCACCACCACCAGAGCCTGTTGTTAACTTTCTTTTTTTTTTAAACAACGTTAATATTTTAAAATGTCTGTCAAGACGGTTCTTAAACATATTAACGCTGGTAGAATGAACGACTGACGCGGGAAGATTATTCCATTTATCAATTACTTTAAACGTAAAGAAGTTTTAGCGATATTAGTAATGAAACGTCTGCCACGCAACTTAATCCGTTATTGCGAGTATTACTATTATCGAAAGTGAACAATTTGTCAAAATTTACGTTATCGATGTTATTAACGATTTTGAAAACTTCAATAAGCTCCCCCCTTAATCTCCTAGTTTCGAGTGAATACAGGTCTAACACTTTAATCCTATCTTCATAAGGCTTGTTGCGCAATGACGGAATAAGTTTCGTGGCACGACGCTGAACCCTTTCTAACCTATCAATATCCTCACGCAAGTACGGGCACCAAAACTGAACGGCATATTCTAAATGAGGCCTGACTAGGGACTTGTAAAGGGGCAATATAATATCCTTCGATTTAAATTCGAAATTACGCGCTATGAAGCCTAACATCCTATTCGCTTTTGCGCAAGACTCCAGGCACTGGTTCCTAACCTTTAAATCCTTAGATACGCGTACGCCTAAATCTACTTCCTCGTCAACGCTCGCTAACTCCCTATCATCCATCGTGTACGCGTAATTATTGTTGCGAGAACCTATATGCAAAACTTTACATTTGTCTACGTTAAATTGCATCTGCCACTTATCCGTCCACTCCATAATCCTGTCTACATCGTCTTGGATCCTATTTCTATCGTCCTCGTTAACAACCTTACCGCCTATTTTAGTATCGTCCGCGAATTTTGACACGTTACTAGTCAATCCTACATCTATGTCGTTAATGTAAATTACGAATAACAATGGGCCTAACACTGAACCCTGTGGGACACGCTACCTACCTCTAACCACCCCGATTCACTACCATTAACTACGACCCTGCCTCCTAGCACGAAGCCATTCTTCTAACCAGTTAGCTACCTGACCGTGTATACCGTGCGCTTTAACCTTCGCAATTAGTCTCCTATGCGGAACTGTATCGAACGCCTTTTTAAAATCTAAATAAATAACGTCAGCTGCCCTATGCCTATCGTATTCGCGCAGTATTTCGTTATAAAATTCTAACAAATTAGTTAAACAAGACCTATGGCGTCGAAACCCGTGCTGACTACTATTAATCAAACCCCTACTTTCTAAGTGATCGATAATACGATCCCTAACTACGGATTCCAAAAGTTTACCGACAATTGACGTTAAGCTAATGGGCCTATAATTGCTAGCTACCGCGCGGTCGCCTTTTTTAAAAATAGGCGTGACGTTAGCTAATTTGAAGTCTTCAGGAATAATAGCCGTTTCGAGTGACTGATTAAAAATCTTCGCTAAGGGGCCTACGATAACGTCTTTCAAATGTCTGCGATAAAAAGCGTCACGGCCTGGAGCCTTGCTAACTTTAACCTATCGATATAATGCGCAATCTCAGCCTTGTAAACAGTTATTTCATCTAAAATAGTCTCGCTACTAAATGGAACGATATCGTAAACGTCGGGGACATTATTTACGTCTTCTACGGTAAAAACTGTCGCAAAAAAGTTATTGAAAATACCCGCCATCGCCTGAGCGTCAGAAGCCAAAGCGCCATTTACATCCACTAGAGGGCCTATGTTATCTTTTACCGGCTTACGATTATTTACGTATTCAAAAAACTTTTTTGGATTATGTTTACTATCCGCAACTATAACTATCTCTAAATTACGCTTAGCATTCCTAACTGATCTTTTAACCTGACGTCTAAGCTCGATATATATATTAAAATTAGCTACCTGGCCATTGTGCTTGTTAAGTCTATACGCTCGTTTATGAACTCGCCTACTTCCCTGGTCCACCACTTCGGCCTATCACGATTTCTAACGCGCTTGGGCCTACGAGGAATAAACTCCCTTTCAATATTCCTAAAACTTTCTTTAAACGCCACCCAACGCAAATTTGTGTCATGACCCATAAATAAGTTATCCCAGTCCACTACTCTCATCCATCAGCAAAACTATCAAAATTAGCCATACGAAAATCAGGGACTTCTATTACGTTACTATCCTGGGTGTTTTCTATCAATAACTTAAACCTAAGAATTTGATGATCGCTTCTAAGAATTTGATGATCGCTACTTAAGAATTTGATGATCATCGCTACCTGATGATGATGATGCTGATGATGATGGACGATGGTACTAACAATCCTATCACCATCGTCTATCAACATGATGGTGCTCCTTGTCAGTGCCAAAATTGTTCAGGATTATCTAAATGGACATTTTCCAAATCGCTGGTTCGGACGCGGAAGCAAAAGACCTTGGCCAGCGAGATCACCAGATTGAACCCCTTTAGATTTATTTGCATGGGGCTTTATCAAATCGCACGTTTGTCAGACGAAGATTACGAGTCTTGAAAACTTACGTACACGTATACGAACTGCTGCAGATAACATAACCCCACAAATACTCCAGAATGTGTTTAGAAATGCTGCGGAATGATTTGAGCTGTGCAGGGATACTGATGGGCGTCACGTCGAATCCTACTCTTAATTATTTAATAAATGTTACCACTTTATCATTTTATGATTGAATTCCATATAATTTCCAAGTGTTTCACAAAAATAGATCCTGACTTTATGTACGCCCTGTATATTGACAATAATAATGTTTAATTTATAAAGCGCTTATCAGAGTATAAACTACTCTTCCTAACACTACACGTACACAAGTCTTTGAGAATGAATTAAGAGAGAGTATTCTCATCCAGTGAATCAAAATTTTAGACACTAATAATATACTAATAATAAGAAAAAAGAATTTGAAAAGATTTTTATAACTATTAAGTAGATACACAAATCTTAGATAAAAATTTTAGAAATATTATATAGACAATCTTAAATAGTATATATTCGATAGAATTTATTTTATCTTCTTTGAAAAGTTATTTAATTCTTGAAGCGGAAAAATGTATTGTATTCTTGTTCCTCCTCGTAAACTTGCTTCAATACTCCCAAATATATTTTCTGTTGGAACGTGACAAACATCATCTTGTGCAGGAAAAACGTATGATGGACATACGCCCGAAGGATGGAGAAATTTTATAAGAAAATCATCATATTCACAGTCAAAGGACTGGACTAATCCGAGCCATAGTTTATTTTCATACATACAACCCACAAAAGAGCCTGTTTCAATTTCGCGTTGAGAGAGAGTATTATGTTCTTGATCGGAAGCAGAAACTCTAATGAGCTCTCTTATTTCAACTGACTGTGCACTCTGAGAGTGGATAAACCTTCAACGAATTCTTGGAAATTGGGATGAAGCGATGTAATTGTTGAGTACCTTTGATAGAAGTAGTAGGTTCACTCAGACGTTTTTGCAAAGAAAGCTCTACATCTACAACTTCTGCCTCAGAGACGTAAAAAAGTCAATAGCGGTTAGGAATTCTTGAGAGCAGAAATTGTAGAAGTCCTCAGCTGTTAAGATTTGATGGTCGAGAGGCCATTGTAAGCTTTCTCTGGCGACTGCTCTTTTTACCATTCTGCCAATACCGTTGCAGGCATTCTTCCCGTGGGATGTCGCGAAAAAATTCCACTCAGCATGAATTTTGAAGTCTTCGAAATGATGGCATAAATTTAGAAAATTGTTTTATTCTTATACTGAGCCGCGCATCCATCTGTGAAATAATGAATTTTAGTTAGGTTTGAATTTTGTTGTTGGATGCACAGGATTAATTTTTTGAGAAAACTATGAACCAGAATTGTATCATGCCTGCGACAGTTTGAAACGAAGCAGTAACTTTTGCAAATTAATTTTCCTGCATTGTTTTTGGAATAATAAACGAATGGGTGCACTGTACATTGCGAGTTCTAATAAAACCCCTGGGCACAATCTTGTACAATGAATGAGAAGTTTTCCGCGAAATCACCCACCAAAACACCTTCATTTTCAGGCAGAGTTTCTTTTAGATTTTTGAAGTGACTCAACTGACATTTACTCGTGAAGTGGTCTTGTCAGTTGAGCAATTTTTTTGGTGAGCGATTCCACGTATTCCTCTGGAGTTTCGGTGATATCTTTTAACATACAGTGATCGACGGACACCCATTGTTTATATTTTATCTCTTCCATCGCCATGAAGTCCAAACTTTCCAAATAATTTTTGATTCCGACTTCTCGCGGGCATCTTTTGCATCGGTGCATCATACAATCTTCATTGTCCATGCCGCAGATGGATAAAGACATTAATTTTTTGTTGTCTAAATCTTTAATGCCTAACGCTGATATTTGTAGTTTCGGATTTTGGTGATGCGTACATACTCAGACACTGGGTTCCGCTTTGTCCCACAAGCACGCACCACGACGGTCGAAGATGAGCAAAGGTACTAAAGCCTATTTTGGGGATTTTCATCTTTTTTTGCATATTCAGCATATAACTTTCCAAGTTACACAATACCAGTCTTTTTTGTTTTTTTTTTTTTTCACCCTCTTCATTTATTACAAACTTATAATCTTTGATTCCTGGGCACATCCTACTATATTCGTCATTTTCATAAAACTCCCGAATGATTTTTTTCATTTTAGCTGTGACGACCTTCCCTTTCGTCATGTTTGGAATGTTAGGAAGAATCCCAAACTGTTTTTGAAGATTGCGGCTCTTACGCACCATATACTTTGTTGCTCCAAAGAAGTCAGCAGGTTTTTCAATGGGATAGGGATACAATGATAGTATTTGTAACCTAAGATTGCGATTGTTACTTGCTTGAAATTTCTCCTTTAATTCTTCCATAACCTTTTGATACCTGAAATAAAGTGTATTTGACATTAAGTTTAATTAGTATATTTTTAATTAAACTTTTCATAAAATATATGTATATGTATTATATTGTCCGATTATAAAAATGTAAACATAAAACTTAATTTAGTATATACTTCGATGACTGTATTAAATTTAATTTAAAATGTCAAATTTCAATAACTATGTCCGAAAAGTAGTCTTGCCTCTCTAAATCATCTTCCAAACAACTTTTTTTGGACGGACCAGCTTCAGAATAGTCAATAGGAGCCCCATAAGCAACTTCAAAACTTTGTTTAACCTTTTCCATTGTCGATCTGAATTTCGTAGAAGCCTTTATCTGTTTTTGTCCTGGCTTCAATCCAGCTGTAAAACAAATTCATAAATTTAGGTTGCGTGAAATAATCAAATATCAAATATTTTGTATATATGTATTCAAGTGCTGATGCTAATATTTAAAAACAGAAAACTACGAATTTGGCATTAAGAAACAAATGTCCTGAACGGAGTCTCTATTGTTTTATTACCTGTTTTAATAGGGCTTTCATCAAATAAAGGTAAAATATTGTCGCTGAGCAAATCTTTATTGAATTGCCTGTCTTGAACGACAAATTCTTCCAATGGTGGTGGATTTGTGGAATCGCTACTGCTTCGCTCCATAGATTCGTTAAGTATGTCTGGCTCAGGTATTGGCGCAGGTTCCGGCTCTCTGGATGAACGTTGAACATGTTCTAATACAATTGGCTTCTTTTTAATTATGACATAGCAATTGCTGCATAGTAATTGATTTTCTTCCAAAATTCCATAGCTTGCAGCTGCCATGGCAGTTTACTTTTTTGATGTTACAGAAAATTCTTCGAGTGTTTTTTCATAGGATCGCAACAAAATTTTGTGTTTCGAGGCATTTTAAGGGTTAGGTAAATTTACGTATACTATAAAATTAGGTATATACTGAAAATCTGGAAAGAAAGCAAAAAATTGTTAAAATTTGGCAGCACTAAATACCAAAGGCAAATAAATTTAACATTAACCAAGAAATTACTTAACAAGGTCTTTTGAAGACCTCCACAAAAAAACAAATTTTCTTTAATGAAAAGACATAGGGTTTCTGCCATCAACAGCATCAAGATGGCCATCAGATGGCCAAGTTGATAGCAATCAACCCATAACCCTATATAATTTTTTCATAATTATGTTTGAGTTCTTCTGTCAGAATCTACCAAGTTCTTTACACCTAAATCATCTAATCCTCAAAACATTTTGCAGCTAATATTAAGTTCCAGAGAGACTAGATTACACTAGGTTAGGTGGTCATTTCAGATTGGTTAGTTATTTTTCCCACAAGGGGTATTCCAGGAGAGATCACCCAATGCATGTCACCACTCTGACTCGGATTTTGATGAAAATTGACATATGGGGTTCTTCCAGGTGCTGATTTCACTGGTCAAAATAAAAAAGTTCTATGACCCACAGTTTTTGAGATATGGGCCCCCACTTTACCACCTAACTTTAATGGGCAATAACTCCCAAACATCTTACCGTAGACCTATAAAACTATACATTTTTAGAATCAGCATGAAGAGATCTATTAAATGATACCACATTCAAATGTGTAGAACAATAATGAAAAATTTTCCCCCCTTTTTTATTTTTGACCCACTCCCCCTAGGCAGTAAAATCCAAAAAAAAATTTTCATTTATTAAACTTCCATTAATTGTTAAGATACAAACAATAAAAAACGTGGGTATCAAGTTGCAAAATATTTTAAAAATTATTGAAAAAATATGTACATTGTGAAATTTTGACATTTTTACACCTGCAGACTAAAATAGAGAACTACAAATGATATAATCACATGGATGAAAATAAACAGCAAAAATACAAATTGAACACACACATTACATCAAGTTGATTCATAATTACACAAGTTTTTTCAACTCATTTTCTGGAAAAACATATTGAATATGCATTGTTCCTGGCTTTAAAGTTGGTGTGCTTAATAAATCTAAAATTTTATCTTCTTGATATGTGGCATGTATCTCTCATTTGTGGAAAGTAATAGCAAACACTATATCCTGATGGGTGCAAAATGCTAACCTCAAAGTCATCAAATTCCTCATTATAGGAATGTACAAATCCCAACCATTTCTGATCATTGTAATTACAAACTATGTACTCTCCTATTTTTGGATTAACTTCAACATTATCTTCACCCAGAAAATCTTTGCTTATAATCCTCACCTCACCAACTTCATCAGAAGATAATTCAAATGTTTTTGTTATTTGCATTAATAGGTACAAATCTGTGGAATTTTTGTGTTCCTGTTAGCCGCATACTTTTTTCATATCTGTCACTTAAAATTTTTTCCATAGCTTCAATTTCTTCAGAATTTATTAAAAAAAAATTTATGCTGTCACTTATATTGTTTGAACAAAATTCAAACATGTCTTCTGGTGTTAATATTTGATTTGTGAATATTCTCTGCATACTCGCTCTGGCTACAGATCTTTTCACTGTACCCCCAATCCCATCACAAGCACTCTTACCATGGCTTACAAAGTTTAACAAAGTTGAAACATTTTTTATATTGTCCTGCACATCCATCAGTAAAATAATGTAATTTTTTTGACATGAAGGTGGGATTTTCTAATAATAGGTATGAGTGTATTTAAAAAAGTGTAAACCATTGTAGTGTTATGTTTTGTATTTGGAGATAGAAAACAATAACTTGAATGTTTTTTGTTTCATTACTTTCTGGTTCCTTATAATATACTGTAACACAAAGGGATACACTATGGGCTGCATCCTGTACTACAAATGAGCAGTTTTCTGAAAAGTCACCAAGAACTACAGCTGTATGGCTATTTAAATTATTCTTCAAGTTTTTTAGAAATGCACTCTGATTCTTTGCTATAAAGTGATGATCTGTCAATTTGACAATTTTTGTGCTTAATGAATTTATGAAATCATCTGCAGATTCTTTTTGTTTTTTCAACCATATTGCATCAATTTGTAGTAGCCCATTGTTTATATTTTATTTCCTCACATTCAGGATCGTTAACACTTTGAAAAGTAAGCAAAAAATTCTTAATACCTTGTTCTTTTGGACAGAGATTACATATTTGCATCATGCAATTCCTGTTGTTGACATCACACACTGCTTTCTCCATAAGAGTTGTGTATTCCAACCCTTTAACACCCAAAGCTGAGAATTGTATTTTGGCATTCTGATGGTATGTACATACACACACACAATGGGTACCAGCAGCTCCAGCTAAAGCACAATGTCTGGGTCGAAGGTTGGCAAAACTACAGAAGACAATTTGGGGATTATCTGGATTATTTTTATAGAGACTAAAAGCTTCTTTCAGATTCATTAACACCAGTCTTTTCTGCACAGATTCTTTATACCCACTTTCATTTCTGATACTCAGGCAGTCTTTTGTACCTGGGCACAAATGACTAATTTCATCTGATTCAAAAATTTTCTGAACAGAATCTTTAGTACCTTTAGTTATTACCGTACTTTTCCTTTTGACATGGGTTCAATTTCAGGAATAATTCCAAGTCTTTGTTTTATATTTCTGCTTTTCTTAACTAAATATTCAGTTGTCTGAAATAAATTTATAGTTTTTGATATGG
This sequence comes from Bathynomus jamesi, assembly GCA_023014485.1. Lineage (NCBI taxonomy): Eukaryota > Metazoa > Arthropoda > Malacostraca > Isopoda > Cirolanidae > Bathynomus > Bathynomus jamesi. The sequence goes on from JAJOZX010002496.1 coordinate 353,418, forward strand.
TAAATGGAGATAATGTCAATATTTTGAGTTTCCTCTCATAACTCAGTAGAATGGAAAGCTTCAACCAGTTCATTCATGAGATGAATCATTGACTTGAAACAAATTCATGAATGTGTAATAGCTATAAACAAAACATTACATGTGCATATTAAATTTTTTGGATTATAATATTGATTTCAAGCAGGGCTGTGGAGCTGGCACCAAAATCTTAAGCTCCAGCTCCGGCTACAGCATTTTCAAATTTCTGGCTCCAACTCCGGCTCCGGCTCCAGCATTTTTTTATGCCCAGCTCCGGCTCCGGCTCCTCTCACCATATATTAATGATTGATAAATCTCTTGAAATTGTACCTTGCTACTCATAGGCCATAGCAGGCAGCCACACAAAACATTTCATCACCACCACATGATTCATCAGGCTACTTTTTAAAATTTAGACCAAAGCCTGTTGCAGCTATTAATCTAAATTCTAATGACTATAGATAGCTATGCCTTTGTGGCTTTTTTTTATCATTTATTAATAATAATATTACCTACACCTTTCATGACAAAAAAAAATGTTTTACAAAAAGACAAAAAAAAATCTTATTCTTTTGTATTATAGAATGTTTATTTGGAAAATGTAGCCTTTTAAAAAAATTAAAATAATTTTTATTACTGGAGCCGGAGCTGACATTTTTTATCAGCTCCAGCTCCCCAAAAATAACTGGCTCCAGCTCCACTCACCAAAATTGCTTCAAGCTCCAGCTCCTGGCTCCGGCTCCAGCTCCACAGCCCTGATTTCAAGTGTAACAAAATGAGCACTCTTTGAGATTGAGTCAAATTAAACCAAAAATTATTTTGTAACAAAATGAATTCCAAATGATTTAATGGGCCCATTGATCTCCAGTCTTTAAGGAGTTGTGCTTCTAGTTTCTACTATCAAAGGTGAATACCTACATTTTGTTTTTATGCTTGGTAATTCTACAAGAAATAGACAAATGAAGTACACGGTTAACCTCTTCAAAATTCATGAAACTTGGTGTGAGTGTTGGTTTAGGTCGAAATTACAAATTTCTGAATTTTTTTGAAAATTGGTCAAGTTGGTCAAATTTTATGGCTTGACCAAATTTTGGTCAAATGAAAAAAACCAATAATTTTCAAACGTAAATATCTCGGCTCCTAATTGTGGTAGTGTAGTAAGTCTTAAATGATAAAATATGTAAAATTAACTGTAGTTTATAAATATGTATCATTTTTTTAGGGTAACAAAAATAAAATTATGATTTTTTTATTTTTTTTTATTTTCAGTTTGGCAGCGAAGATATCATTTTTCGAAAAAAAGACCAGGAATAAAAAATGTTTATTTGATGTATGTACACCATAATAAGTAATAAAAAGTCAGCTTATCGACGATTATTATAAAAAAAATTACTAAAAAAAAAAAATCATCAAATTTTAACAATTTTTTGCTTTCTTTCCAGATTTTCAGTATACTGTATACCTAATTTTATAGTATACGTAAATTTACCTAACCCTTAAAATGCCTCGAAACAAAATTTTGTTGCGATCCTATGAAAAAACACTCGAAGAATTTTCTGTAACATCAAAAAAGTAAACTGCCATGGCAGCTGCAAGCTATGGAATTTTGGAAGAAAATCAATTACTATGCAGCAATTGCTATGTCATAATTAAAAAGAAGCCAATTGTATTAGAACATGTTCAACGTTCATCCAGAGAGCCGGAACCTGCGCCAATACCTGAGCCAGACATACTTAACGAATCTATGGAGCGAAGCAGTAGCGATTCCACAAATCCACCACCATTGGAAGAATTTGTCGTTCAAGACAGGCAATTCAATAAAGATTTGCTCAGCGACAATATTTTACCTTTATTTGATGAAAGCCCTATTAAAACAGGTAATAAAACAATAGAGACTCCATTCAGGACATTTGTTTCTTAATGCCAAATTCGTAGTTTTCTGTTTTTAAATATTAGCATCAGCACTTGAATACATATATACAAAATATTTGATATTTGATTATTTCACGCAACCTAAATTTATGAATTTGTTTTACAGCTGGATTGAAGCCGGGACAAAAACAGATAAAGGCTTCTACGAAATTCAGATCGACAATGGAAAAGGCTAAACAAAGTTTTGAAGCTGCTTATGGGGCTCCTATTGACTATTCTGAAGCTGGTCCATCCAAAAAAAGTTGTTTGGAAGATGATTTAGAGAGGCAAGACTACTTTTCGGACATAGTTATTGAAATTTGACATTTTAAATTAAATTTAATAGTCATCGAAGTATATACTAAATTAAGTTTTATGTTTACATTTTTATAATCGGACAATATAATACATATACATATATTTTATGAAAAGTTTAATTAAAAATATACTAATTAAACTTAATGTCAAATACACTTTATTTCAGGTATCAAAAGGTTATGGAAGAATTAAAGGAGAAATTTCAAGCAAGTAACAATCGCAATCTTAGGTTACAAATACTATCATTGTATCCCTATCCCATTGAAAAACCTGCTGACTTCTTTGGAGCAACAAAGTATATGGTGCGTAAGAGCTGCAATCTTCAAAAACAGTTTGGGATTCTTCCTAACATTCCAAACATGACGAAAGGGAAGGTCGTCACAGCTAAAATGAAAAAAATCATTCGGGAGTTTTATGAAAATGACGAATATAGTAGGGTGTGCCCAGGAATCAAAGATTATAAGTTTGCAATAAATGAAGAGGGTGAAAAAACAAAAAAAAACAAAAAAGACTGGTATTGTGTAACTTGGAAAGAGTTATATGCTGAATATGCAAAAAAAGATGAAAATCCCAAAAATAGGCTTTAGTACCTTTGCTCATCTTCGACTGTCGTGGTGCGTGCTTGTGGGGACAAAGCGGAACCCAGTGTCTGAGTATGTACGCATCACCAAAATCCGAAACTACAAATATCAGCGTTAGGCATTAAAGATTTAGACAACAAAAAATTAATGTCTTTATCCATCTGCGGCATGGACAATGAAGATTGTATGATGCACCGATGCAAAAGATGCCCGCGAGAGGTCAGAATCAAAAATTATTTGGAAAGTTTGGACTTCATGGCGATGGAAGAGATAAAATATAAACAATGGGTGTCCGTCGATCACTGTATGTTAAAAGATATCACCGAAACTCCAGAGGAATACGTGGAATCGCTCACCAAAAAAATTGCTCAACTGACAAGACACCACTTCACGAGTAAATGTCAGTTGAGTCACTTCAAAAATCTAAAAGAAACTCTGCCTGAAAATGAAGGTGTTTTGGTGGGTGATTTCGCGGAAAACTTCTCATTCATTGTACAAGATTGTGCCCAGGGGTTTTATTGGGAGAACTCGCAATGTACAGTGCACCCATTCGTTTATTATTCCAAAAACAATGCAGGAAAACTAATTTGCAAAAGTTACTGCTTCGTTTCAAACTGTCGCAGGCATGCTACAATTCTGGTTCATAGTTTTCTCAAAAAATTAATCCTGTGCATCCAACAACAAAACTCAAACCTAACTAAAATTCATTATTTCACAGATGGATGCGCGGCTCAGTATAAGAATAAAACAAATTTTCTAAATTTATGCCATCATTTCGAAGACTTCAAAATTCATGCTGAGTGGAATTTTTTCGCGACATCCCACGGGAAGAATGCCTGCAACGGTATTGGCAGAATGGTAAAAAGAGCAGTCGCCAGAGAAAGCTTACAATGGCCTCTCGACCATCAAATCTTAACAGCTGAAGACTTCTACAATTTCTGCTCTCAAGAATTCCTAACCGCTATTGACTTTTTTACGTCTCTGAGGCAGAAGTTGTAGATGTAGAGCTTTCTTTGCAAAAACGTCTGAGTGAACCTACTACTTCTATCAAAGGTACTCAACAATTACATCGCTTCATCCCAATTTCCAAGAATTCGTTGAAGGTTCCACTCTCTCAGAGTGCACAGTCATTGAAATAAGAGAGCTCATTAGAGTTTCTGCTTCGGATCAAGAACATAATACTCTCTCTCAACGCGAAATTGAAACAGGCTCTTTTGTGGGTTGTATGTATGAAAATAAACTATGGCTCGGATTAGTCCAGTCCTTTGACTGTGAATATGATGATTTTCTGATAAAATTTCTCCATCCTTCGGGCGTATGTCCCTCATACGTTTTTCCTGCACAAGATGATGTTTGTCACGTTCCAACAGAAAATATATTTGGGAGTATTGAAGCAAGTTTACGAGGAGGAACAAGAATACAATACATTTTTCCGCTTCAAGAATTAAATAACTTTTCAAAGAAGATAAAATAAATTCTATCGAATGTATACTATTTAAGATTGTCTATATAATATTTCTATAATTTTTATCTAAGATTTGTGTATCTACTTAATAGTTATAAAAATCTTTTCAAATTCTTTTTTCTTATTATTATTATATTATTAGTGTCTAAAATTTTGATTCACTGGATGAGAATACTCTCTCTTAATTCATTCTCAAAGACTTGTGTACGTGTAGTATTAGGAAGAGTAGTTTATACTCTGATAAGCGCTTTATAAATTAAACATTATTATTGTCAATATACAGGGCGTACATAAAGTCAGGATCTATTTTTGTGAAGCACTTGGAAATTATATGGAATTCAATCATAAAATGATAAAGTGGTAACATTTATTAAATAATTAAGAGTAGGATTCGACGTGACGCCCATCAGTATCCCTGCACAGCTCAAATCATTCCGCAGCATTTCTAAACACATTCTGGAGTATTTGTGGGGTTATGTTATCTGCAGCAGTTCGTATACGTGTACGTAAGTTTTCAAGACTCGTAATCTTCGTCTGATAAACGTGCGATTTGATAAAGCCCCATGCAAAGAAATCTAAAGGGGTTCAATCTGGTGATCTCGCTGGCCAAGGTCTTTTGCTTCCGCGTCCGATCCAGCGATTTGGAAAATGTCCATTTAGATAATCCTGAACAATTTTGGCACAGTGACAAGGAGCACCATCATGTTGATAGACGATGGTGATAGGATTGTTAGTACCATCGTCCATCATCATCATCAGGTAGCGATGATCATCAAATTCTTAAGTAGCGATCATCAAATTCTTAGTAGCGATCATCAAATTCTTAAGTTTAAGTTATTGATAGAAAACACCCAGGATAGTAACGTAATAGAAGTCCCTGATTTTCGTAGGGCTAATTTTGATAGTTTTGCTGATAGGATGAGAGTAGTGGACTGGGATAACTTATTTATGGGTAATGACACAAATTTGCGTTGGGTGGCGTTTAAAGAAAGTTTTAGGAATATTGAAAGGGAGTTTATTCCTCGTAGGCCCAATCGCGTTAGAAATCGTGATAGGCAGAAGTGGTGGACCAGGGAAGTAGGCGAGTTCATAAACGAGCGTAATAGAGCGTATAGACTTAACAAGCACAATGGCCAGGTAGCTAATTTTAATAGATATATCGAGCTTAGACGTCAGGTTAAAAGATCAGTTAGGAATGCTAAGCGTAATTTAGAGATAGTTATAGCTGCGGATAGTAAACATAATCCAAAAAGGTTTTTTGAATACGTAAATAATCGTAAGCCGGTAAAAGATAACATAGGCCCTCTAGTGGATGTAAATGGCGCTTTGTCTTTTGACGCTCATGCGATGGCGGGTATTTTCAATAACTTTTTTGCGACAGTTTTTACCGTAGAAGACGTAAATAATGTCCCCGACGTTGACGATATCGTTCCATTTAGTAGCGAGAATATTTTAGATGAAATAACTGTTTACGAGGCTGAGATTGGGCACTATATCGATAGGCTAAAAGTTAGCAAGGCTCCAGGCCCTGACGCTTTTTATCGCAGACATTTGAAAGACGTTATCGTAGGCCCCTTAGTGAAGATTTTTAATCAGTCACTCGAAACGGGGATTATTCCTGAAGACTTCAAATTGGCTAACGTCACGCCTATTTTTAAAAAAGGCGACCGCGCGGTAGCTAGCAGTTATAGGCCCATTAGCTTAACGTCAATTGTTGGTAAACTTTTGGAATCCGTAGTTAGGGATCGTATTATCGATCACTTAGAAAGTAGGGGTTTGATTAATAGTAGTCAGCACGGGTTTCGACGCCAAAGGTCTTGTTTAACTAATTTGTTAGAATTTTATAACGAAATAGTGCGCGAATACGATAGGCATAGAGCAGCTGACGTTATTTATTTAGATTTTAAAAAGGCGTTCGATACAGTTCCGCATAGGAGACTAATTGCGAAGGTTAAACCGCACGGTATACGCGGTCAGGTAGCTAACTGGTTAGAAGAATGGCTTCGTGCTAGGAGGCAGAGTGTCGTAGTTAATGGTAGTGAATCGGGGTGGTTAGAGGTAGGTAGCGTTGTCCCACAGGGTTCAGTGTTAGGCCCATTGTTATTCGTAATTTACATTAACGACATAGATGTAGGATTGACTAGTAACGTGTCAAAATTCGCGGACGATACTAAAATAGGCGGTAAGGTTGTTAACGAGGACGATAGAAATAGGATCCAAGACGATGTAGACAGGATTATGGAGTGGACGGATAAGTGGCAGATGCAATTTAACGTAGACAAATGTAAAGTTTTGTATATAGGTTCTCGCAACAATAATTACGCGTACACGATGGATGATAGGGAGTTAGCGAGCGTTGACGAGGAAGTAGATTTAGGCGTACGCGTATCTAAGGATTTAAAGGTTAGGAACCAGTGCCTGGAGTCTTGCGCAAAAGCGAATAGGATGTTAGGCTTCATAGCGCGTAATTTCGAATTTAAATCGAAGGATATTATATTGCCCCTTTACAAGTCCCTAGTCAGGCCTCATTTAGAATATGCCGTTCAGTTTTGGTGCCCGTACTTGCGTGAGGATATTGATAGGTTAGAAAGGGTTCAGCGTCGTGCCACGAAACTTATTCCGTCATTGCGCAACAAGCCTTATGAAGATAGGATTAAAGTGTTAGACCTGTATTCACTCGAAACTAGGAGATTAAGGGGGGAGCTTATTGAAGTTTTCAAAATCGTTAATAACATCGATAACGTAAATTTTGACAAATTGTTCACTTTCGATAATAGTAATACTCGCAATAACGGATTCAAGTTGCGTGGCAGACGTTTCATTACTAATATCGCTAAAAACTTCTTTACGTTTAAAGTAATTGATAAATGGAATAATCTTCCCGCGTCAGTCGTTCATTCTACCAGCGTTAATATGTTTAAGAACCGTCTTGACAGACATTTTAAAAATATTAACGTTGTTTAAAATTTAAAAAGAAAGTTAACAACAGGAGCTCTGGTGGTGGTGCTCGAGGATGAGTCTGTTGACGATGAATGCCAGCTTGTGACATGCCAGCGTGTGATGCCAGCAATAAAATTATATAAAAAAAAAAAAAATTAGACTAACACGAACGTAGATGTAGCTCGTTGCGTAAACTAACCCACTCTTTGTTTAACTGTACCTACTTTTTTTTTTTTCCTTATCTCCTTTCTTTGCATATCTGTAACTCTCTTTACTTGCATGTTTGTAGTTTGCATGGTATGACAGTGAGTTAAGACTGTGTTTGCATGGTTTGTAAGTGTTCTTATTTTACTTCTTTTCATCTTTCACCCCTCTCCTATTTTCTCCGACTATTTTTCTGACTTGTCGGCAGTGGCCGGCGGATGATGATGGTGAGACTTTTTTCCTCTTTTTCTGAATGAAAGTTCACCCACGAATGATAGGTGTTGCTCCTTACTTAACCCCTTATTCTCTTCTCTTCTCTTAACCCCCTACTCTTTCCTTTCTCTCGGGCTAGCCTTAGAGTGGATCTTAGGGTCTTTGTTAGCCTTAGCTTCTGTAGATCTGTAGATCATCATCATCATCATCAGCCAGACTCTGTACTCATTCGTCAGCCAGACTCTGTACTGAACGGACGCATTTCCTGAGCTCTCTGATTTTGCATCTGCTTTTATATATTGCTGAGAATTTTACTTTTGGATAGTTTTGAATTTTATATTTTTGCGTTTAAATTTACGTTGTTATAGTTAAGTAATTGAATATTAGTGGTTTTTAGCGATTTAGAAGTTTTCATAGCGTGCCGGCTTAATTTAATTTATACCTGTGATGGTTTAAACTAATTTTTAACTGTGCGATGCCGTCGCAGAAAGCGTCGTGTGTTAGGTGTAGCCGCAGTGGCGGTTCCTCATATGGGCAATATGGGCAGCCGCACAGGACGGCATTTGTGCAGGGGCGGCATGAGCGCCTGCAAAAAAAAAAAATAAAAAAATAAGAATAAATAAATAAAGAAATAAATAAAAATAAAAAATAAAATAAAATAAATAATAAAAGATTAATGACTTTGCATCAAGGAAGGTAAGAAGAGTCAGGCTTTAGATGGCACGTGTGCTGTGGTGCAATTTATTTTGTTTCTTGTTCAAAGTGTAGCATAATAATTACCCTCTCTTAAGTGTCTTATTCTATTTATGTGATAGAGCATTTGTACAATTTAGAAATTTGATTCTCTAGTTTATTTATGGCAGTTGTGCAATTTAATTTGTATTTTTCCTGTTCATAGTATCATAATTACATTCTCTTAAGTGAGTTATTCTATTTACGTGATGAAGGATTTGTAAAATTCAGAAATTTGAGTCTTTGTTTTGGTTCTGAAGTTCCAACAATTAGTCCAATAAAAAGTTATTTTGTGAAAGAGTTATGTCTGTCCTTTATTTTGGGGGATTCGAATGTGTGTGTGTTGGCGAACAGGGGGGGGGGGCGCTGAAGGTGAGGTTCGCCCAGGGCGTCATGTAAGCTAGGACCGCCACTGGGTGTAGGGTTAACCGGTGGTATTCGGAATTTAAGGATTATAACGGCGGTCCAATGGCGATTACCTATAGATCAGTTTGTTTCTTTTGCGAGTTCATGGAGGAATTAGTTGGTATAAAACGCAGTGTACGTGAGGTAGCGGATAGACTTGCAACGCTTGATGAGGGCAGTGTTAGGGCTACGGTTGACGGAAGCCGAACCAATACTAACGTTGAAGACGTTAGTAATTTGAAGGGTGACGTGCGTAACTTAGTTTCTAGTTTAGGTAGCTTGTCGGGAAGGTTAGATAGAGTTGAGGAAGAGGTTAAGGTTAGTCCGAGAGTAGTAGATAGCGAGGGATTTAGAGAGGTTAAGGGTGGAGCTAGGCTGTGTACGTTAGGTGATAGGAATCCCCCCCCTATCGAGGTTTCGAACCCTTTCGCCCATTTGGAAAGGGACGTGAATGAGGGGGAAACTATTTTAATTGGGGACTCTTTAGTGCGCCACATGGACAAAGAGTTCGTTAAACAGAATCCAACCAAGAGGAGGAGGGTCTGTCTCCCAGGGGCCAGGGTTGACAGAGTTAGAGACGAAGTGGATAGGGTTGACGTTGCTTCCCGTCACTCAATGTTGGTGACGATGGTAGGAGGCAACGACTCGTATAGGCCCGATACGAGAGTGCCTGACCTTTTGGAGAGATATAGGGGGTTAATTAGGTCCCTGAAGGCGAGGTCAGATAGGTCTTTAGTTCTAGGTATTACCCCTAGGCACGGGTTGGGTCTTAGAATTACGTCAAAAACAATATTTTTGAATAACAAATTAGAAGAGATTTGTGCTGAGGAAAATGTACCCTTCGTAAAGCTGTGGTCCGAATTCAGTGATCCTAGCCTTTTTATAAAAGATGGGGGTGCATTTTAATGAAATAGGTAATGCTAGGTTAGGTAGGTTAATAGACGATAACGTGCGAAAGCTGTATAGGTCGAAGCCTTCTTTAAACGTTGTGGGTCCGGGAAACGCGGGCCCGACGTGATAAATAGTTTAAAACGCGGGCCCATGGTAAAAAATAACTTAAACGTCTTTTATTGTAACGTGCGTAGTATTAGAAATAAATTAAATGAATTTAAGGCGATAATTAATTCTGGCAACTATGATATAGTTGCTATCACGGAAACATGGTTGAATACCATGACTCGGGACTTGGGGAACTTGATATACCGGGTTTTAAACTCTTTACTAATGATAGGTTACATAGGTTTGGCGGAGGCGTTTTGCTGTACATTCGTAATTCCCTTAGGGCTATCGAGGTTAAGTTAGATTTTCCGGCAGCAATTAATGCGATATGTGTTGAAGTTAGGGCGCGTAGTATTAGTTTTAATTTTGTTGTTGTTTATAGACCTCCCGTTCAACCCCTCGATACAGATGCTAGATTTTAGTCAGTAATTTTATTGACAATCGGAATAGTATAATTGTCGGAGACTTTAACTGCCCTAATGTTAATTACGATAATTTTACTGGTAATGAGGAGGGTTTGAGATTGGTTGAGTTTATGGACGATAACTTTTTACGACAGATAGTTACCGAACCAACGTGCGGTGACAATATTTTAGATTTGGTGATGACGAACGGCGAGAATATAGTCGAAGGTTTAGAAGTAGGCTAGAGTTTAGGATGTAGTGATCATCAAATTCTTAGGTTTAAGTTATTGATAGAAAACACTTAGGATAGTAACGTAATAGAAGTCCCTGATTTTCGTAGGGCTAATTTTGATAGTTTTGCTGATAGGATGAGAGTAGTGGACTGGGATAACTTATTTATGGGCAAAGACACAAATTTGCGTTGGGTGGCGTTTAAAAAAAGTTTTAGGGATATTGAAAGGGAGTTTATTCCTCGTAGGCCCAAGCGCGCTAGAAATCGTGGTAGGCCGAAGTGGTGGAGTAGGGAAATAGGAGAGTTTATAATAGAGCGTAATAGAGCGTATAGACTTAGTAAGCGCAATGGCACGGCAGCTAACTTTAATAGATATATCGAGCTTAGGCGTCAGGTTAAAAGATCAGCTAGGAATGCCAAGCGTAATTTAGAGATAGTTATGGCTGCGGATAGTAAACATAATCCAAAAAAGTTTTTTGAATATGTAAATAATCGTAAGCCGGTAAAAGATAACATAGGCCCTCTAATGGATGTTAATGGCGCTTTGGCTTCCGACACTCAGGTAATGGCGGGTATTTTCAATAACTTTTTTGTGTCAGTTTTTACTGTAGAAGATGTAAATAATGTCCCTGACGTGGATGATATAGTTCCATTTAGTAGCGAGACTATTTTGGATGAAATAACTGTTTACGAGGCTGAGATTGCGCATTATATCGATAGGCTAAAAGTTAGCAAGGCTGCAGGCCCTGACGCTTTTTATCCCAGACATTTGAAAGATTTGAAAGAAGTTATCGTAGGCCCCTTAACAAAGATTTTTAATCAGTCACTCGAAATGGGGATTATTGCTGAAGACTTCAAATTAGCTAATGTCACGCCTATTTTTAAAAAAGGTGACCGCGCAGTAGCTAGCAATTATAGGCCCATTAGCTTAACGTCAATTGTCAGTAAACTTTTGGGATCCGTAGTTAGGGATTGTATCATCGATCACTTAGAAAGTAGAGATTTGATTAATAGTAGTCAGCATGGGTTTCGATGCCATATGTCTTGTTTAACTAATTTGTTAGAATTTTATAACAAAATAGTGCGCGAATATGATAGGCATAGAGCAGCCGACGTTATTTATTTAGATTTTAAAAAGGCATTCGATACAGTTCCGCATAGGAGACTAATTGCGAAGGTCAAATCGCACGGTATACCCGGTCAGGTAGCTAACTGGTTAGAAGAATGGCTTCGTGCTAGGAGACAGAGGGTCGTAGTTAATGGTAGTGAATCGGGGTGGTTAGAGGTAGGTAGCGGTGTCCCACAGGGTTCAGTGTTAGGCCCATTGCTATTCGTAATTTACATTAATGATATAGATGTAGGATTGACTAGTAACGTGTCAAAATTTGTGGATGATACTAAAATAGGCGGTAAGGTTGTTAATGAGGATGATAGAAATAATCTCCAAGACGATGTAAATAGGATTATGGAGTGGACAGATAAGTGGCAGATGCAATTTAACGTAGACAAATGTAAAGTTTTGCATATATGTTCTCGCAACAATAATTACGCGTATACCATGGATGATAGGGAGTTAGCGAGCGTTGACGAGGAAGTAGATTTAGGCGTACGCGTATCTAAGGATTTAAAGGTTAGGAACCAGTGCCTGGAGTCTTGCGCAAAAGCTAATAGCATGTTAGGTTTCATAGCGCGTAATTTCGAATTTAAATCGAAGGATATTATATTGCCCCTTTACAAGTCCCTAGTCAGGCCTCATTTAGAATATGCAGTTCAGTTTTGGTGCCCGTACTTGCGTGAGGATATTGATAGGTTAGAAAGGGTTCAGCGTCGTGCCACGAAACTTATTCCGTCATTGCGCAATAAGCCTTATGAAGATAGGATTAATGAGTTAGACCTGTATTCACTCGAAACTAGGAGATTAAGGGGGGAGCTTATTGAAGTTTTCAAAATCGTTAATAACATCGATAACGTAAATTTTGACAAATTGTTCACTTTTGATAATAGTAATACTCGCAATAACGGATTTAAGTTGCGTGGCAGGCGTTTTATTACTAATATCGCTAAAAACTTCTTTACGTTTAAAGTAATTGATAAATGGAATAATCTTCCCGCGTCAGTCGTTCATTCTACCAGCGTTAATATGTTTAAGAACCGTCTTGACAGACATTTTAAAGGTATTAACCTTGTTTAATTTAAAAAACAACAAAGTTAGCAACAGAAGCTCTGGTGGTGGTGCTCGAGGATGAGTCTGTTGACGATGAATGCCAGCTTGTGACATGCCAGCGTGTGATGCCAGCAATAAAATTATATAAAAAAAAAAAAAAAATTAGACTAACACGAATGTAGATGTAGCTCATAGCGTAAACTAACCCACTTTTTGTTTAACTTACTTACTTTTTTTTTTTTTTTTTTTTTTTTTTTTTGCATGTCTCTAACTCTTTTCTTGCATGTTTGTAGTTTGCATGGTATGACAGTGAGTTAAGACTGTGTTTGCATGGTTTGTAAGCGTTCTTATTTTACTTCTTTTCATCTTTCACCCCTCTCCTATTCTCTCCGACTATTTTTCTGACTTGTCGGCAGTGGCCGGCGGATGATGATGGTGAGACACTTTTCCTCTTTTTCTGAATGAATGTTAACCCATGAGTGATAGGTGTTGCTCTTACTTAACCCATTATTCTCTTCTCTTCTCTTAACCCGCTACTCTTTCCTTTCTCTCGGGCTAACCTTAGAGTGGATCTTAGGGTCTTTGTTAGCCTTAGTTTCTGTAGATCTGTAGATCATCATCATGAGGAGGGTTTGAGATTGGTTGAGTTTATGGACGATAACTTTTTACGACAGATAGTTACCGAACCAACGCGCGGTGATAATATTTTAGATTTGGTGATGACGAACGTCGAGAATATAGTCGACGGTTTAGAAGTATGCGAGAGTTTAGGATGTAGTGATCATCAAATTCTTAGGTTTAAGTTATTGATAGAAAACACTTAGGATAGTAACGTAATAGAAGTCCCTGATTTTCGTAGGGCTAATTTTGATAGTTTTGCGGATAGGATGAGAGTAGTGGACTGGGATAACTTATTTATGGGTAATGACACAAATTTGCGTTGGGTGGCGTTTAAAGAAAGTTTTAGGAATATTGAAAGGGAGTTTATTCCTCGTAGGCCCAATCGCGTTAGAAATCGTGGTAGGCCGAAGTGGTGGAATAGGGAAATAGGCGAGTTCATAAACGAGCGTAATAGAGCATATAGACTTAGTAAGCGCAATGGCACGGCAGCTAACTTTAATAGATATATCGAGCTTAGGCGTCAGGTTAAAAGATCAGTTAGGAATGCCAAGCGTAATTTAGAGATACTTATAGCTGTGGATAGTAAACATAATCCCAAAAAGTTTTTTGAATACGTAAATAATCGTAAGCCGGTAAAAGATAACATAGGCCCTCTAGTGGATGTTAATGGCGCTTTGGCTTCTGACGCTCAGGCGATGGCGGGTATTTTTAATAACTTTTTTACCGTAGAAGACGTAAATAATGTCCCCGACGTGGACGATATCGTTCCATTTAGTAGCGAGACTATTTTAGATGAAATAACTGTTTACGAGGCTGAGATTGCGCACTATATCGATAGGCTAAAAGTTAGCAAGGCTCCAGGCCCTGACGCGTTTTATCCCAGACATTTGAAAGATTTGAAAGACGTTATCGTAGGCCCCTTAACGAAGATTTTTAATCAGTCACTCGAAACGGGGATTATTCCTGAAGACTTCAAATTAGCTAACGTCACGCCTATTTTTAAAAAAGGCGACCGCGCAGTAGCTAGCAATTATAGGCCCATTAGCTTAACGTCAATTGTCGGTAAACTTTTGGAATCCGTAGCTAGGGATCGTATTATCGATCACTTAGAAAGTAGAGATTTGATTAATAGTAGTCAGCATGGGTTTCGACGCCATAGGTCTTGTTTAACTAGTTTGTTAGAATTTTATAACGAAATAGTGCGCGTATACGATAGGTATAGAGCAGCTGACGTTATTTATTTAGATTTTAAAAAGGCGTTCGATACAGTTCCGCATAGGAGACTAATTGCGAAGGTCAAAGCGCACGGTATACGCGGTCAGGTAGCTAACTGGTTAGAAGAATGGCTTCGTGCTAGGAGACAGAGGGTCGTAGTTAATGGTAGTGAATCGGGGTGGTTAGATGTAGGTAGCGGTGTCCCACAGGGATCAGTGTTAGGCCCATTGCTATTCGTAATTTATATTAACGACATAGACGTAGGATTGACTAGTAATGTGTCAAAATTCGCGGATGATACTAAAATAGGCGGTAAGGTTGTTAACGAGAACGATAGAAATAGGATCCAAGACGATGTAAATAGGATTATGGAATGGACAGATAAGTGGCAGATGCAATTTAACGTAGACAAATGTAAAGTTTTGCATATATGTTCTCGCAACAATAATTACGCGTATACGATGGATGATAGGGAGTTAGCGAGCGTTGACGAGGAAGTAGATTTAGGCGTACGCGTATCTAAGGATTTAAAGGTTAGGAACCAGTGCCTGGAGTCTTGCGCAAAAGCTAATAGGATGTTAGGCTTCATAGCGCGTAATTTCGAATTTAAATTGAAGGATATTATATTGCCCCCTTACAAGTCCCTAATCAGGCCTCATTTAGAATATGCGGTTCAGTTTTGGTGCCCGTACTTGCGTGAGGATATTGATAGGTTAGAAAGGGTTCAGCGTCGTGCCACGAAACTTATTCCGTCATTGCGCAACAAGCCTTATGAAGATAGAATTAAAGTGTTAGACCTGTATTCACTCGAATCTAGGAGATTAAGGGGGGGAGCTTATTGAAGTTTTCAAAATCGTTAATAACATCGATAACGTAAATTTTGACAAATTGTTCACTTTCGATAATAGTAATACTCGCAATAACGGATTGAAGTTGCGTGGCAGACGTTTCATTACTAATATCGCTAAGAACTTCTTTACATTTAAAGTAATCGATAAATGGAATAATCCTCCCGCGTCAGTCGTTCATTCTACCAGCGTTAATATGTTTAAGAACCGTCTTGACAGACATTTTAAAAGTATTAACGTTGTTTAATATAAAAAAACAAAGTTAGCAACAGGAGCTCTGGTGGTGGTGCTCGAGGATGAGTCTGTTGATGATGAATGCCAGCTTGTGACATGCCAGCGTGTGATGCCAGCATTAAAATATATAAAAAAAAGTAACACGAACGTAGATGTAGCTCGTAGCATAAACTAACCCACTTTTTGTTTAACTTTACCTTCTTTTTTTTTTTAATTTGCATGTTTGTAGTTTGTATGGTATGACTGCGAATTAAGACTGTGTTTGCATGGTTTGTAAGCGTTCTTATTTTACTTCTTTTCATCTTTCACCCCTCTCCTATTCTCTCCAACTATTTTTCTGACTTGTCGGCAGTGGCCAGCGGATGATGATGGTGAGTCTTTTTTCTCTTTTTCTGAATGAAAGTTCACCCACGAATGATAGGTGTTGCTCCTTACTTAACCCCTTATTCTCTTCTCTTCTCTTAACCCCCTACTCTTTCCTTTCTCTCGGGCTAACCTTAGAGTGGAACTTAGGGTCTTTGTTAGCCTTAGTTTCTGTAGATCTGTAGATTACCGTATTATTATTATTAATCAAAGCAATAGCTATACGCAGACAAAGTTGGAGAATGCAAACTACACTAGGATAATGTAGGGGAACGTAAACTACACTAGGCACCACAGGGGGGATGAAACTACACTTGCTCCAAAACATATTCCATTCAGGAATCAGGCAATTACTTGGTCACTACAATTAATTATAATTGCTTAACATTCTCAATTACAATTGATGGTGAAATAATTACAATTACATTCACAAAGAATTGCATTTTTCCATAAATGCACACTATTTAATTTGTCATGCTTTTCTACCTAGGTATTTCAATTCCTTTTTCAGTTTTGGCCATCATCTTAAATGAAAACTAGATATTAGCTCAACCATTTTTTTTTTTTTAAACATTGCATGCTATTTTTCATCAAGTAGTTCTTGCTTGGCAATTGGACATTGGGTTAATATGAGTTTTATCGCACTCAGAATATCAAAAGCAAATATAATTATAAAATATTAAAGCATAATTTTCTCATCGTTTTCATATAAGTCACTATGCTCGCAGATGCGTACTTAACAAATTATGTACATTTGAATATTATGACATTTTTGCATTTTTTTTTCCCGCCCTTCCAATATTTTGATTGGTGACGTCATGAGAACATGATATATGAGCTAGATTTTTTAAGTTCTTAGGCCTTTTAAGTTGCTAGTCTACTTCTGTTAGGTTTTGATAGATGTTTGTGGCGATGACATGTGAACGGTGCGAATATTATTTTGAGGATTTAATATACTCTAGGCTAGGTTAGCCAGGGTTAGGCTAGTTTTGCCAGGGTTAGGTTAGGTTAGCCAGGGTTAGGTAAGGTTAGGTTAGGTTAATTAATACCAAAATTAATTAACCTTACCTAACCTTACCTTACCTAACCTTACCTTACCTAACCTAACCCTGGCTAACCTAACCTAACCCTGGCTAAACTAGCCTAACCCTGGCTAAACTAGCCTAACCCTGGCTAACCTAGCCTAACCCTGGCTAACCTAGCCTAGAGTATATTAAATCCTCAAAATAATATTCGCACCGTTCACATGTCATCGCCACAAACATCTATCAAAACCTAACAGAAGTAGACTAGCAACTTAAAAGGCCTAAGAACTTAAAAAATCTAGCTCATATATCATGTACTCATGACGTCACCAATCAAAATATTGGAAGGGCGGGAAAAAAAAAATGCAAAAATGTCATAATATTCAAATGTACATAATTTGTTAAGTACGCATCTGCGAGCATAGTGACTTATATGAAAATGATGAGAAAATTATGCTTTAATATTTTATAATTATATTTGCTTTTGATATTCTGAGTGCGATAAAACTCATATTAACCGGACATTGGACATATGTACTGTATTGAATATGGTCTAATGAAACCAAAGATAAGGCACTCAAAAAATACTAATATAAGACAAAAGAACTGGCTCTTTAGTTAGGAACATTTGAAATAAATGGAACATTTTATTTCAAAAGAAAGCTCCCTGAGACATGATGAGCGAGTAGTTTAAACAATAAGTATAACCCATTAACTTTAATATTCATGTAATTGGAAGTAATTGACTATCATTGTGTCCACTACCATACCTTGGTTTCCTAATGTAATTAATTACAATTACTTTCCAATTACATTAAAAAGTTTAATTAATTACAATCATTTATGAATTACAATTACCCCATGCCTGATTCCATTACAGGGAAATGATTTCAATAAAATTTGTATTGTAAAAAATGAAGTGGCTCCAGAACCATCACAACAGTCCTGCAGCATGTAGGCTATGTGACTGTTGCAACCCTGCTGCCCAAGGTGAGAAAATGAGGCTGCCCCAAGGGATCACATACAACAGCTATTGGACTCAAACATCACCAAATTGAAAGATCTGAGAGCCATAGGGGTAGGGGCCCTGATTTTGTCCAGGGGAGGGGGAGGTCAACCAAGTTTTGTCCCAAAAATATAAGTAAAACCATTAAGTCATTTTTATTAATAGAATGGGTATTTGGACACTTTAGTGTAAATAACATGCAATGTATTTGCACGCTTCAGTGTAACCCTTTAAATGCCTGTTATAATTAATACACTGTTAATGACTACCATCCATCAGGGGATGTCACAGTGGTAGCATGTTTGCTTTGTATGTGAGAGGCACTGGGTTCAATCCCCAGCAGAGAGATAATATCTTGTATGAAAATCATAAAGTTTTGGGTGAAATCATGGTGACTGAAAATATGTACTGGGCTTTTGCCTGAATTTTTGGGTATAATTGCCCCCAAAAATTAAGTCAGGCTGAATTTGGGGGGTCAATTGACCCCCTGACCCCCAACCTCCTACACCTATGCTGAGAGCAAAATCCACCCAGTGGCTTTCAGTCAAGCTGGCACCACAGCAAGGCAAGACAAGAAGATTTTGCTATGTCTTGTGTCAGAGGAGGATGTAGATACCACCATACAGGGTACCATTCTTGATGAAGTATCTGTGGAGTCCAACCAAGACAATACCCAGTGGCGGTCCTAGCTTACATGACGCCCTGGGCGAACCTCACCTTCAGCGCCCCCCCCCCCCCCCTGTTCGCCAACACACACACATTCGAATCCCCCCAAAATAAAGGACAGACATAACTCTTTCACAAAATAACTTTTTATTGGACTAATTGTTGGAACTTCAGAACCAAAACAGACTCAAATTTCTGAATTTTACAAATCCTTCATCACGTAAATAGAATAACTCACTTAAGAGAATGTAATTATGATACTATGAACAGGAAAAATACAAATTAAATTGCACAACTGCCATAAATAAACTAGAGAATCAAATTTCTAAATTGTACAAATGCTCTATCACATAAATAGAATAAGACACTTAAGAGAAGGTAATTATTATGCTACACTTTGAACAAGAAACAAAATAAATTGCACCACAGCACAACTGCCATCTAAAGCCTGACTCTTCTTACCTTCCTTGATGCAAAGTCAGTGATCTTTTATTATTTATTTTATTTTATTTTTTATTTTTATTTATTTCTTTATTTATTTATTCTTATTTTTATTTTTATTTTTTTTGCAGGCGCTCATGCCGCCCCTCCACAAATGCCGCCCTGTGCGGCTGCCCATATTGCCCATATGAGGAACCGCCACTGACAATACCAGCATACTCTGTGATGGTCACATAGCCTACAGGACCATCATGATGGTCCTGGAGCCACTTTGTATAAAAAGATTTGGTACTACCCTGTTATCTCCCCACCAATAAAATTAATAAAAAACCTAACCAACCTATCCTGTTATCTTGGTGGGGAGATGATAGGTTGGGTTTTTTATTCACTTTATTGGTGGGGAGATAATAGGATTAGGGTTGGATGAGAATTGTGAAAATCATGATAATTGATCAATTATAAAAATGGTAATCATCATCAGTCATTTTAGGTACCTATCATGATAATCAGGAGCAGGGCATTTTTCATTAGAAAAATTAGTAAATTATAAAATGCAGGTGGCTCATACCAACTTCCAGTGTTGCCACTGAGAAATCTAAAATCCTGCTAGACTGATTTTCAGTAACTGCCAGATTGGGACTCAAAATTGCTAGATTTTGTTTACATGTAGGTCTATCACTATAATACAGTGGTTCCCAAACTTTTATGGTGACGACCCTGAATACAATATTGTCCTGGCCTAGTGACCCTAAACGCTGGTACATGCAGTGTTAATGACCAATCATTTTGATACAGTGTGTTTATATTCATATAGTTTGATTGAATCAGTCGTTGAGAATTTCCGTCCCACAACCCTCAGGAACACCTTCCCGACTAAGGTAGGTTGATTTTCCACATTTTTTTAGATATCGACTTTGGACTAGTCGAGATAGTCAGGGCTTAATATGATGATAACTGACAAAACATTTCAGATCCCTAGCTTTAACTGTTTTTTGAGGAAACCATTTCAAAATTGTCAAAAAATCGTACCGAAAAATACCACATTTTCGCAATTTTTTGCCAAAAAAATCATGCTATTTTCATAAAAAAAAATCCTGAAAAAAGTTACAATTTTATTAAAAAAGGTAAAAAAAACATGTACAGAGTCAAATAGACATTTAGATCCGTGCCCTTAGAAGCAAAGGAAGGCCTCATCTGGTGGCTTAGGGCTTTGGCCAGAATGTGTTTGTGCCTTGATTCGAATCCATAAACAATATGGGGAGCTTCAGATGTCAGCTTCATGGCCCTTTCAATACACTGAGAATGTGAAGGCAGATCAGGCAGCTCCAGCTTGGTGCCATTCAGCAATGCTTCTTGAAGCTCCTGGTCAGAAAAGTCTTCTGTGAGAGCAGGTTCACAGATGCCACTTTGAGAAAGGTTGATTAGTTCTGACCAGTGGGTAGCTTCAATGTTGATGGCTGTGATCTTCTTCAGCCTCTTCTTGGCTGGCTTCCCACTTCTGAAAGAATAATAATTAATTTATTTTTTATTCCAGTTTAAGATTTAATCCCTATTAATCTCAGAATTGCTGATTTAATTAAAAAAAAAAAAAAAAAAGTTCTATAAATCCCCATAATCAAATTTTTTTTCAGAAAGAAGGTAAGATTATTTTCATTATCAGAGGGGAATTGGGATAAGAAAATGTGAAAAAAAATTTGATTATGGGGATTTATGGAACTCAGGTCTTTTTTTTATTAAATAAATCCCCATAATCAAATTTTTTTTTTCACATTTTTTAAAATTAATAAATGCTTACCTGATGGACAGATTTTTCTTGAGCAGCTTCTCTCACTTCCAAGTAATCAGACTTCATGGAGTACAACACATTCTTGGGCAGCAAAGCAAAAGCATTGTACTTCAGGTTCTTGAAAGCAACACCCTGGATTTCTTCAGACTGCTGCTTGATTCTCTGGATCTCAAACCAACTGACTGCATACACTTCCACAATGAACTTGATGGCCTGGTAAAGCTTATCCTGTAGTTCTGGAGGGTAAGCACCTCTGGTCCACAGACACATCAATCTAATTGCCAAAGTCAACCATCTTGCATGGTTTAATGGTCCAATTTTCCAGGCAGCAAATCTTGGGTTGACTTTGCCCCTGGAAATTCCAAGCACATACTCCAAAAGAAGCCTCTGGTTGCTACTGAGATCATTCAGTGTCTCCTCAGCAAATTCCATGTCATCCAGGGGGCCACTGAGTTTGGTGAATTCTACTTGTGGCAGATCTTGGTAGTCAATTTCCCAGTTTTTTCCCAGTGGACCAGTGAAAGCAGTGGGACTTTTGGTACTGCCATCAAGATGCTTGAAAACAGCTCTGAAAGGAAGCTCATTCTGACAGGGCTGTGGAGCTGGCACCAAAATCTTAAGCTCCGGCTCCAGCTACAGCATTTTCAAATTTCTGGCTCCAACTCCGGCTCCGGCTCCAGCTCCAGCATTTTTTTATGCCCAGCTCCGGCTCCGGCTGCAGCTCCTCTCACCATATATTAATGATTGATAAATCTCTTGAAATTGTACCTTGCTACTCATAGGCCATAGCAGGCAGCCACACAAAACATTTCATCACCATCACATGATTTATCAGGCTACTTTTTAAAATTTAGACCAAAGCCTGTTGCAGCTATTAATCTAAATTCTAATGACTATAGCTATGCCTTTGTGGCTTTTTTTTATCATTTATTAATAATAATATTACCTACACCTTTCATGACAAAAAAAAATGTTTTACAAAAAGACAAAAAAAAAAACCTTATTCGTTTGTATTATAGAATGTTTATTTGGAAAATGTAGCCTTTTAAAAAAATTTAAATAATTTTTATTACTTTTTATACATCTTCATTACATGCCTGTCCTCAGAAATAAAATGGCTTCTGCTAAATCATCCTTCAGTGATGCTCTTAAATCAGATTTCACTATTCTCAGTGCTGAAAAGAGGCATTCTACACTGACTTGTGTGGGTGGTAGAGCTGATACAATACTAGCTACATTCCTTATAATCTTTGGATATAAGGGTATGACATCGTCAACTGTCAGTTTAGAGGAGCGGTTGTATTTTTCTTCTTCCTTTAATTCAGCATAGAATTCTTGCTTGAATTTGGTTATTTTCATCTGTGGAGGATTCTTTAATTCTACTTTGAGACGTTTTGCATTTGATCTATCTATTCTGTCCAAATATTTTGTGAAATCTTCCTCATCATTTGAAGAGGATGATTGGTTGGTAATGCTGCTATCTTCTTCATTCTGGGCGTCTGGTTTTTCAGATACCAGCTTTTCCATGCGCAATGCAATGTCATAGAGGGCCTCTTTTCCTTCAGCTTTTTGATCTTCATTTAATAGAACTCTGTTCATTGGGTCTATGTAAACAGCAGCTAATACAATTGCATTTTCTAATAGTAATACCTCTCTTTCCTTCATCGAAGAAACAATTCCCTCAGCAAGTAGTCCTCCTGTTTGATTGAGACGAAATATTAATTCTTTCCATGCCAACAAGAATTCACCAGAAGTTAATTCTTCTGTTTGAAACTTTTTAGTGACAGCAAAAGGGTAACGAAGCAGAACTTCTAATTGGGTCAATTGCATCCATTCATTTTCAGTTAATGAGACATTTTGATTTGCCAGGTCTTCAAGATGTGGTTTCAGATCAAGCAAACGCTTAATCATCAAATAGGTGCTGCCCCACCGAGTATCTTGATCTAAAATAGCTCCCATACCTGAATGTTTCTTCACAATGGAGTCTATTTTTGGTGTTCTGGCTGCAGTGGCTACCTGTCTGAACTTGCTGATCATAGTTGCTACATGTTGTTCTTTTAATCCATCCCTTATCGCTAACTGCAATGTATGCACAACACAGCGCATGTGTTGAATATGAGATAGCATAGTGGCTTCTTCAGCAATATCATCTAGAACTTCATCATCTTGTTCTGTTACTATCATTTCATTTGCAGAATCAATTTCAGAAATGTAATCTTCATTTTCCATTATTTCCTTAGTAACTGTCCCTCTATTTAGTTTTTCAATAGTGCTTAGCATATTCGAAGCATTGTCAGTGACAATACATAGAACTTGTTCTTTTTTTATTTTAAAATCTTGTAAGACAGTTTTGACTAACTTAGAAAGATATTCACTGGTGTGATGTGCATGTGTATTCCTTACTGCCAGTGTCCGAGTCACCTTTTTATTGTTGTCATCTTGTCATCTATGTATCTCACATTAATGGCAAAATAATTAACTCTATGGCGAGTGCATCCATCCATTTTGAGGAACACAAAGCGCTCCTTAAGAGTTCTTTGAAGTTCCTCCTTTTTGTGTGGCATCTTCAATCACAATCTTTCTAATGCTATTTCTATCCAAAGAAACTTGGAGTTTACTGGCCATTTCTCCATTAAGACCTAAAAAAGCTGGTGTTGAGAAAAAAGATAAAGGTATACTATTTTTTACCACCATTTCTATGATGTACTTCTTGAATTTATCTGAGGTCATATTTACAGTAACTTTATTACTAGGAAAGAAACTTGTTAATGGTGACATTGAAACGGGGGCGCGATGCCGGTAAGTGTATCTGTGTAAAGGTGCGTTTGCGTTACTCACCTACCGGATACTCTGTTAGTGGGGTCACGGCAGCTGCTGCTGGTTGCTGAGATGGGAGATTTAGCTGCCAGTGAGGACCACCCAGAGGGCCTTCAATTGAATAAGAATCCTTTGACTTCAGCACCACCTGCACTGCTAAGAATGAGAGAAATGAGGTGAGCAAGTTACCAATTTTAGTGTGGTTGAGATTATGTCAGATAGGCGGCTCCTACCAATCTGAAACTGGGTTCTCACCTTTAAGATCTCTGGGGCATAGCCAGTCTGCCCCTTTTAACGACTTACTCTTCGGCTTATGGTGGGAGGATTTAAGAAAAGTAAAATGTCCTTTGCTTAATTTAATCAACGAAACAATAATAACACTTACAAGGTTAACTGCATCAGCAGGCAAGTTTTTACAGGTAACTAAAGAAAATATGAACAATTTTATTGATCATACACCAATGTGTATTCAGAACCAACTAAGCACTTGAAAAAAATTATTACTACAAAACAAAAGAAACAAACATCATTAGTCCCATACCCCACACAAAAATGTCAACATAAAATAAAACTATTAAATTATTGGCCATCACCAGCCCATTACCACACAAAGGAGACAAGACTTACAGAAAAAAAAAATAACTTACATAACTAATGCAAAAAAAACAAACAATACTAGTTACTAGGGCAAAGTCAATGAGTGTTACCCAAATTGTATAAACCTGATAAGTCCCAGATGTGTCATTTTAAACTCCACTTCATCTCACAATCATTAAAGGTATTCTTGGCTCAATCAGTACAAACAAAAGCAATGTTTATAACAAAAAAAGACTGTGAACACTGGCTTCAGCATTTGTGCAGGCATTGGGGAAGAAAAAGCTTTGTCCAAATTCACTTCAATAAGCAAATGTCCCAGCCAAAAACAAATCCCTGATAAAGAGAAAAAAAACAACAACAACAACAACATTTAGAGATTATCCCTCCAGCACTGTCATCAGTGGACTCACAGGAATCCATGAGTGCAATGATGCCAGAAAAGGGAGCAAAACTGACAATGATAATTAATGTTCTAAAATTTTGGGATATGTATTTGCATTAATATGTTGCTCATAAGGCAGTTAAAAGTACAATTTAGTTCACAGCCTGAGAAAGCTCAAAATCCATTGTGATGCATATTGATAACTGAAGTTAGGTTTTTCAACAAGGTCTTTACAAAGGAAATCAGGCATTCAGAAATGATTATGATATTTACATGATAATTTTAAGTGATCCAAATATGTGAGACATGGTTCTTATAGCTAATGGTTAAGCAATACAAAAACACCAATGGTAAAAACAAGACTATAGGATCACCTACCACACCATCAAGGAGAAGTGAGATGCTTTCCCATCTCTTGAAATAGGCATATGATTGCCTCAAGCTTCTTCTTGTTCTCTATACTGAGAGAATTTCAAAGCTGTTATACTCAGGCATATGATTGCCTCAATGTTTTTTAACATTCTCTATATTGAGAGAATTTCAAATCTGTTATAATCAATTAAAAAGAGAAGAAAAATATTTTTAGTAACTCTGAAGGCTTGGCTTTCTAAGAAAGCTCTGGCCCAATGGGGATTACTGAAACCTCCCAGGCCCCACTGAGGGGTTTGGGAGCTCTCAGGAATCCTTTCCAATAGTGGAGTTCCCACCAACTTGGGGTGTTAACCATACCATCTCAACATTTGCAATTGTCCCCCAGGACAAATTTTACTTTTAGTTGAGGTGGATGCTTGACTTGCTTCACTGTCTTTCTTATTAACAATTTCTAAAATTTTTGGATGAAATCGTTGTGATGTCTTTTTAAATTTGATGTCTTGCCAGTCTGGGTTGGTACTTTTGTATCATAGCTTGTACAAGAACTAATTTTAGTTTCACATAATTGTTCATTATTATTTTCTTTCTTACAGTGACAAATTAAATATTTTCCATCTGTAGAAACTGTGAAGTATTCAAATAATGCGGACTTTGTTTGACTTTGAGATCTAGTTGTCATTATGAAAGGGCTCAAAAAAAGAAGAATGAAACAATATTTTCAATTTTTAAAAATTAAACTTAATAGTTTAAGTTTCTAAAAATTAACACATTTCCTGAAAAAAATTAAGTCCAATTAGAAATCATTCAAAATAAAAAAAAAATAGCATAAAAAAGTTTGTATCTAAATATGAACTCTTTGTATTGGGCTGGAGCCGGAGCTGACACATTTTTTATCAGCTCCAGCTCCAGCTTCCCAAAAATAACTGGCTCCAGCTCCAACTCCAGCTCCAGCTCCAGCTCCACAGCCCTGCATTCTGATGGAGTGAACAGCCAATAGTGTGCAATTTGCACTCAATTTTATTTTCCAGAGCTGTTACAAGGCCTCCCTCCCAGCCAGTGTTTGTATTTGTGTTGTCAAGGAGGACAGCTTTCAGGGTATGAACACTTAAACTCCTCCAAGACACTAGCAACTTCTTCACCAAGAACAACTCTAGTCGCACATTTAATTGGGATGACTCTGTGAGTAAGATATGTTCCACTTTGTTCCTGGCTCCTTTGTGAAAGTCAAATGGTGCTCTTGTCCCTTTCCTTTCTTCAGCTGTCTCCCCATTTTCATCCTTAACTTCTCCGTACAGCAAAGTGTCCTTGTCAACTTTCCCATCAACCCCAATACAGACTAACTTTTCCAGACCCTCATTGTGCTTTTCATCACTTTTCACTTTCATTCTAGCTTTTTCCCTGTCCATTTTCGATTTATCAACTATTATCTGTTTCACATCAAGGCCAGGCTTAAGCAGGTCCATAGCTTGTAAGTCCAGGAGGAAGGCATTAGCAAGACTTGCCCCAAGATTGGAAGAAACGTCACCTCTGATCAGTTCCATGGCATATCTGGGGGTTTTCAAACAGCTGTAACCTCCACTTGGGTGCCTCCTTGGCTTGAACTCTTCAACTTCACCACCAGATGGCTGAAATGAAAATAAAAAATAAATTTCTAAAGTGAAAATGGGGGAAAATAGGGGAAAAATATGGGTAAAAATGGGCGGAAATAAGAATAAATTACTTAAACGAAAATGGGGGGGAAAAATGGGTAAAAATTCAGGTAAAAAGTCAACAAAAAAAAGAATAAATTACTAAAGCGAAAATGGGGGAAAAAAGGGGGGAAATAGGGACAAAAAGTAGGGATAAATTTGGGTAAAAATGGGATAAGATATAAGAAAAAAAATATATTCCCTCTCCTGATTCTCCTGAGCTGAATTCAAAAGAAATATCTTGTGAAGGTGTGGAGGCAAAAGTGGCTAAATCCACTTCCTGCTGCTGTTGAATCTGGCTCTGTAATCTTTCTGCTTCAGCTGCAGCCCTCTGGTCTCTCTTCACAGCAGCTTTATCCACAGATCCCAGCTGGAAAGAGCCCTTGGGTCCTATTTTGGCCCTCTGATCTCTCAAGTATTCCCTCTCCTCTACTGGAACCTGAAATATTAAAGTATATTAAATAGCGGATCTAAAATAAGAGATAAAATCCTGAAAAAAAATTGATTATTAATTTCTATTACCAGGGGGGGGGAGATTACAGGAGGAAAATGCGGATATTTTTCAATTACAAGCATTGAATTTCCTTCCATTTAAAAGGCACCTAATCGCACTAAATAGCATTACCTTCTTACTGGGAGGACAAGTGCAGATTATGTGCTGTGTTTGACAATTTTCTTTCTTGCACTTCACAGCATTGTCATCACAGAGATGAACAGGTAGTTTACAGGTGCAAGCAGAAATGTCAAAAAGCTTATCCAGCTTTTCCTCCAGATTCTGCTCCTGGACTGTAGAAAGAGATTTCCTGTTTATCTCTTCTGCTTTCTTGAAGCACACTTTATCCACCAATTTCACTACATAATATTCCTCATACAGGGGCAGCCACGGGTTCACTGCCTGCCAGATCTCAATCACATCCTTTGCTATCATTTTAGCAATATCATAGTCTTTCAAGTTCGGGTGGCTGTTTTGGAGGAAATAACTGTACTGAATAACTTGGCGGAGGGTAGGAGGCTCTGTTTTATACAAAGGGGAAGGCTGGCCACTGAATTTTTTGGCACTATCACTTTGAGTTAACACTGCAGACTTCCATTTTTTACCCATTTTTATGAAATATCTGAAAATAAACACAATTAAATGAACGCATCATAAAATAACTTAATTTAATACACATTTTATAGGTAAATATCATTAAAAAATATAAAATAATACACTAATAAACATCTATAATGCATTTACAATAGGTTTCAAGCATCGTTTTGTTAAAAAAGCCGAATTTTAATTGATTATTTTGATGAAATAAGGTCCGATATTTTGTTTGTTTACATTGTGCGAATGCCGCGCGCGCAATTTTACGCGTAAAATTTGGCAATTTTACAACTTAAAAATAATTAACAATCCTCAAAAAAATACAATCGTTTTCACAAATATGAGTTGGTGCAACGTTTTTTTATACATTAATACCTTTCTATCTAGACTAGTCCAAGATCACAGTTCCAAAATCAACCTACTTTATTCCCGACCATGGGTTTGGGAACATCCTTTGCAGACGATACAAAGATCAGCAGAAAAATCAGCGATGCAAATGAAGTGGAGGCTTTGCAGGACAGGAACAAAATATACAAATGGTTAGAAGACAACAACATGACATTTAACACCGAGAAATTTCAGTTCTTGAGATATGGTAGAAAAGAGGAACTTAAACAGACTACATATTATGCTCCAGATAGACAGGAAATTCAGAGAAGCATGAAAGTGATCGATATAAAATCAGATACCTATAAATAAAGGAAATAGAGTCGCGGGACAGGTACTAAGAATGTTCAAAAGAAGGGACAAGACAGTAATGATTCCCCTGCTAAAAACACTGATTATACCAAAACTTGAATATTGCTCAGTTTTGATGTCCCCATATAAAAAGGAAGAAACTAATAGACTAGGAGAAACTCGGAGACATTTCACAGCCAAGATTGATGGTTGCAAAGAGCTCAAGTACTGGGAAAGACTACATAAACTAAATCTGTACTCCCTGGAAAGAAGAAAGAGGTACACCCTAATCAACATATGGAAAATGATCGAAAAACTGGTGCCAAACCTCAAACTAAACCCAATTAACAACACTGGAAAATAGGAAAGACAGAATGTGTAGTGTTCCCAAATTAAGGCCCGACAAGGGACCTCTTCAAAATGAAGGAAAATAGGTTGGTTGTCAGGGGGCCAAGACTTTCTAACCAGCTTCCAAAAGGACCTCAGAAACGTTACAGGGGTCAAAGTTGAAGTTTTCATGAGAAGACTAGATGCCTGACTCAAGACTGTACCGGGTGTATCTGGATGTACGGTGGAGAGCGCAAGACAGCAACTCGCTCCTCCACCAAGCCAGACCTAGAGGCGGGGCCACCAGCTTGACCTTCGTGTAAAGAGAGACCATCACACGGAACAACAACGAGGTTAACGAGGTATATATATATATAAAACGTAAAGAACGACGCTTGTATAGGAGAATATTCCGAGCAATACGAGATAGAAAGAACGAAACAAATTAAAAAATGAGGTAACCACCCGGAAATCGAATTACGGCATTTGTTTGAGTGAGGCCCGTGGTGTAGTGGTTATCATATCTGACCGGCAATCGGAAGACCCCGGGATCGATTCCCGGGTGGTTACCTCATTTTTTCATTTGTTTCGTTCTTTCTATCTCGTATTGCGCGGAATATTCTCCTATACAAGCGTCGTTCTTTACGTTAATTATACTGCGTGTTTGCAGTTAAATGTATATAATGTTACGGCATGCGGGAGGTGCCCCTTTGGGTCATTGGTTTCTGCGCGTATGTAGAAGAATTACGGCATTTGTTTGAGTGAGGCCCGTGGTGTAGTGGTTATCATATCTGACCGGCAATCGGAAGACCCCGGGTTCGATTCCCGGGTGGTTACCTCATTTTTTCATTTGTTTCGTTCTTTCTATCTCGTATTGCGCGGAATATTCTCCTATACAAGCGTCGTTCTTTACGTTAATTATACTGCGTGTTTGCAGTTAAATGTATATAATGTTACGGCATGCGGGAGGTGCCCCTTTGGGGCATTGGTTTCTGCGCGTATGTAGAAGAATTACGGCATTTGTTTGAGTGAGGCCCGTGGTGTAGTGGTTATCATATCTGACCGGCAATCGGAAGACCCCGGGTTCGATTCCCGGGTGGTTACCTCATTTTTTCATTTGTTTCGTTCTTTCTATCTCGTATTGCGCGGAATATTCTCCTATACAAGCGTCGTTCTTTACGTTAATTATACTGCGTGTTTGCAGTTAAATGTATATAATGTTACGGCATGCGGGAGGTGCCCCTTTGGGGCATTGGTTTCTGCGCGTATGTAGAAGAATTACGGCATTTGTTTGAGTGAGGCCCGTGGTGTAGTGGTTATCATATCTGACCGGCAATCGGAAGACCCCGGGTTCGATTCCCGGGTGGTTACCTCATTTTTTCATTTGTTTCGTTCTTTCTATCTCGTATTGCGCGGAATATTCTCCGATACAAGCGTCGTTCTTTACGTTAATTATACTGCGTGTTTGCAGTTATATATATATATATATATATATATATATATATATATACTGTATATATATAGTTTATATACCTTACCTTACAACCTTACAAAGGTTCCGCGCGATGATTTCTCATTTCGCGAAAGTCAAGCTTGTCGCCCCTCCTCTCGCGTTGGCCTGGTGAAGTAGTGAGTTGGATTCTTGCGCTCTCCACCTCACACAGCCATGTACGCCCGGCTCATCGGGGATTGTTCTGAGCCAGGCGTCTAGTCTTCTTTTGAAGATTTCCACTGCAACTCCCTTCGTGTTTCTTGGGTCTTTGGGCAACTGATTAAACAGTTTTGCTCCTCTCACTACAAAACTATTTTCTTTCAAGGTTAAGGATGTTCCCTGTCTCGCCTTCAATTTGGGAATACGACACAGTCTACCGCTTCTACTTTCCACCGTTGTTTGGGGAGTTATGGGATTCAGAGTAAGATTAGGGACTAGTTTCTCCATTATTTTCCAAGTGTAAATAATGGTGTATCTCTCTCTTCTCCTTTCCAGTGAATATAGGTCTAGTTCTCGTAACCTTTCCCAGTAATTTAGTTCTTTGCACCCATTGATCTTGGCTGTGAAGCTTCTTTGGATCCCCTCAAACTGTCTAATGTCTTCTTTTTTATATGGGGATGTTAGGAGTGACCGTGCAGAGCTGGGCACTTGCGTTTTTTTGCCCGTTTTTTTGCGGTACTGCGGTACTGCGGTACTACTACCGCACTACCAAACCGGTACCGCATAACGCAGTACCGCAAAGGATCGCTGAAAGTACAGCAGTAGCGCTACCGCATTCAAATTTCCCGCGGTACTTTCCGCGGTACCGACCAACACGGTAGTACCGCAGTACCGCAGTACCGCAAAAAAAACCGCAAGTGCCCAGCTCTGGAACTTAGGACCGAGCAGTATTCCAATTTGGGTATTATCAGGGTTTTCAGTAGAGGAATCATTACATTCCTATCACTTCGTTTAAAGGTTCTCAATATCTGACCCGTTATTCTCTTTGCTCTGTTTACTGCTATCTTATTTTGTGTTTCAAATTTCGCATCATCTGTCATTACAACCCCTAAGTCTTTTGCTCTGGAATTTCTCTGAATTTCATGTCCATTTGGGGTATTATATTCCATGGATTTTAGGTCTTCTCTTTTTCCGTACCGTAATTAGCTGAAATTTCTCGGTGTTAAACTTCATATTGTTGTCTTCCGTCCACTTGTATATTTTGTTTATGTCGGTTTGTGGAGATCGTATGTCTTCTGGGTTTCTTATTTTTCTACTGATCTTTGTGTCATCCGCAAAGGATGTTACTGTGCTGTCTCTGGTAACGTCCTCATCTATGTCAGTTAGCATGATTATGAAGAGTAGTGAAGCTAATACTGTTCCTTGTGGTACCGAGCTGAGGACCTCTGATTCTGATGAAGATACTCCTTGTACTGTAACGACTTGCCTCCGCTCACTAAGGAAATTATATATCCATTTCCCTACTTTTCCTGTTATTCCCATATATTTCAGTTTATGTATTATGATTCCATGGTCACACTTGTCGAACGCTTTAGCAAAGTCTGTGTATAGTACATCATAGTTTTCATTACTTTCAAGTGAATCAATAATGTTGTTGTAGTGTTCCATTAGTTGTGATAGGCATGATCTGCCTGCGAAACCCGTGTTGGTTATCAGTGAATTTTTTCTGAGTTTCTAAAAAGTCACATTTTCTGTCTAATATTCTTTCAAATATTTTAATGAGATGAGATGTAAGCGACACTGGCCTATAGTTTTTGGCCTCGGATCGATCTCCTCCTTTATATATCGGGACTATGTTCGCGCTCTTCAGGATGCCCGGTATTTCTCCCGTGTCTAATGATCGTCTCCATATCCAGTATAGGGGCTCAGCGATTGCATTCTTGCAGTTTTTGATCAGTGTGGCATTCCATTTATCCAGTCCTGCCGCTGAGTGTGTTTTTAGTTTCCCTATGGCTTGTGTAATATCATCCGTCGTAAAGTCGAAATCCGTTATACTTTCCCCTTGTGGTTCTTCTTCAAAGAACGCGTTTCTATCGCATATCAATTTGTCAGTTTTTGGAATACTGAAAGATGATTCATACTGAGCTTTTAATATTTCAGATACTTCTGTTAGATCATCAGATAAATCACTGTTCTCATTTTTTACAGGTCCGATAGTCGCATGGTTTTTCGACATTGTTTTTGCGAAATTATAGAAGTACTTTGAGTTAGCCTTTATCGCTTCTACAGCGTCATCATCTTCTTTTTCTGTATGCTTCTCGATTAGTTCCTGTATGACGACATCGATACTTTGTAGTTTATTATTTAATATTTTTCTGATGTTGTTATCTTTACAATTACTTAATTTTGCAGTCACTCTTTTTCTCTTTCGGAACAATGCCCTCTTTTGCCTTTCGAATCTGCTTCTCTTTCCTCTTTGTTGTATCTTTGGGACATGTTTTTCCACAATTTCTAACGTCTTCTCCTCTAACGTCATTAGCATCTCTTCCGTTGTCTTGGCCTCGAAAATGGTTTTCCAATCTATTACTTCCATGCTGGATGTCACAGCTTCCCAGTTTATAGCTTTGGAGTGAAAATTAAAAATTTCGAATTTGCTTCTTCCTGTTGTGCGTGTTCTTTCCTTTCCTGTTTCCTTTATATTAGTTGTTATTTCAAGGATGTTGTGGTCTGATATCATAGTTGGGGATATTTCTACATTATCAATTAGATTACTGTTGTTTGTGAATACCAAATCTAGGCAGTTGTTTTTTCTTGTGTTTTCTGTTATTTCTTGCGTTAACATAAATTCATCAGCTAGAGCTAATAGCATTTTTACCTGCTCCTGGTCTTCCCGTGTCCCCCCCTTGTCCTGGTGTATACGTATATTTTTTCCTATCCTTTTATATTTCGTGAATGGGAAATTAAAATCACCACAGAGAAAAATATTTGGGGTTGGAGAGTGTAGATCTTTTACCTAGTTTCTTACCTCTGTAATGGAATCTGAAAATTTTGAGGTTGGCGTGTTTAGGGGTCTGTACATTACAATTAGCACCATATTTAATTTTTCAATTTTTGCTGCTGCACATTCTACGTAGTTGTTTGAGGTATTTATAGCTATTTCTGCTATGTGCCTTTCGCGTGTGTAAATAACACATCCTCCTTTACGTCTCACTGTTCTGTCGGCTCGGAGGATGCTATAGTTGTCAATTTGTATTTCTTTTTTGTCAATACAGGACTCACAATTTTCACAGTTCGCCTGGCAGTCCTTTAGATGAGTTTCCGTGAGACATGCAAAGTCTGCTCCGGCTTCTTGCATGAGTCCTTTCAGGTATACAACTTTGTTCGTGGAATGGTTTGATTTAAGGCCCTGTATGTTGGCTTGGGTTATTTTTATTTTTTCTTTCTTTTTCGTATACAGGTGGTTCCGATTTGTTTTCCAATGGGAGTGCCGGTTTCGTTGCCTTGTGGTCCTCCGAGAATTTACCTCCTTTTATCTTTGTCGGTACCTGTTGTCCCGATAGCGCATGAAGTGCCTTTGTTCGTACTTCTGTCCGGCTCTCGGATTTCTATATTTATATTTGTCAGCTGGTTTTATAATTGCTGGAGAGTATTTAGCAGCTGAAATGTGTTGTTGGCTGCGTCTAAAAAATTGCCACTCTTATTTGATGTTCGTTTTTTCTGTTCCCCCGTTGCGTTCCTTTGAGGGTGGTGGTATCGGCATTTTTTTTCATATTTGCAACTCCCATATCTTTCATAAGTGTTGCAGACCGTAAGATGGTGGAACATGCATTTCTTATCAAACTTGCAGTATCCGCTTGTGTAATGCATTTTGCATAATGTGGGATGTGCATATATGCATTGCCCATCCCGATATCTGCAGTTTCCTTTCGCGTAGTATTTGCATACGATATTTTCTACGCTTCTGCTTTCTTTCTTATTATTTTCCAAGTTCTTAGTTTTGGCATTATCATTATTTTTCTTTGGCTGTTTATTTTCTACGTTTTTAGTTATTATCTTTTTATCATTTCGCTCGTTGGACCGTTTGTCTACTTCGCAACTTTTACTTATTTCTTTCCCAGAGCTGGGCACTTCCGCAAACACTTCCGCAAACCGCAAATTCCGCAATTGCGGAAGTATGTTTTTCGTTTGCGGATTTGCGTTTGCGGCAAAGTCATCGCAAATTAGTGAATTTGCGTTGCGGAACTAAGACCGCAAACGCAAATCTTTCCGCAAATTTCCCACGTGGCGACTGCAATTCACCCCTTCTTCAAACTGCATGTGGTCCGGCACATCAACCCTGGCAATGTCGACGCGACGAGAACGAGGCTGTTGGATGAAATCCGGGAGCACGCTGCCATCGAGACTTCCGGACCCAGCAGTGCCGAGGACGACGATGACGAGGACGAATTCTTCAAGGTGATTTACTGATCATTTTCGTTATTTACATAATCATTAATTCATTATGTAGATTAAAATTTAATTATTTAGTTATAAATTAATGTGTGACCGCACTCTGCGTAGCCTAGTTGTAGTAGTTGCCAGTTACTGTTAGTACTACTCATAGTCTGAGCTCACTCACACTCAGTCATTCAATTTGAACAATTTGAACAATTTCTGACTTGTTAGTTGTTGTTACTGAGTCTGTTAGTAACTTAGACTGTCATACTTAATAGTAAATTACTATTTTTTTTGTATTATTTATTAAATTATTTAATTTATTTCCAGGAGTTGAGGACCTATGGCCCAACGCCAATGAAGAGGGAGACCAGCAACAGCAACTCCAATCGCCTCTCCAACAAGTTGGCGAAAGAGTTGGACAGTTGGTCCTCTGACAAGGAGAAGAACAAGGAGCTGGAGCAGAGCATGTTCCCCAAACTTCACCGCAACGCCTGGGTTCATGTTTTCCTCAAGTATAACACGGCCATCCCCAGCTCTGCAGCCGTGGAGAGACTGTTCTCCCATGGGTCAGATATAATGAAGCCCAAAAGGGCCAGCCTGACCTCTGACAACTTCCAACGTCTCGTGTTCATGAAGGGGAACATGGACTTATTAAAACTGGATTTGGCTCAGTTACTGGAGGAGGACGACTGAACTTGTTGACAAAGCCAGAGGCATACACTTGTAGAGGCTAGAGGGGTTGAGTTGTACAGTGAGTTCAAGTTGTGTACAGTCACAGTGTTAACTTAATTTAACTTGTGTAATGTAATGTGTGTACAGTTACTACAGTTACAGTACAGTCTTCTCTAACGTGTCTAAGTCTCAAAATTTATGAAATTCAAATGATTAAATTTATTATTTAATTTATTTACTATTTACTTGCAGGAGGTGTTTTTGTTCAATATAATATATCAATATATGTAGTATTTTTATTCTTCTACAATAGTGATTTATTGTAATAAATTATTTAGCCTTGTTTTTAATAAAAACAAGGCTAAAACATTAAACATTAAAAAGATATAAAAACTTTTTATACCTCTTTAATGTTTTGGATACTTTTTATAGTTAAAATTGCGATTGCGGAATTTGCGGTTTGCGGAAGTGTTTGCGGAAGTGCCCAGCACTGTAAAAATTGGAAATATGGTTTTCGTTTGCGGATTTGCGTTTGCGGCACCAAAAATGGCAAGCAGTTTGCGGATTTGCGGTTGCGGAAGGTAAGGTTTGAGTTTGCGGATTTGCGATTGCGGAAGTGATTTTGAGTTTGCGGTGCCCAGCTCTGTTCTTTCCTTTCATCTATGTCTTCCTTCCGTATTATGTTGTTTATATCGTTATTTGTTATTAAATTGTTCGTTATTATGCTGTTATTCGTTATTTCGTCTTCTCTCTGATCCACCCTGTTTTTCGTTGGGACCATTCCGGACCCATGTGTCCCCATTATTTCATTCTTTTTTGTAACTTTCGAGTCTGCTATCCCCATTTCTTTAAAGACCGCGAAAAAATTTACGGTCTGTGTACATGCGTCACATAGAAATTTGATCCCCACGACGTGTTTCACGTTCGAGACAAGAGTTATTTCCCTAGCATTTAATCCAATTCATGCAGTTAAAGTCGTTTAATCGTTGGCAGAAATCACATCGAATCGCTAGGTTTTCCGTTGTTACTAAATTGCACAAATTACAGATTAAGTGAGAATTTGGACCCATATCCATGCTATTCCTTAATTAGCGTAAGAAGAAATACCCACACAAATTCTTTATTTATTTACTTTTTTATTTTATTTTTATTCCTGTTTCTTTCCTTTCGATGGTCGAGGGTATTTCGAGGGTTTTCTGACCTTTGCGTTTTATGACCTTTTTCCTGCTTTGTTTCAAACTTTCTCGAATGCCAACCGTATTTCGTTTTGAATATATACGTTAAAATTGGTGATAAATTATGTAAACTGTATTGCACTTTCTTAATTTTAATGAATTTCACTTTATAATTTATATGCATGGATTCACTGATACTTTATACACTTTCGGGTGCAAACAGAATAAACCGCCGAGTAGATTATCTAATATACTATTTCAGAAATGAAGCCTTATATATGTCACTGTAAAAGCCCGACGAGTGGTAAATCTTGACATTTACATGTACATCTGGTAAAAGTCCGAAAAACAAGTGAAATTTTACTTATTTCGGACTTTTACCAAATCTACATGGTAAATGTCAAGATTTACCATCAGAAGTTGTAAAAGCCAGGATTGAAGAGAAATTACTAAAACTGGGAAAAAAAACATTTATTTAAATATACTAGCAACTTAAAAACGCGAAAAATTCTTGCACAAAAAAAACGAATTCATTTATTACAGCATGGTGAACTGTTGTGGCACTTTGAATTGCATAAAAGGCCAGAGGCCTTGCACAAACATCTTTTAGTTAGGTTAGGTAAATCTTGACATTTACCATTAGGTTAATTTCTCTTCAATCCTGGCTTTTACAACTTCTGATGGTAAATCTTGACATTTACCATGTAGATTTGGTAAAAGTCCGAAATAAGTAAAATTTCACTTGTTTTTCGGACTTTTACCAGATGTACATGGTAAATGTCAAGATTTACCGGCAAATCTTAAGATTTACCACTCGTCGGGCTTTTACAGTAACACACACACACACATATATATATATAATATAACAGTTTTTTTGCGCACACCTACAGGTCGCTACAATTGGTGTAGAACAATGCGGTTTCCACCATTCGATGCGTCTTTTTATTGTGCAGTGCCCATGCTAAAAAAATATTCCCTAACATAATTCCTTCCCCCTTTTAGGGGTACAGTTCTTCCCATGCCTGTACACGCATTTCTTTAATTTTTCATTTTTAATCATAATTTCGGCACAAAATAAGTCAATATTTACTAAACATTTAACATCATTCGATTCACAAAAGATTTATTTATCGATTCAATTTAAAAAAGTATGTTTTTAAAATTCATAAAGAACCTTTTGCAAAAAACTAAAAACAAACATGCATTTTTAAAATTTAATGATTTTTATACAAAATATTTTGATATTTGTTATAATTTTAAAATTTTTCGATTCACAAAAGATTTCTTTATCGATTCAATACAAAAAATTACATAATTAAAACGGGCAATTTAAATAAACACGAGTTTAAAGTTAAACGAGCCACACTCGAAATTATTTACCGTGACTTTTGTGCGTTTTATTACTGTGGCTTTTGTACAAATAATTTTACGTATACACAAACAATTTGATAGGATATTGATTTATCATTCTATTTTTTAGTTGTCATAGAAATACGTTAATTAAGTTATCTGATTAGATGCGCTTTTATAGTTGAAGATAATTTTTAGAAAATTATTTATTTTCCCCACTTTAAAATATTACAAAATTTCTATTAGGTATCCTAATATCATTAGGCCTGTCGCTGTAAGTAAGAAAATAGCAGTTATTTTCCATTTTATGAAAATTTCGGACCCTCTAGGCTTACAAAACCAATTTTCCCCTTTTCTTTATCAAAAATTGTTGATTTTCGGAAGTCTTTCGGTTATAAATTTCTACCAGGCTATTGTTTATCTATATAATAATAATAATAATAATAATAATAATAATAAAAAGACGTGTGTGTGTGTGTGTGTGTGTGTGTTCCAGCCATCAGCCATAACTCCAAAATGGAAGCAGTTACAAACATGAAACTTCACACACATATTGATTAGGTCCCGAGGTTGTGCACGTGGGTGTTAATAAATTAAATAATTAATTTTAAAACATTAAATGACGTCATCAAGATCATTACGAAACCTATGGTAAAATTATTGAATACCCGGTTAGGTTCATTGAATGCCAGGTTAGGTCATCTGTACGCCCTTGACGATTGGTTAGGTTAAGTCGTGATATTTTCATTGGCTTTAACGAAGATATCATAACTTAACCTAACCAATCGTCAAGGATGTACAATTAACCTAACCGGGCATTCAATTAACGTACCCGGGCATTCAATTAATCTAATCGGGCATTCATTTGACCTACCCGGCGATTTAATTAACCTAATCGGGCATTCAATTAACCTAATCGGGCATTCAGTTTACCTAACCGGCATATATATATATATATATATATATATATATATATATATAGCGTTCAACATCCACCCCGGCAACGCCGGGTCGCTCCGCTAGTTCCCTTCTAATTTGGGTGTTAAATAGAGAGAGCAAAACAACACGTCCATTCACCACAGGGTACAAGCAACATATATATATATATATATATATATATGAAAACTACTTCACAAAAGTGACACGTGAAAAATATTTATGATGAATAAAACCACGAAGGTAAAAGAAACACAAAGTGGTGCTCAAGCGCTTTCGTCTAATGACATCCTCAGGAACACTGGAGTGAAAGGAGAGTTCAAGACAATATATAGGTTACAAAAATAACATGTATATATATATATATATATATATATATATATATATATATATATATATATATATATATATATATAGTAAGTATAGAAATAAAAATTGTGGGAGGAGCAAACACATTTGTACGGAAAAAAAAATCACAATTTTAGCACTTTGCCCGAAATTCAACATAAATTCAAATGGCTTGTTTCAAGCCAATTTTTTATAGTCATTGTCTGAATGGTAAACAGGTCACAAAAGAATAAAGAAATAAAAATAAATATAAATTGGAAAAAATTACAAAATAATGCCTTAGTGATGTATACGTCACAACCGAAATAAACATAAAGAAATAAACCAACATATAAAAAAAACAAAAATTGTAAATGGAGTCTACAAATTCAAGCTCAAAAGGAAAGTTTACAATGAATTTAATAGATGATGCCAAAATGATATATATGTCACAAAGAAATAAAATAAATAAACCAAAAAATAAAAAATAAAATAAATAAATTGAAAAATAAATTGTAAGAGAGGCACCCAATTTTTTTTCCATCATAAATTTGGGTGCCTCTCTTACAATTTATTTTTCAATTTATTTTTTTTATTTTTTATTTTTTTGGTTTATTTCTTTATTTTATTTCTTTGTGACATATATATCATTTTGGCATCATCTATTAAATTCATTGTAAACTTTCCTTTTGAGCTTGAATTTGTAGACTCCATTTACAATTTTTGTTTTTTTTATCTGTTGGTTTATTTCTTTGTTTATTTCGGTTGTGACGTATATATCACTAAGGCATTATTTTGTAATTTTTTCCAATTTATATTTATTTTTATTTCTTTATTCTTTTGTGACCTGTTTACCATTCAGACAATGACTATAAAAAATTGGCTTGAAACAAGCCATTTGAATTTATGTTGAATTTCGGGCAAAGTGCTAAAATTGTAATTTTTTTCCCCATACAAATGTGTTTGCTCCTCCCACAATTTTTATTTCTATACTATATATATATATATGTTTATTTTTGTAACCTATATATTGTCTTGAACTCTCCTTTCACTCCAGTGTTCCTGAGGATGTTATTAGACAAAAGCGCTTGAGCACCACTTTGTGTTTCTTTTCCCTTCGTGGTTTTATTCATCATATATGTATATGTGTATATATATATATATATAATATAGCCACGTATAAATAAAATAATCTATAGAAATATTGGAACAAACGAAATTGCGTGTGAAACCTTACAGCTAAGATATATGTAAGTTATATCACCCTCTGAGTACCCTTTATTGAACAAAGGACGTTTAAACAGATCAACCAACTGAATGTACATGAAGACACCACCAAGCTTACACAGGCGAAAAGATGTCCTGTACCCTACGTACTCGCGATGGGCGAGCATCTTTACTCGTGGATGAGTGATTGGACAGTCAAACTAATTCCTAGTGAGAAACAGACTGCTTAAAATTTGTGATTTACACAGGGTATGGTTTATACCAAGGGTCTCCATCACTCTCCAACATACGACCAGCAGCTACCTTTATACCGATATTCACCAAAATTGATATTAACTAAAAATTTATTAAAAAAGAAAGTTATTACTTACTAAATAACTAAAGTGAACAGTACAATTATCCGCTAGAGCCAGTGGTTCCCGACCCACTCGGGTAATGACAACTATTTTGTGGGGTAATGACATGCGATCCAGAAGTTATAAAAAATAATATCTAATGATTGGGGTATTGGAGCTGGATTAGAATTGGGTTTTGAATGAACATATAAAAAAGGTTGGGAACCACTGCGCTAGACGAATATATATATATATATATATATATAATGAAAATTATTTCACGAAAGTAACACGTGAAAAATATTTATGATGAATAAAACCACGAAATTGGAAAAAATCAACGGTATTGGAAGTGATCTGTGCTACCCACCTGCGTTTATGGAATCTTGTCTTAACAAGGCAAAACGAACCTTCTATCGTGTGAATAATAACACTCGCACTTTGTCAAAGAATATTTTAGTACTTCCATTTTTCCCAGGCTTTTAAGACATTGCTAATGTACTTAAACTTTTGGATATTAATGTAGTATTTTCATATAACAATATTGTGAAAAATATCATAGTAAAAAATAGCCCTACCAATAATTCAGGCATTATCTATAAAATTGGTTGTAAACAATGTGATTCCTTTTAC
Organism: Bathynomus jamesi; assembly: GCA_023014485.1. Taxonomy (NCBI): domain Eukaryota; kingdom Metazoa; phylum Arthropoda; class Malacostraca; order Isopoda; family Cirolanidae; genus Bathynomus; species Bathynomus jamesi. Next base: position 394,681 of record JAJOZX010002496.1, read on the forward strand.
ATTGGTCAGACGGGAAAGGATTTGCACACGCGTGTAAAACAGCATCAATATTCCGTTAGAACGGGACAGTCGTCCAGTGCCCTTTTTGTCCATTTGTCAGAGTTATCCCACTGTATTGATTGGAATAATGCTTCAGTTTTGTTTCACTCCTCTAGCAACATTGTTAATAGAAATATTTTTGAGTCTGCTATTATCCAACTTACAAATAACTTTAACATGAGCAAAGGTCTTTTTCAACTCGATCCCGTTGTTTTGAATTCGTTCAGAACGGATTTAGACAAGAAGGGTAGAGTGCTAAAACTTTGGTAGTATTTCCTTATAAATTTGTATGCTTCTTACAATTTTTGTTTTTCAATTTAGTTTTATATATATATATATATTTTTTTTTTTTGTGACCTATATATCATTCAGGTCTTATCTATAAAATTGGTTGTAAACAATCCATTTGATCTTGTGTTGAATTCGTTCAGAAAGGATTTGGACAAGAAGAGCAGAGTGCTAAAACGTGGGTAGTTTTCCCTTATAAACATGTATGCTCCTCTTACGATTTTTATTTTTCAATTTATTTTTATATGTATATTTTTTTAAATATTTTTTGTGACCTATATATCATTCAGGCATTAACTATAAAATTTGATCTTGTGTTGAATTCGGGCAAAGTGCCAAAATTAGTAGTTTTCCTTACAGATTTGTATGCTCCTCCCACAATTTTTATTTCTATATATATATATATATATATATATGTAAAAATGGACAATGAATAATCAATATTCATTTTTACATAAGAACCAAAATCGCTTAACGCGAGTTTGGATAATAATTTTACTTGTAGCTTCCTGTTTTTGTTCGTGTCACAACCCTACGATCTACCATAACTATGGTTTAGTCGTATCCATTTTTCATTTGTTATAGAAGTTATTAATTAATTATGATTGTCTTGCATCTCACCCTCGTCCCTAGATTATGCATACACATTGCATATAACAGGATTGGAACCCGTAGTTGTACTTCTTAGTGATTAATACCCACTCTTTGTCTCTAATTCGTTCTTGTAAATCTTCCTAATAATGATTTTGTATTATACGTACAAAATTTAATAACTATGACGTCATAAAGTAACTTAATTCTCTTCACGTTTTCCATACCTTGAACACTGAATCACGTGTTTAGTATTTGGACATCTTCCGTATTGAATGTATGGTAAATTCTTTAATAATAATAATAATAATAATAATAATAATAATAATAAAAAAGAAAAAGAAACTTCATTCTCTATACATCATTAGTTATGTTGTTTCCTACCTATTGTCTACTGATACCTATCAACCTATCAGTCCATATTTTACGCGTCTCTATATTACGCACACAACCTATTGGATTATGTACATGTAAAATACGTCCACATATATTTTTTTTTTTTTTTTTTTTTTCAAGTGCGTTCAACCCTCACAAGGCATTTATTAGGCTTACAGTAGTTGAATGCTCGAATTCGCGAATCAGCAAAACCGAACGTTTCTAAGATAAACATCTCCTTTCGCTCTGATCCAAATTTATGACATATAATATAATGTAACATGTTATGTTGTATATAAATTATCTTGTATGTGCATGTACTTGTGTTATCCTAATAACCATATATTAACCATATATAAATATATAAAAACACTGTAAGAATGGTAAACGACGTAATGTACTTCAATGAAACTGTAATTGAATGTAATGACTTTATATATAATGAAAAATGTACTTTAATAGAACTGTAAGGGACAATCATAAGCGAATGGGAAGTAATCCATAATCGCAAGCATAATTCTAATAAACCCAAACGAAAATGTACTCAGTCGTGTACTTAAAACTGTACTTATGTACTACCGTGAAATGATATCGCCTTCAGAAATGAAGACGCGGCAAAAAAAAATAAGATTAGTTTTTATTTTTATTTATTTCTTTTTAATTTTTATTTTGGAATCTGTCAAACATCTGATCGTGTTTAAAAGGGGGGAAACTTAACCTCCCACTGCCGTCCCCCAAAATTTAGGCGTATATTATACATGTATTTGTAAAATGAAGAACACTTCATTACGGCTCTCTGCTTTGGTCACTGCTAAGAGACTCCCCTTGTTAGCAGCCTCGCTGCGGGGAGGGGGCAGAGGCCCCTTGCCTCCTTAATATTTTTAGATTCCGGCCTGAGCTATGGTCGAAAGAGGTCGAACCTCTACCCCTGTAAATTCAGAGCAGTACCTGTATATTTTTAAGAAGTAAATCACAGCAAGCGAAACTTTTTATTTTCCCCCTCGAGTTGGGCTATCTTCAGAGGAATTTAGTCAGTAAAGTAGAAGTATCAGAGTATTATTGAAAGAAAAGAATTAACAGAGTGTCGACCCCATAAAGCGAGAGAAAAGAATTAGAAAGTTATAGAAGAAAAGTATATAGAAGAAATATCCGTTGCTTGCCTCCGTAACTAGAACCCCCGTCGATCCGAACCAACCCAGGGCCATAGACGGAGGGGTTAACATATATATATATATTTTTTTTGTAACCTGTATATAGTCTTGAACTCTTTATTTACTTCAGTGTTCCTGAGGATGTCATTAGACGAAAGCGCTTGAGCACCATTCTGTGTTTCCTTTCCTTCGTGGTTTTATATATATATATATATATATATATATATATATATATATATATAAGAATGAAATGTTTTGATTGGCACCCTCTATGATAAAAGTTTGAAGACCTCTGGTTTATAATTGCAGGTTTCCGATGAAAACAAATAAACAAGCTTCTCGGCGCCAGGACAACCGTCAACTGTTAAAAAACGAACCAACAGAGCCCAGGTGTGGTTCAGTCCACGTGCAAAGCTTGTCGACATCGCAATGCCGTAAATTTATTACCACGCGCAATTTAACAGCATCTCCATAAACTTAAATACAATGGACGCGTGGCTCGTCAAAAACCTTTGCTCACAAAATCAAAAGTAAAGCGCAGATTCGAGAAGGTCAAAAATAAATAAATCACAAGCTTCGTTAATTTTACAGACGAGTTTCAGTTAAGTCAGTAAGCACATTGACGCACATGAGTGTGGAGAAAGTCAAATCATTTCTCGGAAGATTCCTGTCTTCACCCCACAGTATAGCGTGAAGGGTTTAGTGTTAAGGTGCGGCAGACATGGGCAGTAAATACTTTAGATGTATTTAAATAATGAATACATTACTTGAAAATAAAAGTAATTAAATACTAAATAAAATTCAGGTTTTCAGAAAGTATTTAAATACTAAATACATTACTCCTAAAATGTATTTAGATACATTTCAAATACAATTTAGATACTTTTCAAAAAGCACATAAAATCACTAACATCAGCATAGAGTCAAATAAAATCGAGAAGTCGCAGAAGTAGACGCTGCAATTGTTTTGTGGCACAGAAGACATAGTTTTCACTTTACTACCGTCTTTGGAAGTTATTCGAAAATATTTTTCATCAAAAAGTGGGTGCAGGTGTGATTCGCTATTTTTATTTTCACTTCCACCATCAACAACTTCTATTTTACCACCTTTTCCACCACTTCCACTTGCTGTAGTCATGTTACAAATGTTGTCCTCATCTATTATGATCAATAGGCTAAGGATAATTGCACAGTTAGCGCTGAACTTTACACAACCATCTATGACGATGCCTCAGGATAGACTGCCAGCTGCTGCAGTGCAGCTGTGAGTCTGTGACAATCGCCACTAGAGCAGGCTGGAAGTTCCATTTTTCAAGGTGCTTCCAGAAAGTTCCAGCCTGCTGAGTCTGGAACTTTCTGGAAGCACAAGCACCTTGAAAAATGTTTTACTGTGTTCTGTGGTACCAGTTAAATACTGGGTGGTTAGTATTGTACATCCTCGCAAAATTGAACAGTTCACAAATAAGTATTTTAAAAATGTATTTAAAAAACAGGTATTTACAAATACTAAATACTTTCGAAAGTATTTAAATACGTAATTAAATATACTCTCCAAAAAGTATTTATAAATACATGTATTTAAATATGTATTTAAGTATTTTCAAATACATTACTGCCCATGTCTGAGGTGCGGGTATAGTAATATGCAATGAAAGACAGACCTGGCACTCGTGGAGAAACTTCTGAATCCCAGGAAATATGTATCCATCTTCTAGAACAGGGATTCCTAACCTTTTTAGGAAGGAAGGTGGTACAACCTAGTTGTAAACTACGCCCACTACCTAAAAGGGTTCCGCGTACCACAGGTTGGGAATCGTTGTTTTAGAACCACCTCCTTCCTTCATTTCAATAAGGAAAACACTAGTTTAACACAGATATGTCGCAAGAAGACTGTGCAATAGGGTGGCCCACTTTTCAATTTTTTTTGAAAAGTATAGGTGATCGTGGTTTTTCCCATTATTTGGCACTATACTAGCACATTGATAACATTTTTACAAAAATTGATCAATATTTAGGGGTCTCGCATCGACTTTGAAATTACTAGTTTTTTTTTAAATGCGTACTTTTTCACTTTACTGAATCAAGATAAATCATTAAGTAGGGATGTTTTCTGAATCCTCTTAATGAGAGAAGTCGTTTGGTGTGCCTGCCAATGTCATACGACTAACGGTTTAAAGGTTGTGCCTGTATACAGGTAATACCAATGTGCTAGTATAGTGCCAAACAGTGATGTAGTCGAGACCACCAAGTCCGAGACTGAGACCGAGACCGAGACCGAGACCTGATCCTGTGAGACCAAGATCGAGACCGAGATCAAAGGTTCGAGATCGAGATCTACCTTCCGAGATCGAGACCCTTAAAATTCGAGACCGAGATCGAGACCAAGCTCATGCCCTTTCAATTTGTTTTACACTACTATGGAAATTAGACTATGTTAAGTATATTAATAAACTAATAACTACTTTCTCAGATGTAGTGTGTTGAATGCAAAAAGTGTAGCCTATAAATTAACAAATGAATATATATATATATACACGTACTTTTTATTTATTTACTTCTTTTATATCTGTTACAGAAGGTTTAATGAACGTACCCACTACCCAGTTTGACTTGTGCATTTATTTAAAGCATGATAGGTACTCATTACACTTAAGGAACATCAGCATGTTCAGAAGATCTGCTGAAGTTCGACTTCTGTGGGGCCTCATTATTATGCCTCCATGGCTAAATACACGCTCAATTGGAGCACTAGAGGCAGGCACTGTTAAAACAGTCATGGCAATATTGGCCAGTGATGGGAAGTTATCCCTTTTCTGGTGCCAAAACTTTATTGGAGAGCAGTTGGCTAAAATATGAGATTCATCGATCTCTAAGAGGTACCGCCGCAACTGTTCCCTGCGGTTCAAAATCTTCCCAGTTTCAACGTTCTTCTGCTTGGACCGATAGCTTTGATATTTTGCCATTAGTCTCGGAACTTTGGTTTGACTCTGTTTTATTTCGTCATCGCTGCTGTGAGAATGAGCGCTGTCTCTCTGTATCTGCTCATTCTCCGTGCTTGAGTTTCCTGTATGGCATTTTTCCAATACCATTTCTATGAAAAATAAATTGACATATCGGTACTCTAAACAGAGGTATGGCAATTAGCATAAGGTCTAAATAATATATATATATATATATATATATATATATATATAACATTAATTCAACATCCACTCAGCCCAAAGAGATCTATAATGAATTTTAATGATAAAAAATATACCGGTATAATGAATTCTGTGAAAATTTATAATGAAATTATAACATACCTTTTATTTCCTCTTTAAGTTCTACTTTAATATCTTTATCAGCTCGTACTTCAATGTCCACCCACTGTAGACCAAACTGTGGGTCAAGTAATGTTGCAATTGGTTAGATGCTATTGGCAAATGGCAAGGGAACTTCATCAGCACCGTCCTTTTCAGCCATCTTCCATGTGACGAATACGGTAATACCCCTTTAAAGCGACGAATAATTCCTTCAGTCAGCTTGTCGATTAACTGATTGCTGTGCCTGGTGGTTATTCTTAATTTCATAAGATGGTTATGGAGGTCCAGTAGAGTAGGAATAACCATGCTGATCGTACAAGTCAAGTCTCCTGAAAACACAGACATATGATATATATACAGAGCTGGGCAATAAATACATTGAATGTATTTAAATACTAAATACTAAATACATGGGAGAAATGTATTTAAATACTAAATACTAAATACATTTTACGAATGTATTTAGATACTAAATACAAAATACATCAATTGTATTTAAATACATTTGTAAATACATTTTAAATACATACAAATTTTAACATGCATTCACTAATTCATGTTTTGATAAATTTCTACTTTAGGGGACACGGTGAATTTCGAAATAAATACACCACTCGATAGATCAGACGATTTTAAAAGCTTTTTCATCAATGAATTTTCCATCGCAAATTGGATTGATTGCAACGAGTTAGCTACACAGGCCCACTTAAGGCAGAGCCGTTTTGTACGATTATTCGGTCAATTTCAAGATATTTTTTGATGTCTAAAAAAACACTTACCTTCAGATGAGTGTAGAGATTCGTTGTAGCATTGCTTGCAGCAGAGACTTCGTGTTTACACAGCAAGCAGGTGCACTTTACCTTATTACCGTCTTTAGATTTAATTTTAAAGTATTTTCCATCAAACAGAGAATGCACTAAATTGTTATCTGCAGATATATCACTGTTTGATTCACCGGATTTGCTTGTTGAAGCCATGACACGAACACGATAAAGAAATCAACCGCTTTCGACTAAGAGTGGCAAACAACTGATTGAACTGACACGTTGAAACATGAACCATGCTGTACTACACTGTCGACGCGTCGTACTGTGCTAGTACAGAACGTGTATTAAACCAGTAAAAGTATTTACATTTTTATATTTTGAGTATTTAAATACATTGTATTTAAATACTCATTAAAGTATTTAAATACTATATTTAAATACATGAAAAACAATGTATTTATAAATACAGTTCTAAATACACAAATGTATTTAAATACGTATTTAAATACAAATGTATTTAAATACTGCCCAGCTCTGTATATATATATATATATATATAGTGTGTGTGTGTGTGTGTGTGTGTGTGTGCGCGCGCGCGCGCACGAAGACACTGAGAAACAACATAGTTCATTAAATGAACCTAATCATAACAAGTAAACCATTTGAGTGACTTCTAAAATAGTAAAGATAGTAAATAAGTATGTTAAACAAAACTTTTCACCGCGCTGAAATTTCTTTGCTTCATCCTTTTCTTAGAAACGACCTGTGATATATTGCATAATATTGGTATTTAGTATTTACCTTGGGTTATCAATGTTGCTTCTGCAAATGGAGCCAGTACTGAGCATAGTTCAGTCATAAAGCTCCATTTGCTGGAAGTAATTGCTGAAATATTGAAGTTCTTGAACTCTCCATCACAAATGTCGAAGAGCTTCTTAAAATCCAAAGAAGAAAGAGAAGCCAACCGATGATAGATGGAATTCCACCTCGTAGCATTTGCTACTGGAATAGAACGATTGCTCCCAAAGACGTGTTCAAATCTGTGAGAACAAAATGATTTGCGAACATAGCGTAGCTGTCGAGCGATTAAATTGTAAAGCTTATGCTAAATATAGATTATGTTTGGTAGTAGAATGCCATACTTTTCTTTAAAAACGGTGCTTTTGTGTAGCAGAGACGAAATTTTTCTGGCCTTGAATATTACTCCTATGCATGTGCCCTTCAATTCCTTCAGTCCATCTCCTATCACATGCTGGAGAGTATGTGCGAAACAGGAAAGTCTCGTTCTTGCATACATGGCCAATAAGTCGCTGACCGTGTCAGCATCTTCTTTGTGCAAATCTTCCCATAGCGATTTGTCATCGAGCTCGTCAGCTGAGTCCAGCTCTTGGTCATGAACTTCATATTCAAAATCTTCAACATTAGCCTCATCAGGGAACTGTACCGTGAAGGCTTTTTTCATATAAGTCGCATTATCGGTAATTACATATTTTACTTTATCCTTGATATGAAAATCTTCTAAAATTTCTTCCAGGGCACTGTTTATTTTCTCTCCTGTGTGGGAGCCGGTGAATCTTTTGCACGTTAACAGTGCTGACTTAAGATGCTGGTCAGCTGGATCTAATAATTCAAAGAAACAGCGCATTATCAATCACGCTTCTTATGGACTATGAAAATATCAAAATTTAATAAAAATGGTTTTAACTTTTAAGGAGTGATAAATAACAAATTAATTATAAAATAAGGTGTAACCTTACCAATAACATGTGCGGTCACTCCAAGAAAGGATCTCATCCTTCTGTCTGACCATATGTCCGTTGTCAGCGGAACAGCTACTTGCAGCTCAAGCATTTTTAACAACTCCTTTTTCCCAGGTGCACACAGCTCTGGCAGCTTCAAATTTGTCACAGATGACCTCGCCATTGGTTGGTACCTGAATTATGGATAAAGCAGTAAAAAAAATTTAAACCATTTTTTTCACATAGTCTTTAAAGTTAAAATATTTTAATAAATGGAAATACACTCATTTGAAATAACAATAACACAGATGAGTCTCACGATATATAATTCAGTATTTCTCATTACAACAAAAATCGAAATGTACTCAGTCTCGGTACTCACTACTCACCTACTTTCACAAACTTTCATAAACTCTCTGAAGTGTGTCTGCTCAACCAGGGAAATGGGCAAAGTACATCCAACAATGAGATGCTTTACTATTGCATCGTTAATGGCCTTCTGTCTTGGATGCTCGGAATGAAATAACTTCAAGCCATCATCGTGAGTTGTGGTCGAATCTGACACAAAGTCTGTAATTGTTGGTTGATTTGTCCCCACTGCAGTACTGGTCCGACTTTTCAGATACTCCTCATACCTAAGAACGTATGAACTATGAAGTAGCCTGTATGAATAATGTTAGATAACGGGCCTGAGGGCCGATGAACTTTACACAGTAAGTCCCCTAGGCTACTTACGAACATAATTGGTTCCAGAAGGACGTTCGTAAGTCGTATTTTTAGGCTAGAATAATGATTTATAGGGGTGAACCTATTCTAACATATTTATAAACAACCAATCTATCATAAGTTATATATATCATATTAATTACACATGCACAAATACATAGGCCTACATTCACTTCCAAAGAAGCGTGAGTGAATTTGGCTAAGTTGCTTCTTGATTAAATTAAATTAAATTAAAAAAAATTAAATTAAATCTTGATTAAATGAAAATAAATTAAATGGCTCAGGAAAGAAAATAATTGTTATTATTTTTTACACAATTTTGTGTTCATAGGAGATGCTACTACACCTATAATCTATCATATATTTTTCAGCATATACACAGTAAGCAAGTAAAACTATATTTCAGATTTTAGGATTGGAAAAACTAACCTCTTTTGATGTTTACGTTGAAGATAGTTGGTGAACGCTGAAGTCATTCCACTAATATCAGTTATGGAAATGCCACAAAATTTGCAAAATGCTGTGTGTTTTTTTGTGGCCATCACCTTTTCCAACATTGTCTTTGTGATTTTTATAGCCAAAAATTATAACGGCTGACTGATCAGACATATTTTAGTATGATTATTTACAAATCTATAAGTCAAACTGAATACACTACACAGTTAATAAAATGGAATACAAAACTAAACTACACACTGTCACTAACAGCACGTGCCAAAAACTGATTAGGAAACAAAATAAATTCAGCTTAAGGGGAGGTGTGGCGTGATAAAAGTTCCGCCGTGACATCATTGATGACGTCATTTTTTAACATTTACAATTGGCAATTGCGATTTGTTCTACGAATCGGTACGTTGTAAATATAAGTGATGTGAAGGGTCGTCGAGTTATTCTATGCTTTATTGAATTTATCGGTAGTTTTCTTTATGCTGTATTTCTTGCATTATTTTTGTGTGAAGCCTTTTATTTTTTCAAATACATATTGGATGGGAGGATAATCGTTTTTATCACGCCACAGAGGTTGACGCGCCGTTTGGCAACACTAAGTGGCCTTATAATATGTACTTATATATATATAATATATATATAATTCTCTATTTAGTGTTTCCATTTTCAATAAAATTAATCTGACGGGGGCGGGGGGGTCAAATTTTTTTGTAGCGCTAACCTAAAAAAATCCAGACCCACACCCTGCCACAAGACAAACGTGGCAACTCAAAACAGGGTGACTGATTAGTGAATACCTAGAGTCCCTTAATTTTCAAACTTTCATAAACATTCTGAATTGTGTCTGTTCAACCAAGCCACCATCATGAGTATGCCAATAACATGTATTTTTCATTACGGTCTCGAGAGGTCTCGAAAGGTCTCGGGGAGAAAAAGCGAGACCGCGTCTGTCGAGACCGAGATCGAGACCGAGATCTAAATAGCGGAGACCGAGATCGAGATCTGCAAATTGGGTCTCGAGATCGGTCTCGAGACCGAGACCGATCTCGAGACCTACATCACTGGTGCCAAATAATGGGAAAAACCACGATCACCTATACTTTTCAAAAAAATGAGTCACCATACCCGGGCGGAATGTATAATGTATATAGGTAATTAGAAAATGCACTATGCCTGTGCCAGGTACCTAACCTATTTCTTTTTTTGCAGATCATAGCATTTTGAAATTCTGTCTGAGTTCCTCATCCTTTGTCATGGACAAATCGATGGCAACCATAACTGGAAGAACTCTTGAAGCTACAAATAGAGAGCCATCAAAAGGAAAGGCGAAAATAACATCGCTACCTTCTCTAAGATCGGCCTCGGAAATTTTTTTAGTTTGCCAACCGTCGTCCTCCATCAGTGGTAGCAAATTGCCAACAACACGGCAGGTTTTGCAATACTTCTTCAGTGTTATCCAGTACACTGCTAACAGGAAAGACGCATTCAAAGAAACCGTAAACAACGTCTTAAAGTTTTGGAACATGGCCCGCATTAAAACAATCACAAAGCTCAACTGCGAACGGAAGCTAGAGGCATTGTGGAAAGAGTGGCACTTACTCCAAAAGAGCAGAAAACGAGAAACTGACGCCGGAGGAAAACGGCAGAAGTTTTCGGACAGTGTGGACAAGCTGTGGGATATCGGAGCATCTGACGCTGTCGAAGATATAAAGAAGAATCGACTGCTGTCCGACAAGGACAAGAAAGAAGACATTGACTTCTACCTCGATCAACGTGGTCCTCGGGTGGCAACGATGAGCGGGAACGATAAAGTTTTCGCTGTAAAAAGAAAGCTACAGGAAGGAAGAAAACGTCCTCGCCAGGAGCCGCAAACCTCAAAGTGTGCATACGAAACCGGAGATGAGGCCATGGAGAATGATGATACTGGCATGTCAGGAGAGTCGGAGACAGAACTAGCGTTCCCCCTGCCGAAAGAGCCAAGTGTGTCTGTCAATCTTCCTCGCCGCATCCTTAATGCACCTGCTGTCATGGAAGTGGCTGATCGTTTCCGCATGTCCAATAATCAGGTGCGTATTGTGTATAGTATTCATCGATAGCGTCAGTTTTAAAGTGTCCCGTAACCCACATGTATTCTTGACAGTTTCCTTTCCACTTTCCATTCTCTACATAGGTAGTAAGCATTGTGGCTGCTATCACACGTTCGGCGGATCCACCAGCAGACCTCAATCAGTTCAGCATCTCGAAAGAAACGGCTCGCCGGGGAAGAGTGTCACATCGCCGTGAAGTGGCGACGGCTGTGAAGGACTCCTTCACGCCACCGAGGCACACTGTTGTCCACTGGGATGGCAAAATGGTCAAGGTCAGTTGATTAAGTTTTCATAGCTATCAATTTAGTAATGAGATTCATGAAGCATAATGTCAATTAAAAAGAGAACTGAATGTGAACAAAAATAGGTTACTTTACAACCATGAAATTGAAATATATGGCATGTGTTTCAGAACTTCCTTGGAACGGCGGAGCACCGCCAAGCAATTCTCATCTCCGGGGCTCCTCATTGCACAGAAGGAAAGTTGCTGTCAGTCCCAGCTGTTGCTGACGGCACCGGACTGTCGCAGGCGCAGGCAACCATACATGCTCTCGAAGATTGGGGATGTGAGGAGAGCGTCATCGGACTCTGCTTCGACACCACTTCCACCAACACGGGGAGAGTGCAGGGTGCAGTTGTCCGGCTGGAAAACATGCTCGGGCGACCGCTACTCCAGCTGGGATGCCGTCATCACGTCCTAGAGCTTATCGTGGGGGCAGTAGCCGTCACCCTGCTCGGAAGGACTACGGCACCAACTGATCCTTTGTTTCAGCAGTTGAAGAGAAGGTTAGTTCATTTTTTGTGCAAGGTAAAGTTAGGACACACATGATATTCCACTAGTTTATAAAACAGCAAGCCAAACCGGAACTTCAGAGTTTTCTCACACAATTTTCTTGTTTATTATTTTTGAAGATGGGACGAGCTCGATCTCTCGACCTACTGCAAGCTGCAAGTCGAGAATCTGGCGGAGAGTACGTGGCTAATAGAACTCCGGGACGCGGCGGTCAGCTTCCTGAGCACAGCTTCTGGTTTCGTCAGAGACGATTACCGGGAAGTGGCAGAGATCACGCTCCTGGCACTCGGGACACAACCACGCCGTGGCATTTACCTCATGCGCCCAGGAGCCTACCACCACGCAAGATAGATGGCTAAAGTTAGTATTTTCAAACAAAAATAATCTAGAGATAAGTTTAAATGTTATTCAAAGATAAACATTTCATTATAACGCAAACAAAGTAATTGGTAACAATAAACCTGTCTTACTTACAATGGTGCCTATTCTGTTTCAGGTCATCTACTACACAAAACTGCTGATGTTCAGTAGGCAGCTGGAGCTCGACAAACTGCACAGGATCGTGGTGTTCATCGCTCTTCTGTACGTACCAGCTTGGTTGGCGGCCCTTGTAGCAGCTGATGCGCCGTTGAATGACCTGGTACTATACCAGCGTTTTCTGAGGTATAGGGCAGTGGACCGCGAGGTGGCAGAAGCGTCACTGGCAGTGATGAGGCGGCACTTCTGGTATCTGAGGCCTCAGCCCGTCATCTTCGCTCTATGCAGCAACAAGGTGGATGGCACTGTGAAGCAACAGATGGCAGAGAAGCTGTCCCACCTCCCTGTACCCAAAGACTTCACATACGAGAACGTCTCAGTCGACGAGATGACGCTACTCCCCGACCTGATCGACGAGTCCTCCTGGTTCTTATTTGCAGGTCTGAAGATGTATGGGTCTTCGTGGCTCACCCTGCCAACTGATAAGTGGGACGAGAACGAGGACTTTTGTAGTCTGAAGGATGTGATCTCTAATCTCCAGGTCACCAATGACGTCGCTGAAAGAGGAGTCCAACTGATACAAGACTATGCGAACACAGTCACAAAGGACGAGGCACAGCTGCAGGATCTTCTGTAAGTGGTGGAAAAGAACCGGAAAGAGCTCGGCGACTTCAAGAAGTCATCACTCGCCACGATGACATAGCACAGAGGGACAACGTTGCAGCCAGTGACGTGTGATAGTGGTCAATACAATGCAAAAGTGATTGTTTAAGTTATTGTTTCTTTCTTCCTTATTTGTCTGCTATTTGCTGATGTTTTTGAAAAGTATAGGTGATCGTGGTTTTTCCCATTATTTGGCACTATACTAGCACATTGGTACTACCTGTATACAGGCACAACTTTTAAACCGTTAGTCGTATGACATTGGAAGGCACACCAAACGACTTCTCTCATCAAGAGGATTCAGAAAACATCCCTACTTAATGATTTATCTTGATTCAGTAAAAAGTTAAAAAGTACGCATTTAAAAAAAAAACTCGTAATTTCAAGGTCGATGCGAGACCCCTAAATATTGATCAATTTTTGTAAAAATGGTACCAATGTGCTAGTATAGTGCCAAATAATGGGAAAAACTACGATAACCTATACTTTTAAAAAAAAATTGAAAAGTGGGCCACCCTACTGTGCAACCTGCCACACCTCATGATGAACTTCTCAGTGGAAAAGACAAAAGGAGTTACGCTCAAAATAAAACCTAAATTTAGAACTTTATTTTCTTTTTGAGGATGCATTCTAGGGGAAGCTTTTCCTTCTTTAGGTATCAAAGCTTCTCGTCAGATAATATAATAACATCTTTCAATGATACATAACTTCTTTAGAGAGAAGAAGTGGTTTTCATAACTTTTTTGAGTGATATGAGGCAAAAGGAGATAATATTTCTATATATAGAAGGTTGCGGGAATTCTTTGTTTTCTGTTTAGAAGTTATCCTTAGGCTTCGAGAAACCCAGGTACGAATTCTAACAAAGCTGGGCACAAACCGTTAATCCGTTAATCGTTAATTAACGAAGTTAACTTTTTCGTTAACGATTTAACTTTTAAGTTAACTTTGAAAATCATTATCGGACTAATTAACTTCCGTTACATTTAACTTCCGTTAACTCAAGTCCGTTAACCCAAAAAATTCATAAATAAACAAGATTTAGGGGGAGGAACAAGCCTACCTTGGGACTCTGCTGCCAACAGTTGCTGCGACAATCTTCAGGCTTAAGGACTTGAAGTCCAAGGGCCTCGTCTACTGCAGCGCCTTGGTCGACGCACTTTTGGCAGGCATCGACAAAAGGTTTGGGCCCCTCCTGGAGGATGACGAATGCCAGCTGGCTGCTGCCTTCCATCCCAGGTTTCGCCTCATCTGGTTGGACAAGTATGACAACACCAAGGTCGCCAGGGTGAGGAAAAGCATGGAGGGTACAGTCGAGGAGGCCATGAAGCAGCAGTCCAACGAAGTGGGCAGCAACAGTGGAGGCAGCAACAACGAGGAGGAGGAGGAGGATGACTTCTTCAGTGCTGTCATCCAGACAAAAGAGAGCAGCAGAAGCCACAGGTCACTCAAGGGCAAGGCCCAGAACTTGGTCAAGACCTGGCTGGAGACCAACTCCAAGGACTTGCTGACAGATGCTGCCTTCTTGGGTGAGCAAGTGTTGGTGGACTTGTTCATCAAGTTCAACACAGCCATCCCCTCCAGTGCTGCAGTGGAGCGTTTGTTCTCTATGGGCAAGGACATCCTGAGGGCCAAGAGATCATCCCTGTCTGATGAAAACTTTGATATGCTAATTTTCATGAAGGGCAACATGCATCTCATGGACAAAATGGAGAACGAGAAGAAGAGGGAAAATTAAATTATATATATATTGTGTTTTTCATTTTTTTTATAATAAAAGTTAACGTTAACGGTTTATCGGTAACTTCCGTTACATGTTTAACGAATTAACGGATTAACGGTTAACGAAGTTAACTTTTTGGTTAACGGATTAGCGGTTAACGAAGTTAACTTTTTGGTTAACGGTGCCCACCACTGAATTCTAATGAGCACGTCTGAGAGCATCTTGATCGCTATTTGGGGAAAACAAAGCCTCCTCCGACATCTGTATCAAATATAAAAGGAATATTGACTCTATTTTGGCAAAATTTGAAGCACAGCACTATCAAAAATCTCATCATACCAAGCCCTTCAAAAAACAGATAAAAGCTACCAAATTCTAATTGCGTTACGTCCACTAATTCACTGTATTTCATACAGAGTATACAATACACGTACCTTAATTAAAAGTGAAATTTTATTAATTTTTTGGATGTTCATTTAATTCTTGTGAACACACACTCTCTCTCTCTCTCTCTCTCTCTCTCTCTCTCTCTACATACATATATATATATATATATATATATATATATACACACCTCGGTGGTGTAGTGGTTAGCGTCACTGACTACGAATCCATCTGCCCCGGGTTCGAGACCCGGTGACGGCAGCCGGCGCGCAGCAAAACCCAGCTGTTCATCCTTCCACACAATAAAGAAAGTGGTTGGTAGATAAATGGGTACCCTGGGTGGCCTAGTGGTTAAGACACTGGGCTGCTGGTGGGGCGTGGTTCGGATTCCACGTTAAACTGTAGGTCTAAGGTGGAGTGAAAAGCTTGACCTTCGTCAGAATGAATAATTCAGGCGGAAGTTAACCAAAGGTGTGTGTGGTGTGTGTATATGGGAAACCGTTTTCTGCGTCCAGATTATGTAGAGACCCTTGGTTCGGATCCCACTTAAAGCTGTATGTCCCCTCCGTCATATGACCTTAGAAGCTGTGAAGGAGGTTAAACAACCCCATTAAACAATGTGCATATATATATATATATATATATATATATATATATTTCATGTTTATAACCGATGAACAAAATGGCTGATTCCACTCCACACGAAAAAGTAAAATTAATTTTATTGCGTTTAACTGATAGAAGTCAACGAGAACCATGTGATGAATTCCACAGACTTCATCCTGACAGATGGAAGCCAAGTTATGAAATGGGTTTTTTTTATGTGGGAAGGAGGGAGGGCCAAAGGAGAGCGCCCGCAAATGTGACCTCTCCAGAGAAAAAGGAGAGAGGCGAAAACAAAGTCTCCAAAAGGCTCAACGATGACACTTTTTTTCATATAAATTTTGAAAAGATTGTGTAGTGTGTAAGATGCATGTATGTGTAGCGAGGAATAGAGGGAGAAGTATGTGTTTCAGAGCATGTTGGACTGCTCACAAGGTAGATGAGACAGAAAAAGATCGGCTAAAGGGGAGAATGACGAGAGAAACGGGAGTCCCAACAATCATGTCTCCGTGTTTAACATCCAATCCACCCCGGAGTACTTCCCTGGTCGATTGGTTTTCTTCAATCTCATCCTATAAGAAAGGTTGGAAAGATAGTGAAGCTATTAAGTGATACAGATAGTGTTTTGGTCAGACGTCGGAGTGGACGTCCTCATTCTTCTACTAGCGAAGGTAGTTCCGTAGTTGTTCTTGCTAAATATCAAAGTAGTCCCCAACGATCATTACGAAAAATTGCCCAGGAAGCACGAACCAGACACATGTCTGTGTACAGATTCTTGAAACAACATAGGTTTCACCCATACAAAGTTAATGTAGTTCAGAAACTGCATGGGGATGACACCGATCTGGTGGAATTCTGTGAATGAGTATCACAACGGGTGGAAGAACAACCACGTTGCTCTCCGATATATTTTGTTTCTGTGATGAGGCATATTTTTACCTAAACGGCACCGTCAATCGCCCTAATTTCCGATATTCCAGCGACGATAATCCAAACTGGACTGAAGATACACGTACTTAGATCGTCCAAAGAATTATGGTGTGGGCTGCGATTCAAGGCGACGTACTTTTGGGACCATACATTGGGGACATGTACTTAGCAATGCTAGGAAAGGTCACACAAACTTATCTGGATGAAATGACTGTGCAAGGTTGAATGAACTTTTGGTTTCAGCAAGCTGGAGCTCCACCGCATTAGGCACGAACTGGAGCATGGTTGGATGATAATTTGCATGGGAGGTGGAGTGGATTGGACGCCGTGGTCCAGTGGAATGGCCTCCCAGGAGTCCAGATTTATCCCGGTTGGAATTCTTTCTCTGGAGACATTTAAAATCGGTTGTTTACCAGACAAAACCACGAACTATTCAACAGTTAAAAAATAACATACATACATACATACATACATACACACAACAAGAACGCATAAACGTGAGTAAGGTTGTCCTGGTAACGTTCAATGTAAATTCCGGGATCGAATTAACATGTGTCAACATCCGAATGGCATCCAGTCTCCTATGGTAACGAACTTTTGTTACGACCTGTATATGCGTGTGTATATATATATATATAAATATAAAGTAAGTATATATATATATATATATATAAAATAACCCACTCCATGTTAGCCCCAAAACGCAAATAAGCTAGAGAGAGAAGAGAGAGAGAG